>BQMJ01000003.1:0-354692 GCA_025991245.1 Galdieria partita
AAATAAACCCTAATAAACCCTAATAAACCCAAATAAACCCTAATAAACCCTAAATAAACCCTAAATAAACCCTAAATAAACCCTAAATAAACCCTAATAAACCCTAATAAACCCTAATAAACCCTAATAAACCCTAAATAAACCCTAAATAAACCCTAAATAAACCCTAATAAACCCTAAATAAACCCTAATAAACCCTAATAAACCCTAATAAACCCTAATAAACCCTAATAAACCCTAAATAAACCCTAATAAACCCTAATAAACCCTAATAAACCCTAATAACCCTAATAAACCCAAATAACCCTAATAAACCCTAATAAACCCTAAATAAACCCTAAATAAACCCTAATAAACCCTAATAAACCCTAATAAACCCTAATAAACCCTAATAAACCCTAATAAACCCTAATAAACCCTAATAAACCCTAATAAACCCTAATAAACCCTAATAAACCCTAATAAACCCTAAATAAACCCTAATAAACCCTAATAAACCCTAAATAAACCCTAATAGAACCTAATAGAACATAATAGAACCTAATAAACCCTAATAGAACCTAATAGAACATAATAGAACCTAATAGATCCTAGTATAACCTCAGTAAAACCTCAGTAAAGCCTGAATAAGAAAGAAAAATGCATATTCTTTTCTGTCAGGCTACGTGTATTTCAGAGTTCACTGCTTTTTTTCCTTGAATGCATCAGAAAAGAAAGTCCTTCAATTGTATCAATCGTTTTACGCGTGCTTCCAGTATAATTAATTAAGCCGCAGGCTTTTATAAAGGTTTTTCTAATGGCCATATGACTTTTGGTTTGTTCTTCTTTTTGTTTGTGGATTTGAGTTTGATTGCGGGAACACTTAGAATCCGAAAAAGTTTACATATTATCGTTAATTAATTATCGTCCTTTTTGCTTAGCCGTTTTTTTGGTATGTTGTGTCTATTAAAAATTTTAAATGGTTTGCTTCAATGAAAAACTTTTTTGGTTGTTTTTAGCCTTATTACCTTTCTCTTTTATTGTCCAAGTTCGAAAGCAAATTATTAAAGTTATTACATTTTTTTTGTTCTTAGTTAAGGTTATATATATTCTGTAGAGAATCCTCGAGTTTTCTTACAATGGATGAATGTTCTTTTGTTTATCCTGTTTATATTTTTCTATAGCATATGACTTTTGGTTAAAACAGTACTAAACCTGAAAAAAACTTAATTGACCCTGATAAAAAGAGTTCCTATTCAGACCGTCCGCATTTGAACAATTATCACTGTCTATGTCATATTGATTTGTTAAAGAAAAAGGCGATGTTTTTTTATGAAGACCTTTACTTTTGCTATTAGTCTCGTAAAATTAGTCAATCTTAAATGGTGCTTCTTGTTTTGCTAGTGATAAAAAGACTCGCCTTGTGAGCCAGTTTTTTGTATGTTTGTATTTGTTGTTCATTAAGGGAAGACCTGGAAATTTAAGGAAAATTTTAAGATGGGATTTTTAATTCAAAGCTCTTTTGAGTTGAAGCATTTCTCTGCTGCTTTGCAATAATTCGAATTTGTGAGGCATTTAGAAATTGTGAACATTTTTCTTAAGTAGCTCCTTTTTGTTGTCATTTGCATTATTACCGACATTCTTGATTGACCTTGTGGAACAGTAAATTTATATTTGGTTTTCACATTATTTTTTTTGCTTTGTCTGATATTTGTGCCAAATCTATTTGGTGTAAGATCCTTTTGGTTTCTGATATTGGATGAATTTACCTTGAAGCACCCTGTTAATATCTTCCAATTGTATTTGAAAGTTTAGTTAAATATGCTTATTTAACTAGAAATTATACCCTAATGAAGCCTAGAAAACCAAAATAAAGAAAAACTCTTATTGCTTTTAGCCAGGGCATACCTAATTTTTCAATCCATTGCGCTCTAGTTGTCTCAAAGTAGGAGTGCTCAAAGTAGATTGGTTGTGTCTGGTTTCTTATTTATGCTTTTTGTCAAAGAATAGCTACGTATTTTTTATTTTTTATGCTCATTGTGCTACTGACCAAGTTTGGTTTCCTGTCAGCTACATTTTGTTTAAGATTCTTTTGGATTCGAAACTAGAGTTGGTTGTTACATTCCTCGTTTAATTCAGATTTTTTGAAGTTCACAATTTTCTGCTTCTTTTGCATTGTTTTGAGATTTCAAGTCTTTCGTTTAAATGGTACTCTTCTGGCTACGTTAGTCTAAAAAACGAGCAATGTACGCGAACAAGTCGTCGCAACAGTTGCGCAATCTGTCACAATTAACATTTTCCTCTCTTTATTCTTTGTTGTTTTCGTTATTGCATTCAAGGGTTGTCCCTTCTTTTTACTACTTTTCTATAAATGAAAAAAACATTTTTCTTCTGTATTTCATTGTCATATAGCAAATGAACTCACTTTCATTAAAAGCATTGTATTTTTTTTCGAGCCGATTCCTGTAACGTGTTAACTTCGTTTCACACGGTCGACAAATATCTACCCCACGAGAACAGGTTCAATGTATTGATGATGTAAACAACATGTGGTATATGTAAATTCTTCAATATATCCTCTTCTTTCTATTTCTCTGATTTCTATTCTATGGTTTGCTCGTAAAATTGGTATTTGTATTGTTTCTTTAATAAACTTTGGATACAAGTGTAGCCCTTATAATGCAAAGATTGCCTATTCCCCTTTAATACATTGCATAAATGCCTCTTCAATACCTTTTCATAGTGCCATTATGATAGAACTGAAACTAAAATGCCGAAATCTTTTTTTTTTTAGTGTAGCCATTAATTTTAAAAATTATTGAATTTTTTATGCAATAATGCTACAGTAATGTTTCTCGCAAATTTGTCTTTTCATATAGGTTTGTATGGGCATTACTTGGTAACGATAATGATATTTCTTTATTTCCTTTTCTTATTAAATTCGTTGATATCTCCAGTGCATATATAAAGAAAAACTTCCCGATTTGGATTGTTTCGAAACTTTTGTTTCGATCGTTTTACCAAGACTTTCATAGTTGAACCTTAGGAGAATCGTCTTTATTAAACCCTAATAGTAAACCATAAGTAGACCGTATAGTAAACCTCAGTAAAATCTCAATAAGAAAGGAAAATGCATGCTTCCTTCGGCCAGGCTACACACATTTTGCAATTCAATTATTTCTTTTTTCATGTATGCATTCCAGGATCCGCTTTATTCTATAATGCTTTTTACCGTTGCTTCTAATGTAATCAGTTTTGTCGCAAATTCTTAATGAGTATTTTAAAGATGGCGTTGTGACTTCTTTTATTGGCTCTTTTCGGTTAACCTTAATATTCCCTAACACTCCCTAATAAACCCTAATAGTACACCATAAGTAGACCCTATAGTAAACCCTCAGTAGAACCTCAATAAGACAAAAAAATGCATGCTCCTTTCTGCCAGGCTACACATATTGTGCAAGTTACTCAATTTTTTTTTATGAATGCATTAAACGAACCCCTTAATTCTATCAAGCTTTTTATCCTTGCTTCTAGTAGAATCAATTATGTCCCAAATTTTTAATGAGTATTCTAAAGATGACAATGTGACTTCTTTTATCAGCTCTTTTTGGTTTTGTTTCTTTTTGAGTTTTATTGCGAGAATGCTTCAAACGTAAAGAGAATGTTTACATTTTACTTTTAATCTATGGGCACCCTTTTTTGTTTAGGCATTTTTCTGTTTTTCTTTTGTTGATTAATAATTTTAAACGGTTTGTTCAAATGGAAACTTTTTTGTAGTAACTGTTATTTTGACATTGCCATTCTTCATTGTCCAAGTTGTAAAGCAATTTTTAAAGCTTTTATTACATATCTGTTTTCTTTGTTCTTAGTTGAAGCCTTATATGTTGTGTAAGGGATACTCGAGCTTTCTTATAATTGATGAATGTTCCTTTATTTATCCTGTTAATTTTTTTCTATAGTATGCGACTTTGGGAAAAACAGCAGTGAACCTTAATGAAAGTTAGTAAACCCTGTTAAAAAAATTCTTATAGTCCTACACCAAAACATCCACATTTGAAAATTTATTAGGTTCGTGGTCATCACAATGCATTGGAGAAAGGAAGCGAATTGGTTCTATCAAGACCTTTACTTTTGCTTTTAGTCTGGTAAAAGTAAGGAATTCTCAAACTGTGCCGCTTTTTTTGCCAGAGATGAAATGAATTGCCTTGTGGGCTATTTCTGCGTATGTTTGTATTTGTTGTTTACTACGGATATTTAGGTAAAATTTTAGGATGCTATTTTTAGTTCAAGGCGCTTTCTAGTTAAGGAGTTTCTCTGTTGTTTCGCAGTAATTCGAAATTTTGGGCTTTCTAGAAATTGTGAACATTTTTCTTGAATGGTTTCCTTTGTTGTTACTAGCAACATTACCGTCGTTCTTGATTGACCGAGTGGCACAGTAAATTTATGGATTTTTTTCATTATGATATTTTTGCTTTATCTGGTATTTGTGCCAAATCTATTTGGCGTAAGATCCTTTTGGTTTCTTATATTGGATGAATTTACCTTGATTCACCCTGTCAATATCTTTTAACAGTATTTGAACGTTTAGGTAAATATACATATTCAACTTGAAATTATACTCTAATCAAGCATAATAAAACCAAAACGAGGAAAAAATGCTTATTGCTTTCAGTCAGGGCATACCTAGTTTTTCAATTTATTGCGCTCTAGTAGTCTCAAAGTAGGAGTGGGCAGAGTAAATTGTTTATGTATGTTTTCTTATTTAAGTTCTTTGCCACAGAATGGTCATTTTTTTAATTTTTTTTTTTATGCTTGTTGGGCTACTGACCAAGTTTGGTTTCCACTCAGTAGCATTTGTCTATTTTTTATTGGATTTGAAACTGGAGTTATTTTTTAGATTCCTCTTTTAGTTCAAATTTTTTTGGAGTTCACACTTTTCTGCTTCTTTTGTATTCTTTTGAGATTTTGAGTGGTTCGTTTTAATGGTACCCTTCTGGTGACGCTAATCTAAGGCTCCAGTATTGTACGCGAACAACTCGTCGCAACAATTGAACATTCTATCACTATTAACATTTCCATTTCTTTGTTTTTTGCTGCTTTCATTGTTGTTTTCAAGGATTGTCCCTTCTTTTTGCTACTTTTCTACAAATGAGAAAAACAAATTTTTTTCTTCTTTATTTCATTGTGATATAGTTAATGAACTCTCTTTCATCAAAAGAATTGTATTTGTTTTCTCTGTGAGCAGATTGCTGTAACTTTTTTTTTGTTTCACTTGGTTTCTGCCTAACGAGAGCAGGTTCATGGTACCGATGATGTAAGGAACAAGTGGAACGTAAAAATTCTTCAATATCTTCTCAAGTTTTTATTTCTCCAGATCCTTATTCTCTCTTGTTTCCTTGTAAAATGGGTATTTATACTGTTCCTTTACTAAACCAAGTGTAGGCCTAATAATGCAAAAACTGTCTATTCCCCTTTGATATTTGACATAAACTCCTCTTCGATACTATTTCATGATGCCAATGCGATAGAACTGAAACTGAAATATTGAAATCTTTTTCTTTTTTAACTGTTGTCACAAATTTTGAAAATTTTTTAAATTTTTTTGCATTAGTGACATAGTACCTTTTCGTTGAACTTGTCTTTTCATATGGTACTATATGGTAGAGATAATGATATTTCTTTCTTGATTTTTCCTATTAAGGCCCGCTGCTGTCTTCAGCGCATACGTAATGATACGCTTTCAATTTGGATAATTTCGAGACTTTTGTTTCGATCGTTCCACCAAGACCTTCATGGTTGAACCGTACATTATCAGAACCGCCTTTTAAAATCTGTCTTATATAGCACAATTTTAAGCATTGTTTTTGGTCACTTTATTGTATTCTACGTTGCAATGTTCTTAAAAAGACTTAATTATTTGGTAACTTAGTGTTTGCTTTCTGAGAATCGAGTGATACTGCTTGTTTCATTCTGTAAATAGACTATTCTTCAACTTAAAATATAGGATAGGTATACACATCAATCCAAACGTAAGCAATGCTTATGTTCTTCTTGGTTCTAAAAATAGAACTTTGTCTTGTGTAGGAACTTTTTGAGTTTCTTCTTATTTATTCTTGACAACGTCAAACTCAGAATCAATTTGTTGTCTTTTCATTGTGAATTACTATGCCCTAGATACTTGCTCAATTGTCGTTTTCTAAGAATGATTGAATTAGGAGATTCTATCGTCGTATAGACTCTTAGTTCACAATTTAAAAAATTCAGCTTTTGCTCCTTTTTCTTCTTGTACTACTGTCTCTTTTTCTTTTGTGGTTTCTGTCTTATAATCCTTGAATGTGTAATGAAGTTTTCCTAGGTTTTATTACACCTATGTACTAAACTGTTCGAGGTGAGAACACATTGATTTTTTTTATGCAGATTTGTTCTACTTTTCCTTTTACTAAATTTCGCATTGTCACCTACTGTCTACCTCTGTGAACAACTAGAAATATTGATGCCATAAAGGACAAATAATGTATTGAAATTCTTCAATTTTTTCACTTGGGCCGACCTCATTAAATTCTTTCTTCTTCTATAGACTCTATTTGAGACGACATTTTTATCGCTCTTATTATGAACCGTAGATCATTTTAGAAAAACAGTCAAATTTTTTTTTTATTTGAAAACACACGACTTTCCATTTCTTTTTCTAAAAAGCATGCGTTTTTCTCAACTCACTAGATCGTCGCAAAAGAATCTAATAGAGTATAAAATTAAGTGGTGTAGATTCGGTTAAATTCTTTTGAAATTGTGTCAACATTCTTGTAGTTTTTTTGATTTTGCTAAATTATTTCGAGTGACAAAATAGTTCTTCCTTTAAAGTCTTTTTGAAACCACCCCCACAGTTGTATTGGTGATATCCAATTGTTCCATTTCTTTCATTTTTATTGAACTTTTAGTTTTTGGGGGGAGCTGAGCAATTTGGTTATGGATTTGATGTATTGCGAAATCTAAATCTGGAAATTTTTACACCTAACGCATTGCATGGCTTGTTTCACTATAGTCGTTTTTGATATTGAAAAGCGACAGTTCTTCGAAAAGTCGAATCTTGCAACTGTTGGTTGTTACTATGTGGTATCTTTTATCAGACACTTCTTTTTTGTAAAAAAAAATTTTTTGCTTTCTTATGGTAACTGCATCCATTGTGTACGATTTTATGCTGATCGGCATGATATTATACACGAATTGTACTGTTGATATATATAATGAAGACAAAGCAAGCCACATTCTTCTCATAAAAAGGCCTCAAATGAATTAAACAATTAGCAATTTCGCCACAAAAGTTCAATGTAGGTCTATAGCAACTTGGATTATGTCAGTTTGACTATGCTTTGAATGACAGCTTGTTGAGAGACATATCTCTCAAGAGCACTTTTCCTCCATTAGTTTGTTGTATTTTCATTCTTGTGCTTTGAAATCATCCTGGTGTTTTTGTTTCTCTCCTAAAATATATAGAATTTCTTTTGAGTATTTCAATTAGACAAAAGTATTGAATTGTTTACGACTGAGAATATGGTAGGTTCTTTTTTGAACATGCATTTGGATACTACTTCTTACTATCTTTTGCATTGTCGACTAATGTCCGCTCAAGAGAAAAATTAGAGATACTTATTCAATAATGACAAGCAGTATATGAGAATTCTTCAACTTTCTAGAGATTCTATTTCTCTTGTTGTCTTTTCTCTATAGGTTATTTTCAAACGATACCTTTAACGATCATTTACTAGTCTATAAGAGTACGAAAGAAAGAAACGTTACAAAGTTCTAATAAAAATAGAATTGTCTAGTGTTCTCTGACATATGTCATGTGCTTTCCTTCAATGAATTATGTTCTCGTGAAACCAATGTTATAAAGCAAAGAATTATTTAATAATTCAAATATTTTGACTTACCTTGTTGCTTTCATATTGGGTAGTGTTTAAGTTTTGTTTTGTTTGTTGATCCATTCGTGTCAATTCATCTTCGCCTATGAAATCTTCAGCTCCTAACATACTCGTGCACTTGTAACGCTTTTGACTGATCATGAATTTTCTCTAGTACTTGTTTTGGTGAAACGTTTTCATTTGTTTGGAGCTAACATAATTCATTATTTACTTGAAATCTTGCAAAACTAAATTGGCTCCGCTTTCCGTTTTTTGCAACAGTACTATTTACCATCTACTGTATCAGAGTCTTTCTCGATTCGCTGACAGTGGTTTGAAGAGTACAACCTTGTTTCGGTATGCTTTTTCCTTATGTTGTCCTATCTATCACTTAGCAATTTGGCAAAGCAGGGTTTTATTTTCTTATGATCATTGTATACTCCTTATCTCATTCTGTGAGTATCTTTGTATACTATAATGCTACTTTGGCGATGGTATACATATTGAACCAAAAGAAAAACAATACCATACATATGCCATAAAAAAGTCTTTCAATTGAAAGAAGCAGTTAACAATGACAACATTAATATTCCATAATGTCTGCTGTTCTTCCTCTTTCTTGTTGCTTTATGTCTACCTGGTCAATACTTTGCGCGATAACTATTAGAAGATTATATCACTGCGTGGCATCTTTCCTTATTGGTCACATTGTACTTTCTCTCTTTTTCTCCACAATCAATTTGTTATTCTTTGTTTTCTTATCTTTAAATACTTTTTCAGTCTTTTAGTATGCATTGCATAATATTTTGGTTTCTTCCTAGCTCTTTTCTCTAGAATTTTCTATTTGAAACTCTTTGTTTGGGAAGTCCTCCAGTCGAAATTCTATTTCTTCCATTATTACCATAAGAAATTTCAATGCGTTTTGCTTTTCATACTTTTCTAGCGTCTAAATCGGTACTTGGTGAATAGAAATTAAATGAATGCCTTCTACTGAGGCACATATTCATTTCTATGTTCTAATAGGGAGCAAGAGCAAGATTGAGACTAGCAGTCTTTGTTAACGGCTCAACTTGAAATACTGTGGTATTTGGGACACTGCAGAAAAAGCTCCACTTGTAATTATTCTGGTGTACTAGCTGGCAAACTGACTCAAGAATTTCCAACTATGTCATGTATGCAAAAATGCACCATGGAGATTTTAAATCAATCGTTGGTCTTTCCTCAACTTTACCAGAAGACAATGGAGTATAAAAGAAGAGCTTGGTAAGTTCGATTCTTTTACTCCTCCATTTCTGTTGATTTCGACCACTACTTATTTTTATATTTGCAAATAAATAGCACTCTAGCCATTTTTTAGACAGTTGGAGCATACTCTTGGCTAATCGTGAAAAAGTTCATATGAAACAAGAAAACACAAATTAGTATACACAAACCAATTTCTACAACTTTTTTTCCACAAATATCTGCTTTAAAAAATTTCGAAGAATTTTTGAATTTTGTCGAGAATTGGCTACGTAGAACACAGCCCATGACAGCCAAAAGGCAATAGAGGAAAGTGAGGGAAAATGAATCAATGAACCCTCATGTGAACTCAAATAGCTTCTTACAGGATTTCCCAACGACCCAGCTTGGATTCTAATTCTGCCTAGTAAAATCTACAATGTAACAAGTTTTTCATTTGCAACACAATCTACTAAGGTTCTATATACTATTTGCTAATATTGTTTTCACAGATATCACTTTCTAATTTAGTCTCTTGTAAAGAAGAGAGGTTTCTTTGTAAAATTGCATTTCTTCTCGTTGAGTGTGTATGGTTTTTGAATATGTAATATTTTCCAGGTACTATTTTAGGTGTTTTTGATGTTAATCTTTTTCCTCTTTCACATCACAGTGTAATTGGAAATGATTTCAGCATTGTGCATTATAGACAACTTTATAGTTTTAATGTATTTTAATCCGAACTTTTTGTATGGTCCGCTTTTATATGTTTTCCTAATTGTTTTAATTCGCCACTGGGTTATATAAAATTCGCAAACTTTTTCTTCTCTTAGACTTCCTGTAATTTAGAAATTTGATTGCGTTTGTCCTAAGAAATCCACATTTTAGAATATTTCATTTCCTTCTGGTGCTTGTTTTGGCTGAGTAGTTCGTTTTGAGCTAATATTGTTTTTGCCAGAAATTTTTGGTTTTCTTTTTCTCTTTTAAATTGAATATTCTATGTGGAACTCTCACAAGTACATGTTGTCTTCAATAAGTTTCTGTGATAAATAAAGCTTCTCATGTCAATTGTATTGCATCTCTATTTATTGTTTTGATTGATATTGGGTTGTTTGAATCTTTTCTTTTAAACTGTGGTCTTAGAAGCATTTTTGTATAATTGTTCTTCATAATAAAGTTTTTCTTATGAAGCGATACGAGAACTTTCTTTTTTGGCGTTGGGTGATAGCTCTACTGCATTGGTCCCAGCTCTGTCCAATTATGAATAATTCCGATTTATTGATTGGTAAAACTTGAATGGTCAATTCTAGCCTTTGCCTTTTTTTAAGAATTTGCGTTGATTCTTTGAAGTCTCTCTGTTTACACCTTTGTGACTCAAAGTAGCTAAACGTTGAGTCTCGCCTCTCCTGAATTGGGTTAAAGCATATCCAAATTGCCAAGATTCGATTTCTTAGATATTGTCAATTGTATTTTTCTTCTATAATGGTCTTTTTTTGTGCTGTGTATTGCAATTGGTGTTTGTCTTTCTTTTTTGGCTAAAAGTTTTTCTCGTTTGTATATAAATGACAAGTTAATTTGTGTATAAATGAAAGTACGTGTCGTGTACATTTTTTATTATCAATTGAATAGAAAGAATTACTTGCCTTTCAGACATTTTTATCATTATGACAATCCAAATGTTGGCTAGAGTTCTTCTTGTATAATTAACTAGTCACGAAATTCAACGTGTATTCATTCACGGACGCTAGACTTCTACGAAAATAAAATTTTAGCAACCGTACCCATCAGTATGAAGATCGATCGTTTAAGTAAACAGGGCATCAAGAATAAAATATTCATGTCTTGCTCAATTTGCTTTGTAACGTAGGAAGATCCTGGAATATCTTGTGCATAGATAGGAATGTTGCTCAGTCGAGTAATTTAATATGCAGAAAGAATCGCTGTCTAAAATGAGCAATGTATTTATAAATTCGTGGACAGTTGTCAGTTTGTATACTTTGTATTTGTCAGGCTTTTTATAGAATTATACGTTATATAGTTGATTGTGATTTCCCAATAGAAAGACGGGCCTATTTAAGTGCACACAGTAATACTATTCAAACAATATCCTTTCCAAAACTGTGTCTCACAAACTGTCAACTGCTGAGTATTTATAGACTTGAGCACAAAAGACTACGGTAGCCATTCCAAACATACACTATGCCGACGAGTTGCGAAGCCTCTCTTTTGTGAAAGTTCTTCCCATCAGACACTCTTTTTCTTCCAAGTCTTGTTTCGAATTTACATCTTTCAAGTGACCTCGTCAAGTAAGATTAGCAAACAACGACGTAAAGATGCTTCAAAGTGGGTGTACAAACTCTGTTCACGTCCGTTTTCGAAACAGCAACTAACAGTTGAACTGCGCAGTTGAGTTGCCACGAGACAACCTCCTCTCTCCATTTGGACAATAGATTCTCAATAGACAAAAACTGACAATGACAAGAATCGTTTTTGTGAATATCCAAAGAGAATCAACTCAGAATATACTCCGATTGTTACAAACGATCTTGGTAATTATTCCACAAGAGAGAGTCCTCCTCTGTTGTTCACAGGACAACAGTTCAATTCAACTTCAAAAACCAGGTTACATTACAAGACCGTATCGCCGCAAGGGTTCAACCTCAAAGACTATTTGGAGCCTTTGTGCCCACTGGTTCCCCACTACTCCGCAGGGTCACTGTCTTCAAACAGACCAAAAACAAAGGATCAGCAAATTCTCGAACAGAACCTACGTTGCACTCGACAAGAACTTGGAAGCGACTTTGAGGTTCAAGCCAAGTCGTTGACAGGAAACGAACAAACCAAACCGGGCCTTGGTTGGTATTTCAAAAAGTGCGAAATCATAAAACCTCAAAGTTTGGTCGTACTAAAAAGTTCTTCTCCAAATTCAACTCTACTTATATTTTCATAAAAAGGAACAATTCTATCCACTTCAAAACAGATGGTAACAAAGCAACTACAGCCACAGTTGAGCAAAACAATCACAATGAGAGATTGGGCAAAGAAGAGCTCTTCGAGTACCGTCAAAAGTGCACACGCCATATAGTTTCATATGTACCTAGTGAAAACTTTCCAAGGGAACCTTCCACTCAAAGTTTTACCTAGAATACTATTGATTCTCTAACGTTGCGTTATTTGAAGAGAACCGTTGTGTTAGAATGATCGTTGACATACCCCTGAGAGTAAAGCCCGCCATTGTATAGTGAGATAAACTCACCTTTGTTATTTACCTTGAAGATTTACTTGCTTCAAGTTAATTTGGAGAACATTGAGCTCTAGTCGATAGGAATCATTTCAAGAAAGTATAATCTGCCACTTTCAACAAGAAGAGCGTGTTTCCCATAACTTGGAACGATTTAGTGTGTAGTCGCCAAGTTGTCATAGAGAAATTTCGTCAAGCAGAGTGAACATTTGTGCTGATCAATGTCTAGCTGAACTGTTTGCAACTTGGAGGACTGTGAATTTTGTGTTACCAGTAACATACTTTTTAGACTTTTGCAGATTTGAGTTTATGCACTCTGGTCGAGTATTTCGAATATCAACAGAGTGAGAATCAAGTACACTTTGGAAGTGACATATGTATACTTTGTATTTTGCGTACAAGTATGTTGATAAAGAGTCCAGTCAAGTTTCTCAATTCACTTGAATATATTCTATTTTGTATAATTGAATTGCGAAAACAAAGAATCACTTGTTGACTCTTTCTATTTTGTATAAAATCTATATATGAAAACTGTTCATAATAGCATAGCGTCACGACTCACATAGTAAGTATCGTTGCAAGAAACTTGCCTTGTTTGTCCCTTGACAACAACAGTCACCAACAAAGACCCTCGAGCCATTTCCTCCTCTGCATCTAAAACACCACAAAGCATCAAACAATCTATGTTTGATGCTTAATTCAACAATAAAACACGGAAAATTCTGGAAACACTAGAACACTCCAAAGTTGGAGATTCTGAGTGGTCAATGGTGGCTTTCAAGACAAAGAATTGCCTAAATCAGTAAAACCAGCATAGAAAAACAAAAAGGGAAGAAAGCAGCAACTCAGGAACTTTTCAACCATACCCAGAATACTAGAACACGCTATGAACTTAGTACATGGACTCACTCTCTAGTTGCCTCAGAGTTTCTCTGATGAACAACACAGAAGCATCTACAACAGTTCTATTAAAACACCAATCATGAAAACTTTCAAAGTTGGCTCTTCTCCACAGATATTCTAAAACGCAACGACAAAACTCAAACTTGGAAAAATATTTGTTGCACACTTAGCACTGAGAAAGTCATAAAGCTTTATATAATTCCCAGTCAAATAGCTCATATATCGCAACTTTGGTGATTTCTTCAAGTCGATCAACGGAAGGTTGAAAGCTGCCATCATCGCTCCGTCTATTTCAACCAAAGCAATCTCCAACGATATGGAAAAGGTGATTTGAACAACTCGTTTGTATTTGTTTTGGCATGAAAGCTCTACTCTCTCAACAACGTGCAAGTTTAATAATATCCAAACGATTCAAGAAAATCAAGTACATCTCAACTTTAGAATAAACTATTGGATAACTTTGACACAAAAACAATTCCCACCTTGACTTGAAGAAATTTTGGTTCTCAAACAACACTTATCGGCAGAGAATAATATACTGTCTTCCCGTTTCAGTTTTACGTGGTTTCCTGGCGTTGATGTATACTGTTGGAAGAGTAATACAAACTATAATTCCCAACTGCTTTTGTGCATGGATTATGGAGGCTGAAAGATTGATAATATTTTTGATACAAGTTGAAATACTACTCGAGTATTATGGTGCTATTGTATACTTTTGAGAAATGCTTCTTGCAAGATATTCTAGGATATCTCCTTTGCAAATCTTTGAGAAATTGTCCATTTTATTCAAGTTTAGAGATTTCATCCAAAAAAAGTTTTCAATCATTACCTTGAGTTTTTTGTCAAAAAGAAGCAGCCTCATGAACATGAAGGCATTCCTGATGGGATACTCATGCTTCAATATGAAGGCTAGATACGGGTACATTAAAAAGACAAGTCAACGGTCGTTCGGAAGTCTTCATGGCTCATATAATTGAATGTGTAGTTGGCAAGGATGTCTCCTAGGTAGTCTATATAGAAATTGTGTCCAATATAACGTCGTAAGTACTGGGAATATGAAAAAGAAGTAGACTCCATTTCATCGTATTCGTGAATGTCAGTTGTCGATGTTTCTAGCTATATTCAACAGCTTCCTGCTACCCTTGATACTAATTCCTCTCTTAGAAGTAGCTTCAAGTAAGTTGAGGCCTATAGAATTGAAATTGTATTATTTTATCTTGAACTCCAAACTAGGACTAGTAGGAGTGGTAGCAGGTGTTTGAATAGTAAAAGGAGAAGAAGGAGAATTTCCCTTTTTTCTCTCCTAGAGAAGAAAAGGGTAGGAATATAGAAGAATTGAGAACTCATCTAGATGAGAAACGGGAAGTCTATTTAAGGAGTGATTTCTGGAGGGAAAAAGGGGTGGGGGGACTTTTTGAAAGGAAGGGCAAATGATTCGAGAATTGACAGATGTTTATCCACAGTAAAGCTTCATCTAGAAAGAGGAAAATGCAGGAACTGGAAAGTTTTCTAGCACCTGGAGATTTTGGTGAGAACCCTACTCTTACTCCCAAGGTAATCAATGAGTACTTGAAAAAGAAATTACTCGAGAATGATTTCAGCCTAAATTCACTTATTTACGTTATCAGTGCTTAGAGACTATAGGTTTAGAAAAACGGGTGAACGATTCCATTATTATGAGCTCAATGATTCTCTTATCTTGGCGAAAAATAGACAAGCTGAAATGGAATTGAAAAGAAAAGGAAGTGATGTAAGTGAATGGGTAGATGTTCCAGGTGAAATCAATAAGAAGTTAGCTTACAGCTACGAAGGCGTTTTGAAACTATCAGAAAATCTAATACGCCATCCTTTTCATCGAAACTGTTTGCTATTGAGATGTTTTACTTCATCAAAAATGAGCACTTTCACTCCAATAAGCTTTACTGATTTTAAATTCAAAGAAGTTGAAGACCTGAATGATGAAAGACCCAAAATACCGTGTGTTACTTTGGTTTCTGAATTTAGTAAGAGCAATACTTATGAAACAAAGGATGCTATGTACTTTACTAGAAACAAGGACTATGGAATATGTTCTGTAACAGCATTGGCTATCGAGTTAATTCGACAATTTTTTGAGATGGTTCCCTTGAGAAGAGAAAAAATTGTATTCATCAACTACAATACCCACAGGGATTTTATGAACAAAAAAACATAATGAATCAAGAATGGGTCTTGGTAATATCTTTCATGCAGCTAGACATTTTGCATCAAATACCATGACTTCATATGGAGTTCCTATAGATGAATCAAGAATGCAAGGATTACGGAAATCCAATCGCGATATATTATCTCCATATCCAACGCTACTAACGATGCCATCAAAGCTTTAGCTGGATTCAAACGAGATGAAATTTATAAGATTGAAAGCGATTATATTGAACCTCCTATGGAATTGAAGAAGAAGTATTGTTTTAAATGGATTCAAGAACAAGATTTGTTGTTCAATTTTCTGTCTAAAAGTTTCATTCAAGATGCTGTTTATTTTGAAAATCTTCAAACACCAGAAATGAAAGGGATCCCGATTTCATATCATTTTCGAAGAACTTACTAACTGCAACTAGTTCTAATGAACAGCAGCCAATGGATCAAAACAAAGATGCTGTCGAAGTTTATATTGAAAAGGAAGTTGAAAGAAGAGTAGAGGATATTATTCATAGACAAAAATACAAAAAAAAATTAAGAGAATCAACCAACAGAACCTATAATCCCAATCTTGGGATATTCATGGATCGTTCTTTGTCGAATATAAGAAGGGTTATTCAAGAATATTACTTAGGAGTTCAAGATCATCAATCTTTACGTGGTCTCAACGGAAATTTTGGAGCTTCTTGGAGAAAAATGAATAATCGGGACTATCTTTGTATTCGTATCGAAAATTTATATACGAATTCTTAGAAGACTTACTAAAAAACACAAAGGAAAAATTGGATCAGCCTTGAAGAATCCATAGAATTAGCTCGTGGAGAAATCATTGGTTCATTTAGAGATAAAGCGTTATCAAATGAATTGAGAATAAAAGCTAATTTCTAGCAGTTACCTATTTTGCTTAGAGTGTAGCCTTCCTTGTCCTTTAATATTTCCCTGAGAATCAATTGTCACATTGTTTATCTGAAAGATACGTGAGAATTAGATTGAAGCAAATAATATATTGAGATTGTTAAAAAAGAAGAAACATAGCGAAAACGACGAACAGCTCACCTATCTGAATATCTGAAAGCATTGTGATTATTCTAAATATAGCTGCTGCAACTTATTAATCAATTGAATGAATCTAAACAAATGACTATCTCAAATTGATGCTCTTCATGAATCAGTCAATTCTTTGTCCCTTCCATTAGCTTTTAAATATACCCTCCTCAACTGAAAAGTTGTACAATCCAATCTTGGTGCAGACTTTAGTGTCTTCCCAACTAGAACTTAATTCCTTCATAGTACTGGCCCCAATTACTTCATTGAAACTTACGGAATAATGAAATCTGATTCATCGGAGGATAAAAAGTTGCAATATCAGAACTTCCAAACCACTATAGGAAATAGAGCAAATATTTGAGTTCAATTCACTCCAGATCTTCTCATGAGATTGATAATGCAGAGGAAAACAGAACCTATGACACCATCAACTTACGCATCTATATTTGTAACATCACTTGTTCATTTTCTTTCATCTTTACGATTATTTCTGCTTGCAAATTTGGTTCAAACCACTTTTCCAAAGCAGCTTTAAAATTTGGATATGTTCTCCAAATTTGATATAACCTTGGAAAATCTTGTTTTTGTATCCTAATCATTCAAACCACTAGACAATTAATTCAAATACAATATTTTTCAAGATCTCTGCACTTTATGAATTCGAGATACACTGATCTGCCTTATCGTATTGATCAAGGTTTGGTTTCGTAGATAATACTTGGTCTTCTGCCTTGGTTTTTAAAGTACTTGGGGTATTCACTAAATGATCTATTTGATAAGCTACAATGTTTTCGCTAAGCTTAGTAAGATAAAACTTTCCATAAGTATGTATATACAACTATCTCAGGTTAAAGAGGGGTCGACTATGTTACTATTCCAGAAATATTCTCTTTAGCACTGTTTCTATCTAAGGAACCAAGAATGCGCAAAACTATCATAGTTATGTCCAAATAGATTTCTCTTTCCATTCGTAGCAAAGCTTCTCAAGTAAATCGTTTCTTCATCCAATTCTGGCTTTGAATTGACCAAAGATGAACTCTGGGTCTTTCATCCTCCTGTGCACTCCAAGTGCTATCCTCAGGTAAAGCCAATAAGAAAACAAGCAAAGACGATGCAAAGACTTTTTCTACGAATAAACTTGGACCAAATTTGCTTTAGCAATTCGGGACTCACTTTTGAATTTCGTAGCTCAGTTGTCAAGGGAGGTCCCTTCTCTCCACCTGGAAAAGGAGACCTTTACTCGACACAAACCGACAAATAAGAGAGAAGCAGTGTATTAGATGAACACAGAGTCAACTTCGAAGACTGCAAAGGACATTGACGACTGAAGTAAAACGAGGATTCTCAACAACATTAGAGGACATGTAGAGAGGACAAGTATTCAAACTCAACGACAAATAGGAGCCTCTTTACCTAGGTGATTTTTCACGATATTACACTTACTGAACGCCTGCATACAGACCAAAACATAAGGATCAACAGTTCTCAAAAAGGTTCTGAGCTGCAAAGTATATACATTGGGACTGAAAATGTACCTTTATAAACATCAAGGTTCAAGCCCAGTCATTGAAGGCAACGACCGAACGAGTAAAAGGTTTCAAGAATACTCAAAACGAATCAAATTCCTCTATATGCAATTTTCAAAAAGTTTCTTGTTGAAATTCGAAAAAGAAAAATTCTATAAAGAAACTTTATTTACTTTAAAAAGGGTATCAGTAAAAGCTACTTAGCCGTTACTTTCGCAACCACAACAATGAAATGATTGCGAGAAGCCAATACAGATGTTCGTTGGGTATCTTTTGAAGTTGCAAACCATGTAGTTTCTTAGCAAAAAGTTAAGCAAGTTTTTTAGAAAGCTTTATTGACAAAGAGCTTAAGCCAAAATAGTGCCAAATAAAACTGAAAATTGAAAACTAATTATATTTCATATAACAAAACATATGCGTGGTAGTTTCTGACTCCTCCAATACTAAGCAAGTTTATTTTTAGTGTTATTTATCTTTTTATAATCGAGAATTTCTTTGATGCCTAGTCAGTGAATCACCTATTACCAATTTTGTTTTGGGGATGATGACGAGTTTAGGTGAAAAGTGGGCGACCGATAACATGTTCAAGCCTGTTTTTGTAGACCGTGAAGAAGATGTGTATCGCGTTACAGAAGAACTTTACGAACTTCAAGAAAACCGAAAACAACTTAGCGGTCGATCAAGCAGTTCCTATTACCGTTTGAAGATCCCTTTTGCTCCTCACATGTTTGGATCCGGCAAGACTACTTTTTGTATTAACTATTTGGAGTTGATACGGAGGTTTAGTGAAACTTCCCTTGCGTCTTTTGCTTCGAACTCTTCCAGGAAAGAGTTTTTAGATAAGTTGGAAGCTTCCACCCTCTTGTATGTTGACTTGAGAGATCTTCACCGAACTGATCCTGAGGAAAGAAGTCTAAAATGGGCTCTTTATTACTTATTGTACAAGTCGGCTTCTCTGCGATCGGGTCAGAGGCAACCAGATCCTCACGAGTGTTTCAACACACTGCAACCTAGAACTACTGTGTTACTTCGGAAAATTCGTGCAGTCTTAAGGATTCCTGTTGATCAATATCTTCTTGTGGTGTTTGATGAAGTTGGTGCTCTAAACGAAAGTTACGGCGACTTTAATTTCGAAAGGACCCAAGATGGTAAAGTTTTTCCATACAACGACTTCTTTGAGATTGTTCGTGAGTTGTGTAACGAAGACAATCTGTTCGTTATTGTTGGGAAAAACGAGGGTTTAAGAATTCTGTAGCTTTTGAAGAAAGGGTGCTACTACATTTTATTTCATTATCATTTTTAAGCTCGTTCAATATCGTTGAATTCCTTGAACAAAGCCATCTCAAAACATCTGTTCAATCTCGAGTTTGTGATATTTTATGTAGTTCTTCCTTTTCCGTAAATGAATTGACAGAGGCACTATTGAAATGTACCGGTGGAGCACCTAGTTTACAAGTGGAGTGAATATGCTTTTGAATTTTATACAAACAAGAGGACAGCCTTTGATGTTGAAAGAAAAATGTTTGTCATGTATGAATGAGGATGACTTCCAAAGAATTTATGCTGAACCATTTATACAACCCATATCAACTTCAGACGAGGATAAAATAAAATGAATTTGACTTATTATTGATGATGACTTTGTATCATATACCTTTCAACGTATATGATGCACTAAACTCGGAGTGTTATTTATTTGATGCTGTTAATGAAATGGGACTCTATCGACATCCTATTGACCATGGTACTTTTTAAGTGCTGATTCCAAAAGTGTTTTTTGGAAACTTTGAGGAACTATTATCTCACTCCTTATTGGAAACAATACTTCTTCGATCACTCAAATTAGAGCCAGTTGATTGTTTCTTTTCTTCAAAATGTGGTGCATTGAAGGAATTGTTGCTATACGACTGGTTTTGATGCTTTGGTCAAAAGTACCAAGCGAGTTTAGGGAGTTGTTGGGTCAGGTATCTGCCATATGGAAAGAAATGAAACTTCCCATCAATCAACCTTCACCTCTCGATTACATGAGATCTTTTAACTTTGGTGAAACTAGTATTGAATCAAACAGGATTCGTAAAACTTATGGAAGTGATGATTGGAACAAGATTATTCGAGAGTCGCTTTATTTTGACAGGGTTTATATTCCAGTGGGTGTCAATTCTTATGGTCATGATTTATTTTCAAATTACAATCTCCCGTTGAACCCAAAGTTCTTATTGTTGGAGTTGCGTGTAGAGGCCGTTGGAAAACGGAAAAAATTGGCTAGTCAGATATTTTTGACGAAGCTAAAAAATTTCTTGTTCCCGTTCATAATCAAGTTTTATCCAACGCATTGGAATTTATCATTTCATAATAGTTGCTACAAATTAGCATTCAATGTTGTACGTGAGTTTGTGATCAAAGTCGTTGTTACAGTAGTGGAATGTCTATTGGAATGGAATCTTTCACAGCCCCTTCTAATTGTGAGCTTGTTATTCTTTGTGAAAGAGATGTAGGAATGCTCATTGACAAAGAAGTATTAAGTGGACTTGTGAGAGCATTTTCTTCTGCGGTTCGTCCCCTTTTGAAAAAATTTGGACTTTGATCTACTTGCAAGAGTGGCACAGTTTCTTGAATTTTTAGTAAAGTTTGAATTCTGACGTTCGCCGTACAGGTGCTTCGGCAAATTGTGAAAGCTAGGAAACAGCTTTGCAAGGATTTGAACAAGTGCCTTTTTGAATTACCTATAGAGTTGTTTGCAGTCAATCGAAGTTTTCACAACGCATTTACCTGACATTCACTATACTTTCGGAAAGGACAGAGGAAGCTGCAGTCCCCTTAAAAACGGCTTGATGTTTTCTGACTCCTTTTTACTGAGTTTGAGCTAAAGAAAGTGCGCAATGTATAGTTCTATAACTAGTTACCTTGGTCATATCTTTGTGGCTAACAACCAACGACAAATTCTCTTTAGAACTTGACAACGGGATCTTACTGCTAAGGTTTCAAAATCTTGTAGCGATTCATCGTCTTTCGTTCTTATAATAACCAGCTCATTAAGTCTTCTATGTATTTAAAATTTGCGGTTTGAAAAAAGGAGCTACAATGCACACATGATAATTTCTTTCCTATATCTCTTGAAGTTGCTGGAACAAATTGACTTAGGAAGCACTAGAAGCATATCAAGGCATATGCTTACGATTGCTCCGCCTCTGTTTGAAGAACACTAGCCATGTGGCTGTATAAGACGGTCAAACAAGCAGTAGGTTTGTATTGAAATCTGCAGAATCCGTTAATGTCATATAATGGTCAATTAGTAATTGACATTTGACTCTGGTGACTCTGCTGAGGGACGTTCAATGGCGCGGGCAGCTCGGAACGTCCGTTGCGCAACGCTTATTTAATTTGTGATTGACGCCATGAAAACGATCGTTAAATACGGCAAACAGATACATGTAAACTTACTGTTTGGGGTTGCTTTGTGGAAGCGGAATGAGGTGGATGCACTCTTCTCCCTTGTTGTTTTTGTGTTTTGCTTTGATAACTTATGGTATCCAAACCTCCACAGCTTCTCCAAAGTATCCGAGGTTGTGCTACTGTTTCCAATCTAATTCTACTGATGTAGTTGCACCGAAGCTTGTGGGAACATACTCTGTAAGCGCTTGCGGCTCGTGCATTTCCTACAACTGTGAACTCGCCTTTGGAGGTGACGAATCAGACTACTCTCCGTTGTGTAGTTATATCGGACAAAGTGTTGTTGACGCCGTAGAAGTAGAATTAGAGAAAGAGATTGAATCAGCTGAAGGTATAATTGAAGCTTATGTCTCGGAACTGCTTTCCCAACAAACAACCGCAATTGAAAGCTATATTGATAGGCTATTGGGATACTTGAACAATACGCTGGAAACCTTCCGTAAGGAAGTCGCCACGAACATAACCGTGATTGAACAGGAACTCGAGGAGCTAAACCTCTCAACAATAGAAGAGGAAATCAAAACGGCAGTCACTGACATCGAAGATAATGTCAGCTCAGATATCACGGAGGCCACAACGACACTGAAAGAGTACATCCAACAATATGCTGACAAGATTACAGTAAACTTTACTGAACAGTTGGATGTTGTTGAAAAGGACATTGAAACTATCAACTTTACTTTAGTATTGGATGAGATTAAGAAATATGCTGAATTGATTGAACTCAATATTACTGAGCAGTTGGATGTTGTTGAAAAGGACGTTGAAAAGATTGATATTACTGCAGTAATTGAAGCGATCCAGAAATATGCTGAGAACATTGAAGTTAACATTACTGAGCAGTTGGATATTGTTGAAAAGGACGTTGAAAAGATTGATATTACTGCAGTAATTGAAGCGATCCAGAAATATGCTGAGAACATTGAAGTTAACATTACTGAGCAGTTGGATATTGTTGAAAAGGACGTTGAAAAGATTGATATTACTGCAGTAATTGAAGCGATCCAGAAATATGCTGAGAACATTGAAGTTAACATTACTGAGCAGTTGGATGTTGTTGAAAAGGACGTTGAAAAGATTGATATTACTTTAGTATTGGATGAAATTAAGAAATATGCTGAAAACATTGAAGTCAATATTACTGAGCAGTTGGATATTGTTGAAAAGGACGTTGAAAAGATTGATATTACTGCAGTAATTGAAGCGATCCAGAAATATGCTGAGAACATTGAAGTCAACATTACTGAGCAGTTGGATATTGTTGAAAAGGACGTTGAAAAGATTGATATTACTTTAGTATTGGATGAAATTAAGAAATATGCTGAATTGATTGAAGTCAATATTACTGAGCAGTTGGATGTTGTTGAAAAGGACGTTGAAAAGATTGATATTACTGCAGTAATTGAAGCGATCCAGAAATATGCTGAGAACATTGAAGTTAACATTACTGAGCAGTTGGATGTTGTTGAAAAGGACGTTGAAAAGATTGATATTACTGCAGTAATTGAAGCGATCCAGAAATATGCTGAGAACATTGAAGTCAACATTACTGAGCAGTTGGATATTGTTGAAAAGGACGTTGAAAAGATTGATATTACTGCAGTAATTGAAGCGATCCAGAAATATGCTGAGAACATTGAAGTCAACATTACTGAGCAGTTGGATATTGTTGAAAAGGACGTTGAAAAGATTGATATTACTTTAGTATTGGATGAAATTAAGAAATATGCTGAATTGATTGAAGTCAATATTACTGAGCAGTTGGATGTTGTTGAAAAGGACGTTGAGAAGATTGATATTACTTTAGTATTGGATGAAATTAAGAAATATGCTGAATTGATTGAAGTCAATATTACTGAGCAGTTGGATGTTGTTGAAAAGGACGTTGAGAAGATTGATATTACTTTAGTATTGGATGAAATTAAGAAATATGCTGAATTGATTGAAGTTAACATTACTGAGCAGTTGGATGTTGTTGAAAAGGACGTTGAAAAGATTGATATTACTGCAGTAATTGAAGCGATCCAGAAATATGCTGAGAACATTGAAGTTAACATTACTGAGCAGTTGGATGTTGTTGAAAAGGACGTTGAGAAGATTGATATTACTTTAGTATTGGATGAAATTAAGAAATATGCTGAGAACATTGAAGTTAACATTACTGAGCAGTTGGATATTGTTGAAAAGGACGTTGAGAAGATTGATATTACTTTAGTATTGGATGAAATTAAGAAATATGCTGAAAACATTGAAGTCAACATTACTGAGCAGTTGGATATTGTTGAAAAGGACGTTGAAAAGATTGATATTACTTTAGTATTGGATGAAATTAAGAAATATGCTGAGAACATTGAAGTCAATATTACTGAGCAGTTGGATATTGTTGAAAAGGACGTTGAAAAGATTGATATTACTGCAGTAATTGAAGCGATCCAGAAATATGCTGAGAACATTGAAGTTAACATTACTGAGCAGTTGGATATTGTTGAAAAGGACGTTGAAAAGATTGATATTACTTTAGTATTGGATGAAATTAAGAAATATGCTGAGAACATTGAAGTCAATATTACTGAGCAGTTGGATATTATTGAAAAGGACGTTGAAAAGATTGATATTACTGCAGTAATTGAAGCGATCCAGAAATATGCTGAGAACATTGAAGTCAACATTACTGAGCAGTTGGATGTTGTTGAAAAGGACGTTGAAAAGATTGATATTACTGCAGTAATTGAAGCGATCCAGAAATATGCTGAGAACATTGAAGTCAACATTACTGAGCAGTTGGATATTGTTGAAAAGGACGTTGAAAAGATTGATATTACTGCAGTAATTGAAGCGATCCAGAAATATGCTGAGAACATTGAAGTTAACATTACTGAGCAGTTGGATATTGTTGAAAAGGACGTTGAGAAGATTGATATTACTTTAGTATTGGATGAAATTAAGAAATATGCTGAATTGATTGAAGTCAATATTACTGAGCAGTTGGATGTTGTTGAAAAGGACGTTGAAAAGATTGATATTACTTTAGTATTGGATGAAATTAAGAAATATGCTGAATTGATTGAAGTCAATATTACTGAGCAGTTGGATATTGTTGAAAAGGACGTTGAAAAGATTGATATTACTGCAGTAATTGAAGCGATCCAGAAATATGCTGAGAACATTGAAGTTAACATTACTGAGCAGTTGGATGTTGTTGAAAAGGACGTTGAGAAGATTGATATTACTTTAGTATTGGATGAAATTAAGAAATATGCTGAATTGATTGAAGTCAATATTACTGAGCAGTTGGATATTGTTGAAAAGGACGTTGAAAAGATTGATATTACTTTAGTATTGGATGAGATTAAGAAATATGCTGAAAACATTGAAGTCAATGTATCGGAGGATGTTCATGAAGCCATTGACCTACTTGAAGAATTGGTTACTACCAATATATCTGTGGAGTTGAGTAATTCCATTGACATTTTGAAGTCTTATGTGAAGGAGAAAGTTGAGGATGTCGAGGTTAACGTTACAAATCAACTTACACTTATCGAAAGCGAGGTTGTAGAATTGAACGAAACCGTTGTTTCGGAAATGTTGAACTTTGTCGAAAAGTTGTCCTTAAATATTACGATTGATACGAATGAGACTGTCGTGTCCATCAATAACACGGTGACCAAGATATTTGAGGAACTCGAACGAAACTTGAGTTTAGATTTCTATGACATTGTCACAAGCGTCAACATTTCTTTGGATGATTTGGATGATGAAATATTGACACTTATTAAGGATATTGCTATCGAGGTGAAAGAAATTTCTGAGAAAAATGTCACTGTGAAGGTGGAAGATGTTCTGAAGGAAATGCTCAACATTAATCTTAATATTAGTTTGGAACAACCAACGCCTCCAAGGAAGCCAGTTTGCAATGCGTGTCAACAGCCATCTTGCCCTTATGCCCCTTCGTGTGGAATGTACCAACAACAGGTCAGTTGGTAGTGTGCTAGTGATTGAAATATAGTCGTCAACGTTATTATTTGAAAGATAAATATGTAGTCGTATCGTTATACTCATGTTTGTGGTTTAGTAAAGGTCATCTTCAAGTTTGTTTAAACAAATTCCTATCTTGACTTGCTTTTGCTTACATCTTGATAGAGGAACTTTTAAAAGGCAACTGAGGCTCAAAGAATTTAACAACGCTCTGGCCCCAACTGCTTTATTCGTCCTCTTTCCAGTGAAACTCCATGTGCCTTATATATAGTTGATAGCAGGCATTTTCTACTTTTTGCAGATTTGTCCACATCGCTTCGAGTTTGTTATCCAAACTGTCATTCCAACGAGACATATAAGATGCAAGATACTTTATCTCTGCAGACAATTGCCGTAGAAAAGATTCGACGTGAAATGCCTTGCTCCATTCGTTGCGCGATGAACAGTTGATGCAGTATCTCATCAACTCGCCTGATACATCGATCATACCTAAAATGTAGTCTTGTACAGATATGAGATTAATAAATAGATCGAAAGCATCCTAATTCTCGATTGAACTATAGTTTTGGAGTATCAAGTATTACTTGCCTCCTGTAAATTTTCTGATAGTGACTCGTACTGTTGAGAAATCTCTGCGTTGATTTCATCTAAAGTTATTGCACGACTCTCCGATAAATACGAGAGAAAGAGCCTAGCTTCTGTGTATTCCTGTAAGGCTATGGTAAAAATAGGGTGGAACCTTTATCCAAAAATAAGGCAATGGAGTCACTCGTAAGACTTGGAACTTACTTAAAATAATCCTCCGGGGACAACTCCCGCAAAAGTAACCTACAAATGAGTTGTCTTACATTTTCGAGTTGCAGTTGAGCCTTTGAACAGATAGCTAGGAGATCTTCGTCAGATGTCCTAACAAGCAAGTAGTTAAATTATTATTCAGGCAATTAAATTTGTTCAGTTACCTATGTAACAAATAAATGACTTTTTTACTCTGGTAGGTTATATCTCTACTGGCCTTCACAAGTCTCTCTCTTTTATCTATCTTCTGAAAGTAAGCCTTTGAAATTTGAAGAACAAGCGTGCTACCAATTGATTAAACTCGTCTGCTAGCTCCTCAAAAAGAGACTGTATCGATAGTTGCTTAAGGAACGAAGTCTCTGACTCTATCGGCATTTTCCACGTTGTGATTCTGCTGCCAACAGGAATTTTCAATCAATTTGTATTTTAATTGGAACTCACACAATCTTCAAATACAACAGCTTCAATAACAATCTTTGGTAGATAGCCTAAATGATATCTGTTTACCTATTTTGCAGCTCAACATGAAAATTTCTTCCAAGAAATAAGTGACACAGTATGGAGAGAAGCATCTAGTAGAGTTGTTCTTGTAACTTCATAGTTCGAGCTTCCGAAATTTCCCACCAAATTAAATTCTTGACGTGGATAATGGAAAACAGCAGCATTCTACAACAGAAAGCAGAAAGAATATTACAGAAATACTCCGTTTTAGAGAGCAATAAACTCGGCAAGCAACTTGCAAAGGTTGAACAGCAGTAAGTTGAGAAGTTACTCACTCAACAACTTACTGATCTTTTTCTTAAAGACTTGACTTGGAGAGTGCGTTGCAGAGAAGAAGAGACGCAAACATGCAAGTCCTGAGTGAAGCTAGTTTGTTGATGAACTTGCAGAGTTATTTAGATAACTTAGAACCTTTCATTGAAGATCTTAGTCACCTGAAACAGACAGTAGTTCAAGTTTGCCAAGGAATTTTGAAGAAATACTGATACGTCTTTCTTAGGTGGAATACTTTTCAGAACATTGCGCCAGTCTTGAGAGTGCGCTAGTAGGCAAAGAGAGACATAATAGAGAATTTATTAAGAGTGGTGCACACGTGAAGACTTTAATTTCCGAGAAGGAGCATAAGAAAAGGGTCTGATGATTTTTCTCGAAGTTTTGAGTTTTCTTGTGAATTTTTTCAGTAGATTCTTGGAAGAGTGAATGAATTATTTTTCTTAAAAGAACACGAAGAAGAAGTTTTGGAAGGTCCGGTTACTTGTGAGTTTTTCAGTACCGTCCAAAAAGTCTACCACGCAGCCTCAAGGTCGGCGAAACTGGTCAGAGATTCAAACAGCCTTCTTGGATTGGAGCTTTTAGAGGTATTCGTTTTTGAGTTGTTTCATTTAGTGGAATAACGATTTCGTAGTATTACTCAAATAGAAAGGGTTTAATTTTAGAAAAATGTTATAGTTTTGTTCGAGCACAGGTAGAAAGTTTACAAGACTTTGAAATAAGCAAGGAAGAATCGGCCTTAATTCAAAAAGCTTTCACTGTTTTGCGTGAACAACCAACCTTGTTTGATTCTTGTCTTCAGGTATTTTTGCCATAGCTATAATAGTTGTTAAGGATCTAAAGGTTTCTAGGAAGTGGCAAATGTTCTACGTGGCAAAACTTTAGAGAACTTTGTAGAAGCACTAACAAAGGACGGAGCAAACAGTGGTTCAATACAAGACGTTCAGAGATATACAAATGACATGCTTGCTTTTATCCATCATGTTTTTGCTTCACAGCACGAGCTTCTATCTGCCATTTTGTGGAGCGCTCCTTCAAAGTTGTCAACCTCATGTAGCATTGAGCATAGCAGACAAGAATCATATGAAGGAAATCTAGTATTTGATTCGCCAAGTCTTTTCAGCAACACGAATGATTTGGAAAAGAAAATTCTTTCAGTCGTCTCTGAGGGCCTTTGTCTTCCTTTTCGACGTCGTTTTGAGAAGATGTTGAATTTAAGAATGACTGTAATTGTTTTATTTAAGTTGTCGAGTTTGTTAGAATTTTATAGCCAGTTGTTCGAGAATTTTGTAGGTAAAAACGATGCTTTTGTTAGGACATTATTGGAATGTAGTGCACATTCAATGTCTTATTTTTTTCAGGTTTGGAAGGTAAGTTCCGAGTGATGTTGGTATATGCGATTCTCAAATAGATGCAGGAGAAATTTGATCTTGTATTTGAGAATTTACCCACAGTTGACGAAGAATTGAATCCTCCATCATTCGTTTATCAGTGTACAAGTCGTTTGTCTGACATAATGGAAACACTTGATATGAGTCTTCTATCAGATGAGAAAAAGGAAGGTCACTCGGAGAGTATCCTGTCTTTTGTTATCGAGCAGCTCAAGAACTTTTGCTTTCGGTTGAGCCAACAGTTGGACAATTTAAACTCAAAAGTTTTCATCATCAATTGCTTAGAGAGCTTGCGTCTTCCTCTCTCCAAGTACAGATTCGCGGCATTAAAAGTCGAGTCAGTTACGAAAGAGATTGATCATTATTTAGATCTCTTTGTGGAAGATGTTACGAAAGCATCTCTTGAACAAAGTGGCTTATTAGAGAAAATATTGCGTCTTCAGTCGCTATCACCGGAAGAATCCAAAGTCCATATTGCGAGTACTCCAGGGATGGATGCTGAATCTATTGCAATTGTTCTGAAAAATTTTTATATGTCTATTCTCTCGGGACTGGGAATTGAAAAGCTGTTGAATCCTCCATCTGCAAGCAAGCTGTCAAGCACCAGGATGCGCTCCAGAGTAAAGATTGCTATTTCAGAGTCACTTATTTCTGCATATGATACTTTGTTTTCATTACTGAATGATCCAAGCAATGGATATGAGGAAGGCATTGCAAAGAAAATGGGTGTAGTTGATACGAATTATGTAAGAGTCGCACTCACCATATGATGAGCATTGAGTTGTATTATTGTATCTTACACCACTGAGTACGTAGACAAGCTTCCTGTTGGTTTTGAAGCAAGTTGTTTTCAAAGTATTCCAGTGTTCATATTGAGGGAAGTATAAAGAGAGAGTTGTAATTGTCTGGAATATCAAGAACAATCTTCAGTTTGTTGAGCAAATATTTATACCTACAGTATTATGAAAATGGTTTTTGGAGCCACTTTTGTGAGTTTGAATTTTTGCTTGAGAGCTTGAACAAATATTTATACTAACTTTCTTCTAAAGCATCTCTAGTTGAAGTGCGATCCTTGAGACACGAATTTGAAATTTTAAAATATCGGCTATTAGATTGTCACTGATAAATGAATCAAGACTTTCCATCCTTCCAGTGCAGAGAGGACGACTTCAAGGCTTGCTATTTCGGAACGACTCCTTATAACACGGAAGAGCATCAAAAGGTTGCACAACTACTTTCTGAACCTCTTACGAGAGAGGATGTCCAGACAAGGCCTGGACCTTCTCGACTGCCACTCACATATATTAGTGGGTTCAAAGCAATAGACAAGGCTAATAGAGTCTTTGGCTTCGATGGTTGGAGCTCACAAATCGTGGGTTTCGATATGAACTACAACAAGGAAAATAAACAAGGGAAACATACGTGCTGCTTCACAGTCAGACTAAGAATCACCCTAAAAAATGGCGCCTTTCATGAAGACGTTGGAATAGGCTTTGCTGAAAGTCATAGAGAAGGTGAGCGTTAACTTTCAAGAACATGAAGAGAAACTAAAATGAAACAGCTGAAGCTATTGAGAAGAGCCAAAAGGAGGCTGTAACCGATGCCTATAAGAGAACCTTGAAAAACTTTGGCGTTGCCCTGGGTCTATGTCTTTACGACAATGAACATATTAAAACGCTCAATTCTTTCGAAGATATTGCAATGAAAGAAAACATAACCTGCATGGAACGGTCTCGAAACACCACGCTTTCGAGAAACACGTCCAGTTTAGCTTCAACAACAATATATGGAGATGTTCAAAAAGATAGACCCCTGAGTTACCCAAGAAGAAGGAACTCTTTTTCAAACTTAGACAATCAGTCCAACAAGCTTCTGAACGATTCGGTAGAAATCTGTTCTAGGGCAAAAGATTTCGAAGACTTTCCGCGGTTCCAGAGAAATCAAGACAGAAGTAAGCAACTCGAGGAATCCCTTTCAGGTTTAAAACCCTCCGACTTTGACGACGTGGAACACATTCTCTAACGAAAAAGACTAGTCCAAATAGTTACCGTTCACATGCACAAAGTCGACAAAACAGTTCACATCCATTCCTCAATGCATAATAGCAGAATCCAGTATAGACTGCATATTGATGCAAGGAGCTGTAAATTGTACTACTTGTTAAATTTGAAGTGATCTTCGTGATTTCTTGAGATGTTTCAAAGAACTAAAGTAATTTCTCTTTTTACTCCACTTTCTTTGGAGTTGCGTTTATGTAGTAGTTGTTTTCAACCAAAGTTAAAACGCATTAGTACTTGTCTGAAATTGACTTGGAGAAGTATCTTTGCAAGGAGCCGCAGCTTCAAAGCGCAGATTGTCAAGTCTAACTTTGATGGAGAAGAAATGTCTCCCAGTCCCAATCAAAATCTACAACAATCTTTGGAAAGTTACATTGCAGGGACTCTTTTTCCTTTCTCTTTAGAAGATGCCGTACGACAGGCTTCTGATGCAGTGTTGAGTTCAGTCAAGGACAACTACAGACGTCTGAGAGTTGAGTTACATTATCCAACACTAAGTAGTCTGGGAAGTGTGATTGAATATAGTGAATTAGCATATTTTTGTAATATGATATGTGAAACTTTTCTTGGGCAGTCAAAGCGAGTTCACTTGTTTGGAGACACTCATCATGTTTTGAACTTGGTACCATTTCTTGATACAAGGTTGATTAATTCAATAAGTGTTTCCTGTATAGATGACATGGACTTGGGTGTTCGAGATATGTTGGAAGAGATATGTCTTATATTGTTGCCGAGCAATACCGGATACGATACGGGTACACGAATGGAGAGGATTGAAAGACTCATATATAGCGTTCCTTATAACAAGCATATCATCTTGTTCAATCCCTCTATGGAAGCATGTACAAACCTTACATGTAGTGGGCGTCCTTTTGAGCCAATGATTTTAAGTGACTTTCATATCGCGTATTTTGTCCATCCTAATATTTCACGTCAAGGATGCATTCAGTCTTCTTTATTACGTTGTTATCCAAGGGATTGGGAATTATTTGTATTGAGACTTCCTCGAGATATAAGAAGCAAATATTTCTTGGCAAAATCGTTCCCGTCGAGACCGTCTATGGAAAGAATCGAAACAGAAGTCTCTTGTTACTTTTATTCACTGTAGTTGCATTTCCAACACTTGTGTAAATGCTGTCGATAAACTTGTTGGAACTACTTAAAGCTGAAAGCATACCAAAATCCTTCCACTGGTTGGAAGATAAAGTTCGACACAAATATACCAAGTCATTGGGAACAAGAAGACAATTATCAAACCTATTTATGAGCTTGTAACAACTGATCAAAAATTCATTCCACTGCTAATATAGGGACGTAGTAATGACTTCAAATCTTCATAAGCTCTATCTATATCGTCATTCATTACAGTATAGTCAAATATACCGCTCCTCAAAGCAAACAAAATTTCCTCCTTTGCTGTACAAAGTCTTCTCTGGATCGACTCTTCACTTTCAGACTTTCGCTTTCTCAATCTTGATTCCAAGGCTTCCATAGAAGGGGCTGCTATCCAAATAAAGGTTGCCCTCAGCAAAGACTTCTTAACGGCCTTTACTCCTTGTATATCCAGATCTAATAAGCATATTTTCTTGTTATCAATAACATTCTTCACAGAATCAAACGAAGTGCCGTAAAAATTTCCGTGGACTTGAGCATATTCGATAAATTTTCCATTTGCAATATCCTCCAGGAACCTCTCCTTGCTTATGAAATAATAGGAAATCCCATCCTCTTCGTTTTCTCGAGGTAAACGAGTAGTATGAGAAATAGAAAAACCAAAAATGTCAGGGTAGTCGTGAAGAAGCTTTCTTATAAAAGTTGATTTTCCAACACCCGATGGTCCCGCAAGTACAATGCATGATGGAGGCCTTTCAGCACTCTCTGTTGACAAATCTCTTTTTTCACTTGTTTGAATACTTTTTGTGACATTCTGCACTGAACTGAACAACATACCACTTGTAGAAAACAGAACAGGTAAACGATATGAAGAAAATCCAGTCATAGTGGCAATGAGGTTCCAAATTGTGAAACTAGACATATTCTCCGTAAACTCTATATTTGAAGACCTTGTTAAGATAATTTGGGTACCGATTGCGGCAAACGGAATTAAGATCCTTGTAGAAGCTAGTGTTGAATGCAGAAAGTTATAAGAATGCTTGCCAAGGTTGTCTACACTATCCATCAAAAGTCTAAGATACACGAAGCCAAACGTAGAACCTAATATGAAGTCCAATGCCAGGCGAACGGAAACCAGAGATAGAAGAGAAAAGCCCAGCATATCTAACACAACTAATTGATGAAGCCAATTTCGTTTCAAACTATTATATTCTTTCATATGCTTCCCATCTGTGGCTGTTGAATTTTCCAAGGAAACATTTCCTAAACTGTTCGTCTCATCCTCAACAAAATATACACCCTCAGGCAGCCTTCTCGAATTCACTAGTTTTATCTCACTCATTTTAAACCAGGCTCTCTTTCGACTTTGGTCTATTTCAAAAAGACGACCCTGCCAAGGTTTGAGATATCTAACGTCCACGGACTGTTCTTCAGGAAGTCTTCCAACACCAACCTTCTCAATAACTCCAAACTGAGAAAATAAAAAGCACTTAGCACAGCTAACTTTGGCACAGGAAAGAAATACAAAACTCACCAGCAGTTCGTTCTTCCACTTTCCAGGACATTGACAAACCTGGCCTTCTAGTGGCATTGGACACCGACAATACCACACTGTTATAAAGTTTTTTCTACAGTTACAGTTATTAATAACTTTTCTTAAACTAAACCACTGTATGAACTTCTTTGATATGAGTCGAGGTACATGCCATGTGATGACAAACATTTTCTTCGAAGACTTAAAATGGGTCAAGTCGCTAGACAAGAATTATTGTCCATTCTCGTCGTCGTAGAAGATTTGGTTTCGTGAGAGAGATGACCGTAAAGCGGCGCTGTCACGGAAGAAACAGAAAGGGTCGTAACCATACTTGTCAAGTTTGCTGTGACGGATGTGGCTGTAAGCTGGCAAAGGACAAGGCAATCAAACGGTTCACTGTTCGAAATATGGTGGACAAGTCGTCCTTGAGAGATCTACAGGTAAGGATATGCAATTGAAGAATTTTTTGGAGACAATAATTTTGCTTTAGGATGCTTGTATTATTGATAAATATGAGCTTCCGAAGCTATATGTCAAGTTGCAATACTGTGTTTCATGTGCAGTACATCGGAAGATAGTCAGACCTCGTTCTCGTGAAGAGAGAAAAGTGCGTTACTCATCAAGAACTGCAGTATTGGACAGATTCCGAAAAAGAGAGTAATACTTTTTAATAAAGTCACTTTTCAAGTCTTTTCTCTTTTTAGTGTTGTTCGTTTGTCATGGAAAGCGAATTGATTAACCGAGAAGGAACTTTTTCGGGACACTTACCTTTGACAAATAAAGCACTACCTTGTAGGAACTATGTCACTCTAGCAATTATTGGCTGTCAAAGCTCAGGCAAAAGCACCTTATTCAACGAATTGTTTGAAACCAAGTTTCCAGTTCTAGACGCAAAGAAAAATGGCAGACAGCGTACCACTTTGGGTATTTGGTCAGTACGTTGGTTTCTTGATACGTTACATTGCGGTCTTATTAGTGCTAGACTACTAAAAAAGTGGATCAGTTACTGAACAAGGAGTCTAGCTTTGAACAAGAATGTGGTCGGCAACTTGTTTTGTTGGACGTTGAGGGAACAGACAGTAGAGAACGACAGGAGCCAACCAAAAGTTTTGACCTTTGTACCACACTCTTTTGTTTAACAGTTGCTGATATTGTGTTGGTAAATCTGTGGTTTAGAGATGTGGGAAGACATCAAGCTTCCAGTGTAGATCTCTTTGCTTCGGTATTTTCTACGACACTAAAGTGGAAGGAAATAGAAGGTTTGGATGTCTTGAGAAGGAAGCACTTGAAGACGAGGTTATTGATTGTGATAAGGGATTTTGAAGAAGCTGAGGCTTCAGAGGAACAGGTGGAGTGGTTTATTTCTCGAGACTTTAGAAATATATGGCAAACCGTTGAAAAGCCCAAGGCTTTGGAAGATACTGTCTTTGAAGATATATTCGTCTTGAGCTTTCAATTTTTGCCAAATGTCAAGTACAGGAAAGTCGAGTTCGTCAATTCAGTTTCCAAACTAAGAGAACGAATATTAGAAGATGATAGTGACTCATTCATGACGCGTTCTCTATGGAAGAAAGAAATTCCTTTGCAAGTTTTAGAAACTTTTATGAAAGAGGCATGGGATCTTATTAAGCAACGCCAAGGGCTGAACAATGATTTGCATAATATGTCTTATTTTGATTTGAGCACACACAAGAAATGTTCTTTATATCTTGAGCAATCATGGAACGAGTACAAGTTGAAGTTGATTGAGTTTCAAAGGACTGTTGAAAGGAATTATAGTAATCCTATTGAGGAATTTTCAAACAAGGCCAACTCATTATATAACGAATGTTTAGCATGTTATGACCGATTGGCAGCATCATTTCAAAATACATCGTCGTATCAACTAAAAAGAAAATTGTTAGGTGTGAAACTGACGAGCGAGTTACTTGAAATTCGAAAGTTTCAGATATGGGCATATCGAGATCAGACACTTCATGCTTTTGAAGTGGAATTTGCTCCTATGATTGGAGTTGTTGGTAATTTCAAGAAGAATGCAGGAAACCTTGTGAAACGAAAACTGAAGGATTTCCAGAAATGTCTAGAGAAATGCAGAGTTCCTGGAATGTCGAAGGAAGAAGAAGTGAATGATTTAAAGGATCTCGAACGCACACTTCGAGATCAAGTGCAAGATCGAAGTCGAGAAGGAGAACTTATGTTTCCAATGGGTCTCTCTTCTGCAAATACAAGAAGATCCACGCCTTGGTGGAAGGAGTTGCTTATCAAGGCTTTCATTCTATATCTACAATATCTCCAATCTAAAGCAAACAAAAGGACGCAAAGAAAGAAGATGCAAACGCAAGAGAGAATACTTCCAAAGGGTCCAACTTTTTGAGTTGGAAGTCGTCTCTTTGATAGGAAGTTTATTTTAACGGCAACTTGTCGTACGAAAGCCCTTTAAGTATGATTGTTTGCAATGCAACAAGTGAACGAGTTCGAAGAAACTCCAAGTTTTCTCAGTTCTATCGAAGCCTGAAACAAGTAATCATAACACTCTGCATGCGTTTTTGCTTCCTTCCAATCCTTTCCCCAAACATAGACACCGTGTCTCTCAACGAGAACTGCAAAAGTAGATTTATATTTTAACATAGCTTGTTCCAAAGAAGTCGTTAAATCACCTTCATACGCGGTATTCTTTATTATGGGCACTACAAGTGTATCGTGATAACCCATGCCCCGGATGCCTTTGATCATCTCCATATGAGAAATACGAAATTCTTCCTGTTCCGATATCAAAGAAGCCAAAACGGCATAAATACTATGGCTATGAATAACTGCGCCAGCTCCTCTTAGTTCATAAGCTTTCAAGAATAGGGGAGCACAAGCTGAAAGTTTAAGCTTCTTTTCAGCCTGAGGCATCTCTAAGATACGCCCTTGTTCATCCAACACAAAAATATCTTCAATATGAAGTCTCTCCTTCTGTACACCGCTAGGAGCCATATAAACTTTCCCATTCTCCTTAATGCTTATACCACCTCCTGTTCCTGAAACCCATCCAAGTGTATAAAACTGTCGACAAAGGTCAACAATCAGAGACTTTGCTTCCCCTCCACTATTCATATAAGATTGAAGAAGGAACGATGGCATTTATAACTTGGTTTTGGGTAAAGCCAAGACATACTGTGCAAGAAGAAGAACTGAATAAGAGAATTGTATCAAAGAAGATCAACATATTTACTTCTAAAGCATCGGTCGAGCTTCCTAACAAATCGCTAATATTTATTACACCTAACGGATGCTGTCAAGAACTCAACAAACTGGAGGAGACTTGTACTGAGGCAATTATTGGAGGAGTTTCTGCAATTCAACTGCGTGATCTTGCGAGCAGCGGTACTTGCTCTTGTTTCTTGTTGAATGAACATTAACTTTAGGTCTCCAGTCGCTGATTTTCGTAAGGCTGCAAGACGACTCGTAAAGGTTGTTAATTACAAGTGTCCTCTTATAATAAACAGGGATGTTCAGTTGGCACTTGAAATTGGAGCTTCAGGTGTTCATTTTGCAGAATATCAACTAAGTGGGTGTTTTATTCCTTCTGTTCGATTTGTTGATGTTTGACAATGGACAAGATGACATTACTGCATTGGAGCTTGCCACCCAATCTCAACTTTTAGTAGGTATATCGGTGCACAGCATATCAAGTATGTGGAAGGCTGTAGATTGGTCACCTAGTTATATTCAGGTGCGAGAGAAGACGAAACCTTTTTTAGCAACTAACCCACCTTGTCAAGGTGGGCTCTGTCTTTCACACTCAGAGTCATCCGGGACAGGAACCTTTAGGCTTGTCAAGGTTGAGAGAAATTCAGACATTGATTCCTTCAAGTATTCACCTAGTCGCAGTGGGGGGAATTGATCTGGAAAATGTTCATAAGGTTGATAACATATGGAATTGAGGGAAGTCTTATTAACACCCCTTGTAGGTAAAGGAAGAGGGTATTAGCAATATTGCTGTTATTTCTGCAATTGCGCACAATTCCAATCGCATAGAATATTGTAGATGCTTAAAGAAGCTGTTAGAATAACTTTATGCAAGTTTCATGAAAGTCAATCGAGCAAAAGATGTTTCCAAGATGAAAAAGTTACGAACGAAATTTATTGTGTCTGAAAAATATCCAGTTTAACCTTCTATTTCGTGAACACAACTGTCGAATCGAACAGGATAGAATATTAAGAAACCCAATAGTCCCAAATATCCGAGTCCGATAACTATCGTTGCTATAATTCCAAAAATGCTTCCTATGGATAAGGATGACAGAACGGATACTAAAGTCCGATTCCCTTGGGCTCCAGCAATAAGATATACATTTGCAATTGCTATTCCAAGACCAATAATCCACATTATTATGGAAATCCATTTAGGGTTCTTAAATGAACCCATGCAACGTTCTGATTGTGTAAATTTCAACAATGGAAAAATAAGAAATGGAATGACACCGGAAAGGATGGAAGAACCGATAAGCAAAGCTAATCCTGATCCGTCATTTCCTGCAAAGATTGCAACAATCAAGCCGGGGATTATAGTAATGGTTCTTGTGATAAGGTTGCGTAACCATAATGGTATTTTGATATTTAGAAAGCCCTCCATAACAATCTGGCCAGCATAGGTTGCAGAAACTGTGGCACTTTGAGCAGCAGCTAACAAGGAGATACCAAATAAAATACAGCCAACACCAGTCTGTGCATAGACCGTCTTAATCAAGTTACAAGTATCAATGAGACTTATATTTTCTGGCTTGATCTGAATCAAAGGATTTTTATAAAATCCAACCGCTGCAAGTGATATCACGGCCAAGTTTACCACAAAGGCTAAGACCATAGGAAAAATGAACTCGATCACATTATACACGTACGCAGTATGTAGTGCCGATTTCGTTAATTCCACACGTCTCGTTTGTACTAAAGCCGACTGCAAGAAGACATTATGGGGACTCACAGAAGCTCCTATTTGGGAAACTGCAACTAAAGCAGAACCGTTTGGGAGCGAGGGAATGACCCACCCCCTCATTAAAGCGGTGCCATTTGTATCTACCATGGACCACTGAATGAAGAAAGTTACTGACATGGTCAAAATCATAACCATTACAAACACTTCCAAATAGTGAATGTTTAGATATTGAAGGGAAAGTATTAACAAGGTAGTTGCAAATGAAAGGAGAACACCAGCATATAGCGGCATTTGAAATAAAATTTCACAAGAAACAGCAAATCCAATAACTTGCAGTAAATCGGTAGCCATCATTGCAGTTTCCGATAATATCCATAGAATATAACGAATGTAACGTGGATAGTTGCGTCGACAAGCCTGTGCAAGATCCATCTTGGCATAGAGACCCAAACGAATAGTCAAAATCTGAATGAATACTTCTACTACACTGGACCACCATATTATCCATATCAGTTTGTACTCAAAACTAGCTCCTGCCTGAATGTCTCCTTCGTAATTGCCAGGATCTATAAGAGCAATGCAAACAAGCCAACCTGGACCTGCGAACCTCATTAATCCTTTCAACCAATTGCAAAAATATTGCCAATAGGAACGGATCTTGGTCAGTGCCGTGGGTGTCGAATGGATACGCCTGCTGTTGACCTCCTCCTTATCTGACAACACTTCATTTAGTTGCATAGATACTTCATTCTTTTCTGAAGTAGAACTGGCAGATAATTTATTATCTAGAACTTCATCTGTTGTTATTACACTCGCTGTTATTTCACCCGATTCTGCCATAGTAATCGATATCAACAAAGTATAAAGCAACTACTGCTTTTCTATCCCGGGATTCCGAATCTAATAGGATAACACACGCGCTTCATTCCGGTGGACACGAGGATGACATACTCTTCGTCGGTGAATCATAAGTCATGTCAACAGTTTCTGGAATTTTTTATTGAGTACTATAGAAAACACTAACAAGAGTTCAATTCATTTTCATGGACCTTTCTACCACTTCTTCGTTTTCAACTAGAGGAACTCTGGATGCCCGTCTTGACGTATTATGAACAGGAGAGTTATGCCGAAACGCGTACTGAGGTCGCAGTTTGCTGTATTCCACTTGTCTCTTGTCGTCCGCCTTTCGGCTCCTTGCACTAGTCACGTTTGAAACTGTTCGTATCTGTGGCAAAGAGCGATTGTTCAAGGTAATCGGTTGTCGCAGTTGATTATTGTTCTTCGCTAGAGTTTTGTTGGTACTTGGTGAAGGTTCTTCAGTGTGACGTTTTCCCAGTCGGTATAGCCTTGTGAAAACGTCTACCTTTGGAGCTTCCAACGAAGAGCTCTTCTTTCTTGAGGGAACACTAGCAACTTGGTGTTTCCTCGTGGTCGAAGAATCTTCTCTACTCTTATTAGCACTTGATGTCAAACCTAAACTCGTTGAAGTTTGTCCTTTGTTGCCTAGTAGTTTCACTGTTGTCATTCGACAAGGAATTTTCTGCATTTTTCGGTCTTGAGTTACAGAAGTATTTCTTGACTCAACAGGTTTCTTGCAATTCGAAGATACTTGTTCGACAGATTTTGAGTTTGGTTCCTTCAATATTCTGTTGCTCCTTTGTAAACTTCTTTCTTGTGTGGCAAAAGTAAATGTACGCGGTACTGTTGCCATTCGCTGGTTGGTTTCTTTTGTAGATTTCACATTATTGAAATTGATCGTCCTAGCACACATTTGTTGACCTGAATGAATCATTTTCCTTACAGCATTTCTTTCCGCCTGTATTTTTTGCAATTCCTCTTCCTCGTATGTTAAGGGAACACCCTTGAGTGCGCGATGAGTTTCAGCTCTCTTCTGGGTACGAAAGGTTGGGGACTCTGGCACTGTCAGGGTTTGACCACCTACTTGCCGGACCACTTTGCTTGTTTCCATTTTACCATTAGGTCCTTGTTGAAGGGCACGTTCTACACAATGTCGTAGTCGTCTTTCAGAACGGAATTTTGGTGAATGTGGTATGGTTATCCCAGGCTTCCATGAAGCACCAAAATTTTTTGGTGTTCGAGGCTCATTAACTTTGGAGTTGAAATCTGTTGATGATTTCCTTCTTTCCTTGTGCAGAAATGCGCGCTGCTCTGTTCGAAATGCTGGAGGACCAGTACCTCGGTTCTCTCGAGACAACGACTGATTTTGGTTTGACTCTCCGACAATTTGTATCAATTTTGCACTTTTACGTCTCCATTCTTTTGTTGTGGTAGTATCAGGATACTTGCTGTTATTGAAGTATTTGTTTTCGAGTTGTATTTTGTTCTCATTGCTTGTTTCAAAATGATGTGTTAAAATAGAAATTTCTGATTTTCGATAGTGCTCTATATCTGAGGATACTTCATTCTCTTTTTCAAGAAATGTTCTGTGCTGTTGCAGATCTACTGAGGGCTGGTTTGAATGATTGTCGCTGTTGTTCCTCATAGAAGCCGGGCGCTTTCCTTCCTCCTGAGAAGCTGAATACACTTGAGAATTGCTAATTTCTTTAACTGAATTCCTAATATTTAATTCACCACTATAATTTTCCTTCTCTGACGCATTCGTCTCTTGAAAGTGAAGAGTTGAGACTTGTTCATTGTGTGATTCTCGTTTACTTTGCCCTGAATATCCAGTTTGTCTTTCTCCTTCATTGTTTGTATCAACGGAAGAATTCTGTTGTTCATAAGACATTTCTTGCTTTGTCACCAGGGACTCTTTGACCAACTCAGTCCTTGACTGGAGCTGATCGAACCACTCATCAGCACCATCATAGAGAGCTGCTTCAGAAGCCGCTTCCAGTAAATTAACGTATTTCGGTGCGAGAAACTCATATTTAGGATCATAGTCTTCCGCAATTTCAGCCATTCAGAGCAAGTCGAGAACAAAGTGTTGTTCTTCGACTTTAGGAATTTAAGCGCCTTCACACCCACCAAAGCTTGAAATTTGAAATTGGCGCGCTGACGTTTAGGGATTGTTTAGAACATTGCTAATATAGTCTCATATGGTCTTGGACACTTCAAACAACCAATATGACTTGAGTGAAGCAGTATAAGACTGAAAATGAAGAGGTTTTCTCCATTAAAATAGAATTATGTATATTATAGTATAGGTGTAGTGACAATTCTACTTGAACCGAACACAAAGATTGCGCTGTATCTTTGCTCACGAAACTTTCGCTTTTCAAATAAAGTTCATTTGATTCGTTACACGGCGGATTCTTGAAATTCTCCTTGCTATTCCAACTAGCTGCAAAACTATTTCTTCAAGCCTATCTAATAACAAACACTTCGTATAGGTAAGCCAACAAAGTTCAAGAATGAACACTTAAATAGTTTCCATCTAGAATGTAGCTATTAAGAGCATGAGTTTACATTGGTCATCCTCAAATAATAAGTCAACTATTCGCCACAAAAAAATACAACTGTATCTGGTTCAAGACAATGATGGCAACTCTAATTTCTCAATGCCAGTCCAGTTTTCATGTATCAAGTTGAATAGAAACGAAACTAAAGAAGCACAAATAACGAAGAAGACTAGGGTTCTACATGAAATCGGATAAATAACCTTCCTTTCTAAGTTCCAGGATCCTTGCGCAGCATAAGTTAAAATGAGAACACAAGTTGGGCTGGTGAAACGTGTCAAGTATACTTGGGTCATGATGTAACCAATACCAAATAGAATAGACAATAGTAATGCATATACGAACTCTACTTGCATCCAAGGAGGGCCCTTTAGGCCGTCGAAAAAAGAGAAACTAACAAGTCCCATCACAACAGAAATAAAGAATAGCAAGAGATATATACCATAAAGAAGATGAAGTGGTCTATATTCTCCTTCAATCAAAATTTTTTTCAAACCGTTTATGAATACTGCACAAGTTGCTCTACTGACTACGCACTGCAACCATCCGTACGTCACCTCGTCTTCTCTAACGTAGCATAGAAACGAAAGAAGGAGAGCACCAAAAGACGTCAGTCGCGTAATACGAAAGACTCTATTGCGAAACAGCACCTTCTCCATTTCCAGACTGAAAGGAAACAAATATAATTTAAAAGGACTTGTTTCAAGTATACCTCTCGACTTGAATACAAGGATCCCACACTTGGCAGATATGAAGAATAATACGGCAAAGGGAAACAACGTAGTGATATGAACTAAACTAAGATGAGGAAGCCTTTGTTGCCTCCACTTGCAAACCAGATACGATACCAAAATAGCCACGCCACTTTGAAAAGTTAGCAACAGTTCAGCTGATCGGAAATCATACTTGGCAGCAAGCTTTCGGTTTGCTAAATATTCAAGCCTTGTTAAGCAGGTGTATAAAATCACAAGCGCAATCGTTTTGAAACACTTTTTTGCATAATTTTCAGTTCCGCTACGAACCATAATAGTACAATTCCTTTAAAGATATTTGAACATCCAATTCTCAGAGATTTCCCTGAACACAAATGGAGCCGTTTCTGAGAACTACTTTGGTTTTATCTTTGAAATAGGAAAACTAGGGAAATTGAAACTTGTGAGAGTTCCGGATTCTTCTCTAAAGCGTATGTGTTTTCATTTCACTTAAACAATTAAGTTATGGAATAATGAATTGTTCTTTTTAGAAAGTCTGGGACATATGAGGATTGAACAAGTTATATGAGGTTGTTTGATTTTGGATCTTTCAAAGTAGTCCACCCCTCTGTATATTATAGTAATGTATTGTTTAACATCTAGGAATGGCCAAGTTATCACAATAGATATCTTTATCTTCTGATGACTTAAAGACATTGTTGGCATAAAAGCTTGGAAGAATGACGAATTCTCAATAGCAAAAGGTAATCGTTGGGAATTGTAAGCTCTTTGGCGATTCATGAAAAGTTTGGTGGGAAATGTGGTGATAAGAGCCTTTAGACGTTCGCAAGTTATTCAGTCGCTGAAACTGACTTGCTCACCATCGTACCGTGCTACCTTCAAAGATACTTGGTGTACGGAGCCAAAAGTTACTTGTCCAAGTAACGGAATCATTTCAGGAGCCTCAGAGACTGGCAAGGGACGCCTTGGCTTGTTCTTTGGGAGTGGTCACACGTGCTCTTCCACAAAATTCAAGCTAGGAAGTCTGTGCTTGCTTCATAATTCAGTTAAATATCCTTATAGTGGTCTACTTTCCACAGTTGACTGGAACAAGTCAGGTTCTCCAACTTCAATCAGAACATTTTGCTCCGACAAGAATTCCAAAAGCGAAAAGCCTAAAAATGAAGAGAAAGACGCTAAATCTACAGCGAAGAGCAAAACGGAAACCGAAAAGGACGCTGAAAGAACTGGTTTTGGAAGATTTTATCCCAAATCCAGGAAACTCAGTGAGAAGGAGAATAATGAAGAGTCCACGTCAGCCAATGGAGAAGAAAAATCGAATGAGAAAGGCAGCTTGAATAATGTTCCAGGTGGAAGTCAATATCAATTGTTTGCGCTGCTAATTGGAGCTGGACTATTATTATCTGTCTTATCGTCTGGTAGTCAGGATGGAGGAAGTCGTGCACCAGAGACAAGTTGGCAAGCCTTTCGCAGAGACATTTTACCCACTGGAAGAGTCTCCAAAATTGTAGTAGTGAACAAAGATGTTGCACGGGTTTATGCTCGTAACGCGAATTCCAAACTCGGTGATCCAAACGTAGAAATATGCTATTTTCGCATAGGAGATCTAGAAACTTTTGAAAACAAGCTTCAAGATGCTCAAGAAGAGCTAGGATTTAGTCCGAAGGAGATTGTTCCAGTAGTATACTCCAATGAAACTTCTTTGTTAAGCACCGTCATTGCTTGGTCGCCTACTCTTTTGCTAATTCTGGTTTACCTATACTTTTTGCGAACAGGTGGTTTTGGTCCTATGGGTGGTGGTATCGGTGGGCCAGGTTCGAGGAGTTCTTCGTCTAGTGCCAGTCGAAACATATTTGGTGTTGGAAAGGCGAACGTTACTGTCATGAACCGAGATACGAATAAAGTGAGTACAACCTTTAAAGATGTTGCTGGACTGGACGAAGCGAAGACGGAAGTGATGGAGTTTGTATATTACTTAAAGAATCCTGAACGTTATAAAGAAATTGGCGCCAAGATACCGAAAGGTGCACTTTTGTATGGGCCACCTGGAACAGGCAAAACTCTTCTTGCAAAGGCAACAGCTGGAGAGTCAGGAGTTCCTTTCTTAACTATGAGTGGTTCAGACTTTATGGAGATGTTTGTGGGTGTTGGTCCAAGTCGTGTTAGAGACCTTTTTGCACAAGCTCGCAAACTTGCTCCTTGTATTATTTTCATTGATGAGATTGATGCAATTGGTAGAGCTCGAGGTAGAGGTGGGCTTATTGGTGGTAATGATGAACGAGAAAATACTTTGAATCAGTTGCTAGTAGAAATGGATGGATTTTCTCCAAACAGTGGAGTTGTTGTTTTTGGAGGAACTAATCGATCAGATATTTTGGACAATGCACTGCTTCGTCCTGGTAGATTTGACCGTCAAATCTTGATTGATGCTCCAGACATACGTGGTCGCCATGATATTTTCTTAGTGCATCTTCGTCCTCTGAAAGTTAGCGATCCTCCTGGAGTTGAAAAGATGGCTCAGAGGTTGGCAGCGTTGACACCTGGCTTTGTTGGAGCGGACATTGCCAATGTTTGTAATGAGGGTGCTTTAGTGGCTGCCCGAGAGAGTGTCAACAAGATAGAGTTGCGTCATTTTGAGGCAGCCATAGATCGAGTTATTGGTGGTCTTGAGAAGAGGAATATGGTCATGTCTCCGGAAGAAAAGAAGACAGTTGCTTATCACGAAGCTGGTCATGCGGTAGCTGGATGGTTTTTGAGATACGCTTTACCACTATTGAAAGTTTCAATTGTACCTCGAGGCTCCTCTGCGCTGGGATATTCTCAGTATCAACCCAGAGAACAGTATTTATATTCAAAGGAGCAACTGCTGGATACTATTTGTATGACATTAGGAGGACGAGTCTCCGAAGAAATTTTCTTCCACAGGCAAACGACTGGTGCTGCGGATGATTTTCAAAAAGTGACAAAGCTTGCTTATCAAGAAATAAGTGTTTGGGGAATGAATGATAATGTCGGTCATGTTTCGTTTCAGAAGAGCCCAAATGAAACTCGCTTTTACAAACCATATAGTGATCGAACGGCAGCAAGTATTGATAGAGAAGTTCGTGAGTTGTTATCCAGTGCTTATCGAAGAACGTATGCATTGTTATTGGATAAGAAGGAAAATATTCAGCAGGTTGCAGAACTGCTTTTAGAAAGAGAACAAATTGGCTATGAAGACCTTGTACGTATTTTGGGTAAGAGGCCGTTTAAAGAAGTCCGTGACTATGAAGAAATTCTTGAACAATCTAAGAAGGAAGTTACCTCGTCACAATAGTGTCTAGTTGATGATTTTACTAGGTGTCTCATAAATCTTGTGCAATTGCATATACTTTTTGTTTTTAATATTGTGGTGGTTGCTCTTTCCATCCACAATTTTTGCAAGTTCGAAAATCTTCATTTCCATAATATCTCTCTATAATAGGGGGAAGATCCTGAACTAGATCGACACAATAAAAAGATTCTTCATACAGTACATGGTGACAACTTTGGCAGTACCAACGGAGGTGATCCTTCTCTTCGGGTTTTCTCTGTCTTTCTACTACCAGACCAACGGAACCTGCTTCTCTCTGTGGAGAGTGTGGCACTCCTGGAGGTAAACAAAAAGTATCACCTTCCCTAACTGGTACATCATAAAACTTGCCTTCGTGAACCACTTTCACGACAAGTGTTCCTCGGAAATGTCATCACTCAAGTTTAAAAGTTTCAAGAAATCTTTACCTTTTAACTGATAAAAGAACTCTTCGCCACACTCGATATGATAGTCTGTTCTGTAGTTGGGACCACAAACAATCATAACCTAGAAAGTTAGTGATCTAGGTTCCAAAAGTAATATAACAACTGACTTACTTTAAACTCTCCAGAATACAACAATCGGTTACCTACAGGAGGCTTTAACAATTGCCTATTCTCTTCAATCCACTTTTCCAAACTGAAAGCTGTCAACTTAGAGTTCGTCTCAATGCTCTCCTTCATGATGAGCAACAAAAGGATCGATCAACTTTCAATGTAATCGTTCTTTAGCTCTTACTATCATTTCATATTCCTCTTTATATATTGTTATTGATTCAACAACGAAAAGTTTCAGTTGTCATTCCATACTCGTTGAATATATGCATAGCACATTTCATTCGCCACTAGGGAATATATTTCTGCTTTCGCCGATCACACTTGGAATGATTCGGTCGTTGATGCTTCGAGTGTTAACTCAGCAGAAAACTAAATACACTTGTCTGTATAGAACTTTTTCAAATTGTTCCGATTCGATTCGACGTAACAGAGAAACCTTGATGACCGTGAAGAGCCTTTCCATTCATTCATATCCTTGCTATGCAAGGGGTCGAGGTTTGTATCAGGTTTGTTCACTGAGCACTTCGTCATCTATGGGTCCTTTGTCCCAATCTGGACAAGTAAATACATATCCAGAATCCACTGCGTCAAACGTATCGTTGGAGAATGTTTCAGACAATTTGGAAGCCTTGGATACCCTTCCGACTCAGGCTGTGGAAGAGATAGAGTCCAATTGGTTTGATCCCATGGTTTATCTAATACATAGGCTTCATGAAGCAACGGGTTGGCCGTGGTTTGCTTTATTGGCGTGTATGACTTGGTCCATTCGCTTAATGATGCTTCCGTTGACTTTGGGTTCTTTGCGGACTTCTGCCTTGTTAAACTCGTTACAACCACAGTTGAAAGATATTCAAGATAAGATTTCACGTGCTAAAGAAAGAGGCAATTCCGAAAAGGTGGAAGAATATAATAAGAAGTATATGGAAATTTTGAGAGTGAACAAAGCCAATCCTATGAAAGCACTTTTTGCACCACTTGCTCAGACTCCCGTTTTTATTTCCTTTTTTTTTAGTTTGAGAAAGTTGTCACAGATTGAGCCAAGTTTCTCTAGTGGTGGAACTTTGTGGTTTACAGATTTAAGTGCTCCTGATCCATATTATATTCTTCCAGTAGCTTGCAGTAGTATTCTGTTGACTACTCTTCAGTTTGGAGGAGAAACAGCGTCGACTGCGACCAGCCGAACATCTTTCAATATGATGCGGTTGATGGCTCTAAGTATTATACCTTTTACTTATCAAATGCCGAGTGCTTTGTTTTGTTATTGGGTACCAAACAATCTGTTTTCATTGACACAAACTCTATTATTTAAAGTTCCAAAAGTACGAAAGATCCTCAAGTTACCCGATAAGAGGAAAAAGGGAGACTCTACAAAGGATAATAGTGCGAAACAAGATGACCAGACTACATTTGATCATTTGTATTCTCAAGCAGGTTCGAAAGCTGAAAGAGAGGCATTGGCAGCACTATCTTATAATTCAGCGAGGGAAGGAACGAATCCTATTCTTGTTGCAGCAAAACAAGGAATGAAGCCTCGACTATTAGAAAAGAAAAATCGAGTACCGAGATGAAAACTCGAACAATTGCACGATTTGCTATTTTCCAAACGTAGACTTACAATCCTAACAGTTACAAAAATGGTCGTGTAAGAAAGTTCTTTCACTAGTCTAAATATTTTTCAACTGAGTCGTTTCAGAGAAAAGCATACATTGCAATCTGATGCATTCATTTGATTCTGTTTTAGTAAAGGATGGATAAAGTTTCTTCAACCTTATTCTATTCTAATTGCTAGAAAGATAAGTCTTCTTCTTCTTCTTCTTCTCATACAATGAAGACAAAAAGGAAGGAACACCATCTGGTACTGCAACTGTACTTTGGTTCAACATCGCTTTACCCTTTGACTGGCGCTTTTCTTCCTTCTCCTTTGCAAGACGTTCTTGTAACTCAAGGCGACGATGGTCGATAACATTATGTTGCTTCCTTCTTAACTTTGCTGCCAACTTATTCCTGCCTCGTTTCCTCTTCTTCTCACGCTGTTTGGGAACATTTGCATTTCTTTCCAATTCTTTCAACTCCTTTAGACGACTCTGCGGATCCTGTTCTACCGTTCCTATTACTTGAGGATTCAAAGTAATGGTTGCTGGAGGAAGCTTCTCCAGAAGAAGACGAACTTCTTTTTCTTTCCTTTGACGCTTCGTTTCGTATGGATGACTTTCAAACGTATCAAAGTTTGGTTCTCCTGCACCAGGAACAACCAAAGATGAAAAACCTGTAACATGCCCAACTCCTAACACGTCTTCAAAAGGACAGAAATCTAAAGAATGAATTTCATTTCCACCAATCAATTCTTTCATATATGGCTTTGGTACTGTTTCTTCTGTTTCGCCTAAATAATCTTTCCAAATCCACACATGTGAATTCATAGCAAGTGCAAGTAGTCCATGTTGACTAACTGTCATTTCACTTGCTACACAAGGCAAAGACCACTGTTTCTTTAAACGAAAGGTACGCAAGTCCCAAATCTTCACTTTCTTATCACTTCCAGTTGTAATCATATTTTGTCCCTTTGGATCGAAACCAATACCAGTAACGGGTCCTCTATGTACGGACATCTTCACCAAAGCATTGGAAGTCACTGGGGTCCAGAATGAAACGACTCCGTTCTTGTGTCCCAAATGAATGATTCCGTTTTGCATATTCTGTGCCAACACCTTAGTCTTACCCATCTTAGTATCCAACTTGGATACAATTGTTCCCAAAGAAGTATCGGTATAGATTAAGTTGCCATTTTCTAACGCGCTCACCAGTAGCAAATGATATGGTAAAAATGTCAAAGCAGTTGGATAACGATGTTCTCTCAGACAATGAAGTTCTATTCCTTGCGAGTCATAAATAAAAGTATATTTGCGCTGAGCAAGTGCAAAATATTGATCTGTATGCAAGAAAGTAAGGTCACGAATAGTTTCTTGTAAATAAAGTTCTGTCTGTAGTCTAGCTTCTCTCCAAAAAGTTAAACCCACGTGTCCCTTTCTGCCTGTCACCAACAGAGACCTACTGGAGCGAGAGTAAATTGCTTTGTAAGGACCCAACACGTCCAAATTCAAGTCAAATATTTTCCTCTTTGTCTGATCGTCAACTAAACCCTTCAATTTCGCTTGTGATAGAGAATAAGTCTTTTCCAACTCATTTTCTGGTTCCAAAATGCCTCCGTTCTCTGGAAGCAACACTTCCGCCGCTACTGCCTTTTGAAGAGCTTCCTTTTCAAAATTGCGTGACTGTTGGAGTAGTCTTTTACTTCTCAAACTAGCCTTGTGTAAAACGTCAGTGCACTTTGTCGAAACAGACTTGAATCAAACATTACCTTTCCCGTTGATTTTTGTTGATTTGGTCGTTTATATTTGTCCATTCTCCTTTTGTGTTTGTTCTTTCAATTACTTTTATTCCGTTTGATTCTCTCTTTCACCCCTTAAAAACCAAACTATTCTTAACGACGCCATCATCAAACTAACAGCGCCAATCAATGAATGTATTGGAACCCGAGAAAAGTTACTTTGAGAAAATTAAAAATATCGAAAAGATGCAAATTTACTTAGAACTCTAGTTGAAATGGTAAAGGAGGATAAAAGAGATGAAAACTTGGTCCACGCCTTCTTTGGAATAACTTGTTTCTATTTACACAAGAATGTGAGCTTCATAAGAAACAACTTGTCGGTTGACTTGGATGGCTCAGTTGGTGGTGCATGTTTCGCATGCCTTCTTCACACCAAGTCCTCAGTCGAACGAGACCGCGAAATCATCATAGCCGGATCAACAAAACTATAAATAGTCCTTACCTTGTTTCATTCTTTGAAAGAACAAGTTTAGCATTTTAGATCCAACTTGACGTTTTCTCATGTTAGGGGTAACCAATGCTTTCTATTCTCAACCAATCATAGTGAGAAAGAAAGAAGAAACAAAGACTTTTTGATTCAACGATGAAATAGTTTGTCAGTAGTAACAATACTATTTTTGTGTACTCTCTGATGACTTTATCTTCTTCTTCTTCTTCCATATACAAACATACAACTCGGAACCAACGCTTCCCGGCTCTATTCCATAGCAAATGATATGACTAAAAATCACAAGTCATCGAAAGTTTAAAGCTCTCCAAAATACTACGCTTCTTCAGCAACGTACTATCACACGTCAATCTTCTCTTAGTATCGACGCAATGGTTTCTCTCATATCCCAATATCGTTCAGATGCAACTTGATCTGTCTTGTGAGCTTCCTTTGGTATATCAGGCGACAAAAAACTATCCAAGTATGTTATCGATTTGTAATAAATAAAAAAAGATATCTCACCTATCAAGACTTTCCTTCCAATCAACAGCGAACGGTAGATCTCGTGTATCAGTCTGTAGAGACAACAAGACATCGAGACGTCCGTTCTTCAACCTTTCCGCCAATTCTTCCTTCTTCATGACTTGAGAATTAAAAAGCCTAGAACACGTATTTCAGCAAAATCTACAAACAACCCATTGGGAGACAATTACTTGCACAATCTACACTTTGCTTGATCCACTCGCAGCATATTCAACAAATGATAAATATTCACAAACTGTTCTTCAATCCGTCTCAACTTGGGACAAAAGAGTCAAAAACAAAAAAATTGAAAACTATTCTCACCTCTTCTTCTATGTTTGACCATTCAGGTTTCAAAGTAGTTAAATTATCTAAAACGTTCATATAACGCTTCAAGGAGCACAGAACAAGACGCTTGATGGCTTCTGTCTTCCTGTTGCAAACGTGACTCAAGCCCATTCAACCTCTAGTCAACCTACTTCTCAGTGACTTTGTAAAGCGTGGAGTGACCCTGCGATTCTAAAGATGGTAACTGTTCTCTTTGAATCTATTCGGAAGTTTGTAAAGAGTTCTGCTATTAGTAACCAATGTAAACTAACTTTTCTTGGTACACCAAAAATAACATATTCTGAGTCTTGATCGGGGGGTTTTGGAGGATCTAGCAAGGTTAAAGACTAGGAACAAAAGGTACACAGAACCTCGACTAACCTTGAATATAGGAACTGTCTCTAAAAGGTTCATACAACCTAGCCAAACGTAAACTGCTTTGTATTGCGAGTTAATAATCTTACTCTTTGGGTGGAAAAGGAAACTGCGGTACTGCCTTTCTACTTTCTGAACTCATTAGGAATCTCAAATGCCAATCGATCGCTTTTCTCGTCACTTTGAGTTTTCTCTTTTCAATTCACTTCTAGAAGATGTCGACTGTTCAGGTTGGTGGTGTTGAGTGGTTAGTTTCTATCTATGGAGAACCATTGTATATATACATATTAATGATACTGCGTAGGCAAATCTATAATCCTCAAGGAAAAAGAAGAGTTCTAGTAACTAAGAAACTTGTGGGCGATCGCTGGTTGCGAGAACTGGAGGTAGGTTCGTTTGTGCTTGCCAAGCTATCTCTCTAAGAATATGCTCAGAACGCAGACTGTCGAGTTGAGGTATGCGAAAGCAGAGAAATCTTGAGTAACCAACAAATTGCTGAAGCCATCGGGAATCGCTGCGATGCAGTCATTGGACAGTATGCCTTGTACAAGCTTTGATATTTGATTCTTTTTACGCTTCTTTAGACTAACTGAGAAGTGGAATGATGATTTGTTTGGAGTACTAAAGAAAGCAGGCGGTGTGGTGTATTCCAACTTTGCTGTTGGGTTTGATAATATCGATATTGCTGCAGCAACGAAGCACGGTTGTTGTTGATTTTGTTTCCAGTTTTATACAGTATTCAGATTTTTCTAGGCATTCCTGTTGGAAATACTCCTGGAGTACTTACGGAAGCAACTGCTGAAATGGCTGTCTGTTTGACTTATGCAGCCGCACGCCATCTCCTTGAGGCAAATAAGTATCTTGTAGAGGGCAAATATAAATCCTGGCTTCCAGATTTATTTCTTGGTCAACAAATTTATCGTAAGAAACTTGGTGTCATTGGAACTGGACGAATTGGAAGTGCATATGCTTTGTCGATGGTTCGAGGTAACCTGATGGATATTGTCTACTATGATAAGTTTACAAATAAGAAAATGGAACAACAGCTTGAGCAGTTCAATCAGTATTTGAAAGAAATTGGAGAGAAGCCTATCGAATATAAGAATGCAGCTTCCATGGAACAAGTAATTCAGTAAGTATTGTCTTTGTTTGGAAGGAAGACTTTGAATATGTTTTGTTAGAGAGGCAGATATTGTAAGTCTTCATCCCAACTTGGATAGTTCCACATATCATTTGATGAATGCAGAACGTTTGCAGTTGATGAAACCGAATGCTATTTTAGTCAACTGTGCTAGAGGTCCCATTATTGACGAGGCGGCACTAGTGGAACATTGCAAGCAAAATCCTGGATTCGCTGCTGGTTTGGATGTAAGTTTTCATAACCTCATATGTACATTCATAATTGGTATAGGTTTTTGAGCATGAGCCAGCATTGGCACCGGGCTTGAAGGATCTTCCCAACGTAGTCATAGTTCCTCATATCGCAAGTGCCACATTTTGGACTCGTTCTGCCATGGCAACCATAGCATCTTTGAATATTGCCTCCATTTTAAAAGGATATCCTTGCTGGTCTTCAGGTGATATGACTCCGTTCGTTGGAGAACCTGGTGGGAACGGTGAACCACCTTCTGATGTTCCTCCTCTCGCAGCTCCAAGTATCCTCAATGCAAAGGAACTGGGTTTACAGTCTCTTCAACCTTCAAAGGCGGCGCTTTAAAGTAAAACTTGGGGTTATATTTCCATATTCTTATCTTTATTACATGCGAAACAGTGTTATCCAACACTTGTTCAACGAAAAATATACAAAACGGCATGAAAAATACTACACACGACAAAACCCAAATATCACCTAGAGTTCGTTCAAAACACTCCTAACTTACATCAACTCTCACAGGAGCAGGAATAGGGCTTAAAAGGCCACCACCACCACAGCGAGGACAACGTTCTTTAAGAGAACCTCGACAACGTGTACAGTTTACAACACGACGTCTTTCTGTGACTCCACTTGGAAACGACCATTTGGTGCATAAGCAGTCAATATAACCTGTTCCGTCACAAACAGGACATTTAGTGGCGCCTTGCTCAAGCAACTCTGCCTTTCTTCTTTCTTCTATAACTCTATCAAGAACTGCGAAAAACCACAAAGTTGTAGCTACTCCAGTTACAAGTAATAAGTTTTTCATCCAAGAATCTGCGGCAAAGACGCCATAATCCAAACGAACCAAAAATTTCGCAACCATACGAGAACGCCTTCTTGAAAGCCATACATTGGGGAAGCTACTTGGGTGCGATAAGAAGCTACAGTGTGTTTCGCTTTTCCCAAAACACCTCAAACTATGAGAGTAACAACAGACAACAGGGCAGCCAACGAACATGAAAAGATAATTCCAATTGCTGGCCAACCAACAAAACATTTTGGGCCATTCAAAAAGTGTAATCTCAGATTGCTCGTTGAAGCCCTGTTCAAGATAAAGTGAATGGATGGCAAAGTTCAGAAAGTTTTAGGATATCGCACTTCAACGTAGCTTATGCAGGGATACAACCAGCTTTCCTGCTCTTTATGAAGCACGTTGATAGAATCCGAGTTATTACAATATTACATAGAAAATAAATGGTTGTTGCTGCCTCTGGATATACTTTGATTCTCAGTTTGCGAGAAGATAAATAGAGGTATTTTGAACGAGGAGATCAGATGTCCACATACTGGACGTAGAAAGAATTAAGTAGAAACTGTCTATACCTAATTATAAAAGTTTATTAATGAAGGCCTCGATTTCCTTACCCGCAGAAAAACTGGAACGGACCCTTTTGCTTTCGTTGCTTTTTCGTCTACTCGAAGACTTAAAAAGTAACTCCTAGTCAACGACTTTCATATATTTGAAAACTTTAAGACAATTATCAGGTTTGCTTGAAAGAAGAAGCAACTTTCGATGCATTCTTCACAAACTCTCTTAAAAATAGATTAATGCTCCATTGTCAACCTATGAAAAAAGCTCCTAAAGAAATCTCGGCACAACTTATATTTCAATCAGTAAAAGTTTGAAGAGAAACACCAGAATCACAAAAACTAAGAGGCAAGCGAAGGCCTCTTTACAGAATGTGCTTGTGTGTCAATGGAATTGTTTGGCTCTGAAGGTAGAAAGCAAATCTTGATGTTGCTTTAGCTTCTCTCTAATGATTAATCTTAACTCTACTTCTGCTAACTTTCAACGCAAATTTGATGCCCGTGTAAAGAGCAGAGATATACTTTTAAACCATCTTATTTTGTTGTCGTTTTAGAAGTATTCCACATGGTCCACACAATCTCCGCTCACAATGAGGGTGCGTTCAAATTGAAGCATTTCTGGATTCACGTATTCAATTGAGAAGTGGAGATAATGTTTGTTTCGTTTGTGGAGCTCCACTTGTTTACAAAAAGTACGCATACGTTGCCGTTTACCCCTCAAGGAAAAAGTGAACTTAGAGAAAGGGGGCACTGTTACATAAGTTGTAGATACAAGTTACGAAGGTGTTGCGCAAGGCGTTGGTCAGTGGCTGGTCCGGGCCTTGTTTCACGCTTGGAAGGGAAAAACGACTTGTTGGAACGTTTTGACGCCAGTTCGAAGCATTTCAACAAAAAGAGGAACGACAGGAACCCTGAGTTTTATGCAAACTTAGGAACAGTTATTGAGACGCTGAGAAGTGATTATTCTCACATATTAGAGAAGGAAATTGATTATTCTATTTATGACGAAGACCTTATATTGCGAGACCGAGTACACGGTCAATACTTACAAGGAAAAGAAGCTTACAAAACTATATTATGGCTTTTGAGAGTTCATACTCATATTGCTTTTCGCCAGGCGTTCATGGACGTAAAAAGTATGTATTATGACGATGACAGTGCCATCATATACCTTAGATGGGGCGTCCGTGCAGTACCCAGATTACTGCCTTGGGTAAGTGGAGACAAAAAGATTAGTCAGTATGACTCATTTCATTATATAGGACGTTCATCGTCAGCGTTACATTGATGGCCTGTCTATCTATCGCCTCAATGGTGATGGTTGGGTTCAGGAGCATATTGTTGACAATGTGTTACAGACACCCATCAGGCTTCCCTCGTTGGTGGAAAATTTGTTAAGTCTGGGGACAATTAGATTACGTTCACCTGCTGGTGTAGGCGTACAAGGAGGTAGCAGTCAGTGTGGTTCCCAGTATGACAACTTTCTTGCATCAGTATTAAAAATGCTTCTTCAAGACGTTGACTCGAAAGGTGATTGCTCGCAAAGCAGTAAGAGTTCTCGAGCCACTGTGGAAAGCCAGAATGAAACAAATGGGGAAGTAGAGGACGGCTAGTAGAGAGTGAACCCGTAAACTTTTTATTGCATATGTTTCATAGTATGTCGAAATCATCTGTATTATTGCAAGTGTCAAATAAAGGATTCGGTATTCTGATGATATAGGCTGCTTTATATTGAACATACAAAGGGGTTGTAAGGTTCAGCAGCATTTTCGAATGTTCTGAGATGAATGGAAAGTTATACGCAATGGAGTTACGATATTGAAATTCATACGCTTACATGCCACACGACTCAAACAAATTACACAATCGTACAAGACAACTCATGAATATCAGACAATAATTCCGAGACGCAAATCCTTCACAATTTATTTGAGGCGATAAAAGAATTGATGCAACTCGACTAGCTTCTTATTGCAAATACTCTATTTCATAAAGTTCAAGGTTACTCATTTCTCAATTCAAACCTCATCTTGACAAAACAATTACCTTTGAAATGATAAAGTTTCAACTCTTCGTAATAACCTGAGGAACGACAATTTCTTCAAATCTCGTATCTCTTGCATACATCAACGCCCACTTTGTCTACGTAATTTAGGCAAAAAACTTCATTCGCTTTGAAATCCTTACTGTGGCAAACGCCAAGTTATCCCATGGTATCTTTTCCCAGGAAAACTGTTCCACCTCCAGTGTTTCATTGTTGGGAACAAACTCTTCCAGTTCCGACAGTTCAGATCTAAATACCAGGTGCACCTAGAGCGTCAAGTAACATTGCTTATTTATAATATGACACTTGAAGACTACCTGTCCAGCAGAAACAAGGTTGTAGACACCTAAAAGCTGGCCTGTCTGTATTTGTAATCCAGTTTCTTCAAATGTCTCTCGTCGTGCTCCTTGAAAGCTTAATAGAGCCTCAAGAATAAAAAATTCTTCTACAATGTCAAATATTTAAGCATACCTACTTTCTTCCATTTCCATAAAACCTGCTGGAATAGTCCATTTACCGTACGATGGTGGAATACCTCGCTTACACAAAATAACAGATGCTTTGTCCTCTACGAGGCAAACTGCACCAACCTGAGCAATTATAAGGTGGACTTGAAGAATGTACATTTCAATAACAAAACATACGACAACTTTGGGATTCACATAGAAAATTGTGTGACAACACGAACAAACTGCACGAACTCGATTGTCTCCTGCCGGAATCTTCCATTCCGCCTTGGAACCACATCTCTGTATCGTTCAAAAGACAATAAGCAATCAACAAAAGACTCGTTCTAGACATACACTGCAGTATTTAATATTTCTGATATAATCTGGAAGTTGATTTTCCCTTTCACTAATTAGTGAACTACATAGCAATCTCCTGTTTGGGGCTTCTTGCAGATGGCTCCTTCTAACTAAAGCGAGCAATCTAGTTCCACGAAAACATCTCGAAGACAAGTTTTTCGTAATATCTACATTAGAAACCCGTTTCCAGTGTCCCTGTGAATAAGAAACCGTAAAACCGAGGATCGAACGAATCATATGCTTCTCGGATCAGTAAACATTGTTCAAAAGGTCAATCCTCAAAATTTAATTTGCGATTCTTTCATGCAACAAAATACAACATCGCCACATTATACTGTCATATTATATGTCAGCTATTTCTGGTACAACAAGAAATAATCTACAACATCACAAGTACTTGTGTGAATACTTCGATCACTCTGTCACACTGCACGCTAATTCTATTCCATTACTCTACTGCGTTTTGGGAAAGTCGTCACCCAAAGAATTCCCCAACAAGAGCCGCAAATTCATATGTCACAAACGGCAGTTATTGGAGTAATAAGGAGTAAATAAAATCAGCAATCAATGAAAATGATTGGCAATATATAATCACATATATATACTATGCCAACAAAAAAGAAGGTACTGTCCAACCATACAACCAAAAGAACAACAAGTGCAAAGACATATCTACTGGCTACAAGAAAAAGCTTCAAAATCAATATTCGTTTTGAACAGTTATGAACAACAACTTGAAAGCTCATTCGCTCTATTTCTTCCTAAGAAGAATTAATTGTCTAACATATACTAAATCAAAAACTAGGGAAATCTCTTGGAACTTGACCGTAGTTCTTCGACGCATCAAAAACTTCCCACATAGATGCTGGATAAATATGCTTATTCCGTTCGTACCATCTCCGTTCTACAACCTGAAACAAGAAGAGTAAGCAGAACTAAAAATTCTTCTGTTTCCTACCTTGGCAGCATGACTTTCATCCTTCTCTATTGAAGCATCATTTCGAATTCTGATGTCTTCATGCACATCAAAACAAAATAAAGAGCCATTTTTTCCGCGTGCTTTCATGCTGATAAGGTCATAAAACGATAAGTGATGAGGGATAATCATATCTTCTTTTACAAACATTAGGTCCTCAACTTTACAGTGCTTCAGAGTTGAAACATCCTGCTGTATCATGCTAAGAAACTTGGCAATAGTTGTGCCCTTCTTACAAGAGAGCATTTTGCGCTGACCTCTACCATCCCATACGCTGTATGTGATATCAATCACTTCATTCTTTACGCGTTCTTGTTCACTAAGCCAATGCTGTTTTAATCGTTCTCTTTCTAAGCGTTCCGCTTGTTCACGGTCTCTGTCTGGTAAGAATGACGTGTCTACACCAGGATCCATACCAATTTGTCGATTTTGCTTCACAAAAAACCCTTTTTCATGTGAAAATAAAACGTCACTCTCCTTGTTGGTATCTTCTCCTGAAGTATTAGAACTACTACCACTTGCTTTCTGGGAAGGTGTGAAATATGCGTCCTTCGCCAATCCCAATAAGTTTTCTTCTTGGTCTTCCAGAATATCTCCAAACGATAAGCGACTTAAGTTTGCTCGTTTTACTCTCTTTTTCTTGGTCTCCAACTCTTCTACTTTTCTAGAAGAGTTCTGAGAAGCTGCTTCTTCCACAGCACACCTTTCTAGATATTGTCGTCTTGCTCTGAAGTCCTTGAAAGTTACTAAACCAACAGTATCTTTTCGAAGTAAGTCTTCAACAGCATCTTTATGAGTAGAAAATTTATTCGACAAGTTTGAACCGTTATGGTTGTTCAAGTCGGATAACTTGCCTTGGTCCATATCAAGTTCTCTCAATTCACAAAATGGTTAGAATATTGGATGAAAGACGTTAGATTCAACTTTCTAAAATAATGAAGAACTGAATAACTTTGATATTTGAGAGAAGGATAGAGCATTCAAGTAAACATGGCAAACAAATGCTTCTTTCAAAATATTTATCCTCTTTGTATTAACGCTTGATTATTTAATTGTTTTGCTTCTTTAGCGAAAGTATCATCAAAAGAACATGAAATAAAAACACAAAACCTTTTGGTTTACAAGAGTCTCAGAAATCATTATGCACAAACACCGATATCCTGTATCTAGAAACAAATATATAAATAGTTCATTCGGTCCTCTCGAGTTGCTGTGTTGGTGGTTGAGAAACTCCGAAAGAAGATGGATAAACGGCTGTAGTTCCAGTGTAATAAGAGGGTGTGAATGTCTCATATTGTGCAAACAAAGGGTTGAATCCCACAGGTAACGTACTGCTTGATTGCACCGTAGCTAGATAAACTTGTCAAACATTTCTCTTGCAAAAACGCAAAGGAGACTTACTCGCAAAGCCGTACGTGGGAACAACCAAGCCCAGAGCAACTCGTCGTTCAAAATCATAAACCTTCCAAGTTTAGCAACGCTGCATGGACAAGGAAGATACTTACCACTGCGTCAATTTGCTGCTGCAAAGACTCACCAATAAACTGCCTATAATACTCAGCAACTAACAACCAACGTGAGTAGCGACACCCACTTGAGAGCTCATACTTACAATTCATACGGTGCCTGTTACCATCATTATGTTGTTTACGTACTGCTGGCTTCCACACGTTAGCTAGAAGACGTCAAAAAAGACGACGGACTTACCGAGTCGTGCGTAAGATAAACATCACAATAGTCACAATAGTACTTGCCCATGATACCAATTGACTAGAATCCAAAGGAAATGTCATTCTTGACAACTTGAATCATAATTTTCAAATATCCTTTTTATCAGTGAAGTTAATACAGTCCTCTATATCACTGCTCTGTAAGTTGACTATTCACATAGAAATTCCAGTGGATAATCTAGACAAGATAGGTAGAACAACTACAACAAGAAACAACGACTAGAAAGTTTCCAATATGAAAAGAATAACGATGGTTTATTTTCTGTTTTGTTCAATGAAATAGAAAAAGAACATCCCAAACACAAATGGCTGAGAAACCCGCGAAATACATTTGAACAAAGGGCATTCTCTCGAAGCTCCTTTGAATTTACATGGCTACTTCACCACCACCTCCACCACCTCCTCCTCAACCAAAAGGTGCTGGACTACTTGCAAAGCCTCCTCCTCCTCCTCCTCCTGCTGGAAACCAGAATACAGCACGCGGTAATCCACCGAGTACAACTCAACCTGCCAACAATACAACATCTCCGCCACCTCCGCCACCTCCTCCGGTTCCATCAAGTGGAGGAAAAGCTGCATCGGCTCCGCCACCTCCTCCTCCTCCTGCAACGTCTAATACAGGAACGAAGAGCGCCATACCTCCACCACCGCCTCAAGCTCCTGCTTCAAAAGTAGCAACGTCAGCACCTCCTCCGCCTCCTCCACCTTCAACAGCGACAGGGACAAAGACTGTGGCTCCTCCACCACCACCGCCTCAAGCACCTCCTTCAAGGGCAGCAACAGCAGCAACTCCTCCTCCTCCTCCTCCTCCTATTGTCGGAAATTCCAGCGTTCCAACACCAGTGACTGAAAATTCGAGTCAGCAAGCACCGCAAAACTCCTCTGCAGTTCAGGTAAGTGTAATACTTGTGAGGTTATTGTAATAGAGCCTAACCTGCATCAAGCATTCTCATTTAGTCTCGGCAGATATTTCATCATCTGAAATTCAACCTGCAAATCAGATTGAAGCCACATCGCACAAGTCCGCGGAGGCATCTACAGATGTTGGAGCCGATCAAGAAAAGGATAAATTATCTAATTTACGAAAGCAAGGATCTAATACCGATAAAATTAATATGAATCCCAAGGAGCCTCAAAAAGTAAGACATCTTTTCTAGTCTCCAAAATATTATTGAATGCCGTTTTCTAAGGCTGCTGTCCCTTCTTCAACAAGCCAGCGAAAGAGGCAACAGTCAAATTTGTTTTCGAAATTGAAACAAAAGAAACAGCCCGCTACAGATCTAGAAAAGGAAGGAGTTCGTACAGAATTTGTGTACGCAGATGGAGCTCAGGAGGATGTATTGTTATCAGGAGATTGGAATAACTGGGCTCCGATTCAGATGTATCATGAAGGAGGTAATTAAAATCTTTTTCTCGTACTATAAGTTGATTAACACTGATTGAGGTGGAATATGGTCAGTTGTAACTCTGGTTCCTCCAGGGACTCATGAATTTAAGTTTATCGTGGATGGAGAGTGGCGACATAGCACAAGACATCCAACTGTAGGTATTGATGAAGAAAGCAAAAATAATGTGAGAGTTGTCAAAGGTCCTCCAACAATACAACCCAAAATGGAGTTACCAACAACAATATCTGAGAAAGATCTCACGGACGATCAGATGGGATGTAATTGCAGCATACAATAACATTAGGTATCATATATTTATCGGTCAAAAAAAGTATGAATAGTTTATAAGTCCAGTTGTTCAACTCGCGTGTAGAACAACACGAATATGACGACAGACTGCTTGTGTAAAAGATGCATCTCGGTTCTTCCAGAGACCACGAGAAGCAATCTCCAACTATAAAATATTTTTTAATTTCTTCAGTAAAATAGAAAATCCTATTCAACTGACCTGCTGACAAAATGGCAAAATTACATCACGAGCATCCTTCAATATCTTCTCCAGTTGCACAGCAGAATATCTATGTCGCACCATAAACTCACAAGACTGGACATCTGAATATTTATTTGTGTTATTTCATTTGCAGTAGAAGTTGGAAACGCTCTTCTTACTAGGTTCACCATATAATTGTTCCTTACACATGGTCAGAATTCTGTCAATCACCAATATGCCACTTTCAAGAGCATAAAAACAGACATCAGCTATATTTCGAGCATGAATGGAAGCTTTCTTGATAACGGATAACATGAACAAAGTCTCTGATAATCACATGTCAGAACAAAAATCTGCAAACAATGATTTCATTGTACCTTGAATATTAGTTGCATATTCTTCTTTTGCAAAGTCAACAAACAACTTTGCTTTTGAATTATCCCGTGAATACAACTCCATCTTGTCTGCTTCTTCATCAAAGAACTTCATTTCTGTAAAAGCAGCAAATACACAACCACAAATTTCACTTAAAGACGATACTACACTGCCTCTAGTCTTTAAGCCATCATCCACAGAGTCATATTTTGTATTCAGCGAGAAATGACTCCACAAATTGGGAAGCAATTGTAATAAAAACAAATATATTCGTCGACAATGGCAACGGGCATAAAGATAGTCTCGTTCCAGCAGAGAGCCTTACCAAAAGTTATCAAACACTCTGTAAATGGCTCTTATAGTTACACGACTTACCACTTTCTGGATGAAAAATATTATTTCTTGAGAGTTGCATCAAGTCCGTCGGTTGAATGCGAGGTACATAGGAACCTTCAATATGCAAGGAAACACTCTTTTCCACTTGAAACACATCTCTATCTTGACAAACTCGAAAAATGGCTTCAAAGCATAACTTGGTAATAGATATAATAATGGGAGACTAGATAGCCTTTGATTGATATTCAAATTCTCTAAAAAACCCACCTACCGAAGCAGCAAAAGGGGCAATCAGAACGAGCAACTGACCAAGTGACTCAAGAAACTTTAGATTTCTAATGAACATAACAAGGCCAGGGCTTCTAACTACTTGTCTCAAGGGAGTTTCCATCGCATCCAGACAAGACAGACATAAATCCAACAAAGATTTCGGAGGACTATCTTTCAGAGTATTACAAAGAATAGAGCTCGCGGTTTCAATTAAAGACGATACAATATGAATACTTGTCTCCACAGGAGCCAGTAAGCCTGAATGAATAAGTAATTCATCATTGCGGAGACCACTGGAAAGTAAACTCGACGATGATTCAAGTCTCGCATTCATTTGGTAAACAAAACTTCCTCTATCGGCTACGAATTCCACAAACGGAATCAACGAATTTGTAAACTTCTCAAGAGTCAACTTTTCCAATGTTTTTAGAAAAGAATAATACACACTAACCTGGCATTCTGTCAAGACACCAATATCTTCTAATGACGCCATCGCTTTTATCAAACACAGCAGACTATCCAACAATGGAAGAGCAATAAAGCTCTCTTCTTCATTTTCCACATTGGAGTCATCTGCACGTGTATATCGAACAAGAGAGTCAGATGCAAACAAATCATCTCCGTTAGTTGTGAACTGTCCCGCAATACTTCGGTAAATACTTCTTTGAAAATGACCACTAGAAAAGATATTGTAAAATAGCTGTCGCATTCTTCCATTTGCTCGTAACAACTGATGAATATCCAAACCGAATTCACCAAGCATCAGTCGATGAAACACTAGGTATTGAATAACAACGGATAACATCAACGAGCCAACTGCCAGTTTGGATAGTGATAAGTAGTGACTGGCTTCCGAGATGACAATATCGATAATCCACTCTACACAAGTCTTTCGAGAATGAAAGGCATGTTGACTTAAAATGTGAAATATTTGCTTAGCATCTGCAACTGTTTCGTTGGGTTGATTTATCTCATATGTGGAATATTCTGCTAAATATTCGAAAACTATACCAATACTTGTCCATAACGAAAGACCTGTCGTCGAAGACTCCTTCAACTTGAGCATCCACAAAATCAAAGTCTTGGAAGCCATAACAAAAGTATTATGAGCATAGAAGATATTGCATCGAGGAGTAGAAAGGTCATGAAGTTTCTTCAATAGGAGCAGCAATGTTGCATGAATACTCTCATCCGACAAAAAGGTCTTCGCTGCTGGTTGTTCTTTACTTGATACTAAGAAATCAACGAAATTCAGCAACTGCAAAATCCACGAGGAAAGCATTTCTTCGGTATCTGCCTGCTTCTTAGAGTCTAAACGACAAGTTGCAGCAAGAAGTAATTGATACCAGCTTGAAAACAGATTTTGGAGTTCTTCAGAATGGATTTTGTCAAACGACGTAACTATAAGAGTCAAAAGAGTAAAAAGTTGTGATACATGCAACGGTATATCCAACTCCATTATTTGAACTCCTTCATTTGTATTTCGATATGAATATTCAAAATAACACAAGGCAATGAGGCGCAACGAGGATGACAATGATTGACAGAATAGAGAAGAATCAGCAACATGAGTCACGAGATTGTCTTTTGACTGACTTCCATAACATTTCAATAACCCAGTCAATAGTTCCATTTTATGAAAGCCAATATATCGAAATGCATATGAACTTGTCGCTTGTCTACTGCAAATCAACGACAAGAACGACAACGATACGGCCAAGTTCTTGTCAGAGAAACTTTGGTTCTCTGCCAATACAGTGACAACCTTTACTACGGCAGAAAATATTCCTTCTCCAATCGAATCCATATCTTCAAATCCTAACAAGTATAACCCTGTTTCTTCATCAAAACTTGTTCCTAACGAACAGAATACAAAATACAGTAGAGATTCCAACATTTTATCTCTTTTTACTAACGCCTGCAAGTTTACATCCAACTGTAAAGGCTCCCATAATGGAACTTCAACCACAGAATCTACTATGCTTTGATACAGCGTCATTCGTGTCTTTTGTCGACGTGTAGAACTCAAACAAGTATGAATAAAAGTATTTGAGCAGGCAGCACATGAACATAAAGTATCGGCTGCGGCGTACATTACTAATGAAAATGGAAATGAGCTCAAACCAATAAACGAAAGTAACAACGAAAGATATTGAGATTCCGAAGAAATGAGATCAGAAAGGGAGCCAACTGTTGAGGGTAGAAAGCCTAGTCGGTGACTCTTGAAAAGCTCTACCAAACGTTGAACCACGATACAACCACAACAAATGCTTCTGCATATCATTTGTAAAAGTTCTAAACGTCCACTATCGAGTGCATTTACAAGTGCTGCTTCTCCTTCTCCATCTGCCGACAGTATTAGGATAATATTATGAAAACAATTGTTAGCGACAGATACAATATTGTCTGTCTGACAAATGTCCATATAAATTTGGTATATTACAGAGAAATATTGCGAATCTGCTGAAGTATTGTGTGCTAACAACAATGCAACCAAGCTACAAGCATTAAAAGCAAGCTGCCACTTATGAAAAGCAGAAACATATTCCAACTTTTTCCAATTTGAGATAATAGTGCGGATAGTTACATGTCCAATATTCTTCAAAACAGAAATTTCTGCTCCTTCCAACGCATTTGTTCTCAAATAGAGTTGACTAACATAACCTTTGGCTAAACTCAACATAGCACAAACAACTTCCAAGGCATCAGGGTGTTCTATCGCTTGATTGTATTCACGACGAATTCCAATACCGTTCCCTCCAAAAAGTTGCTCCAGTAAGTGAAATGATAATCTCTCTGAACGTATATCAGCAATAAAGTGAATCAAAGATGCTTTCAACTTGGCAGGAATCTCCAGCAGACACAATTGTAGACATAGCATCAGTAACTCTTGAATATTACTTTCTGTCAAGGTAGTTAACAAGAGCTGATCATCTGCCACAGCACATGCATCAAGAGTGTCAATAAATGCAGCAAGTGTCAGACCTTCTGCTTCTGACAAATAAAACAGTTCCTTTGATTCTATTTCTGTCACTTGTTCACGCCCTTTAGTCAAAGCATTACAATAATACTTTAATGAGTGATAAATGCGTTCCAATGAAGCAAAAGGGTGTCCAGAGTGACTCAAAAAATTCAACACCAAAAAAGTCATCTGATGACCCCCCTTTGCAAAGTATTTCAGCATACGAAAGAAAGATACTACGGTTGAGAAAAATACAGGACCCGCATAAGGAATTTCAGAATTGCGTTCCACAATATCACCAATTTCAACAACCAGATTTCCATAAAAAGACATTAGATTTCCTGACTGAGCATTCCATATTCGATAAGAATGGATATCACAAACTTTGCAAGCTCTTCCAGTAAGTGACATAAGGTGTGCAATCAAATAGGAATTGTCGTGCGCTTGATATGTTTCTGGTTGATGACTTGCAGATACTGAACGAAACTGACCTTCTTGGAAAGTCATCTCAACGTCATCACTTTCAAACCTGTCTAGAAGTCTTACGATAGCTTCTCGACAACGAATGCTGAGCACTGAACAAAGGTTTGACAAGTCGACAATATCATATACAAGTTCCGAGTAGCCATCTCTCATCAATCCCACATCTTCTAACAAAGTACCATATCCAGCATCCAGAAATTCACCTAAATGATCATCTAGAAACTCAAAAAGGTTGCTTTGACAAGTAAGCTGTACTAATAAATCGATAAGTGAATCCTCATCCACCTGAATGGTTGAGTCGCAATAGAGAAGAAACAAGCAACCCATAAAACAAGGAATGGCTATAGCTCTGGAGTTGGGAGAAAACAAGTCGTTATCTCCAAATTCATTCTTTCGTATCATTTCTTCAAGACGTTGCAGAAATTCTCGATTGGAGAACAAAAGATTTTTGTCACTGCGTTTGGTTCTCGGATCATACAACTGAACCACACGAGAGCGATCCAGGGCTCCGTTTAAAGCTAAAAATAAAGTACATACGCTGCTTTTGATATCTCTTACAAAACAAGAAAAGACATGAGCGGAGCTTACATATGATGACTCCTTCATCCAACAATGTAACTGGAAATAAAACTCGAGAATTCGTTGGACCAAGTTGAACAGTTCTACTACTTGGTTAGAGGTTGACTGGCAAGTATAACACATAAGAAATATACATAAACTAAATAGATATGGTTCTTCAGGAAATAAATCGCCATACAATTGATTACGGTTCAACTCTACTAAAGTTCTTTCTTGACTATCATTACTGAAAGACTCCAGTGCCTTCCTAACAGCATCCTTATCCAAACTATCCACCCATTTGGAGATTCTTCTAATTAAATTAGAAAATAGGGCTTCTTCTTTGACTAGGATATCTCTAGAGTTCAAAATGACCTAGAAGACAACAAGTCAACAACCGACATATATCTATACATATAAAACTCACTGAGAAGCAAGGCTCTTCTTCTGGTTCCATCAGTGGAACTCTGAGAATATCCAGTAAAGCTCGCAAAATCATACTGCGCCTATCGAGAAAAGCTTGTTTTGCTCTCTCAACAGCATTCCTACGAAAAAATGTTATTTCCAAAAACCAACAAATACTACAACTTACTCTGTACTAATCGAACCATCTTCATTTTTGACTTTCCATAACAGCTCACCTGCTTCAGACTCGTGGATATCCAACGTATCTAGTGACAAGAAAAACAAAGATTCAATCAACCCAGGTGAACAGTATAAATACATACCACTCAATAAAATAACCGCTTTTCCAAAGTCTTCGGCGACTCTTCGTTTCGAACCTTGCAATACAATCACACCTTCCGATAAGATTTGCTGTCGTACTTGCTGGTCCCGTCCTCTATCGAAACTAGTTTGGTAACTTTTGACGGGAACAACATGGTACTTCTTACTTTCTCAGTTTGGGATCAAAGGGATTAGAAAAAACTGCATGCCATATTCTCAGTTCTTGTGGCTCAATAGTCACAGATTTGAGTAACTCCCTTAAACAACTCATAAACGTTTCTCAAAACAATTTTTATTAGGCATTTGAGTCGTTTGAAATAATGTTTTGGTGCAATTAGGGAAACGCACCCTCTACAAGTATCGTATTGGGCAGACTTTTGCTAACTTCAGTCAATTGTTCTATTATACTCGTTACGATAACACCGACTTGCGCAAAGTCCAAATCCTAGTAAAAGCTTTAAGCAAGGGATAAATTATCAAATATTCAAACGTACGAAGTTCATACACAATTGCCGCGCAAACAAACGTATAAATTCCTCTGATACAGGAAAATGTAGGACAAAGTTTCCACAATAAATCTCATTTCCAAAATTCAATCTAAGTTCAACAGTTTCCTGCCAAAGTCCCATAGCATCAGTTATGCAAATCTGCTGATAGTCCATAACAGCCCTAATAGTACTCTCACTAATATACGATATCTTATTATACTTGTCATTTGTACTATTGTCACTTGTTCCAGTGTTCTCTTCTTCCCCACTCCTTGACAGACGTGTATGAAAGTTGATTCCTTCGTTTAATGTTGGCAGGTGCAGCTCAATTTGTATAGGAGTATTACGATAAGAAAAAGTTGCTTCTGTAGAAGACTCCGAATTGGGACAATAATTGTATTCTGCAAGCTGGGGTTGAGGTTCACAGGCAGTCGTCATTTCAGATTGCAATAAGCACGATAAATAGTTTTGAGAAGAGACGGATTCGTGTCGTAACGCAGTATCTACGCTTTCTTGATAACAGCGATATATCTCTTCATCCACTTGGCCAACCCAACCCTGCTCATCTGCCCCGAGTCCTGCATCATCTATAGAATCCTCATTGAAAGCTACAAGTTGCTTCATATCGTTGTCAACATGATGATCTTCTCCCATAAGACACGAGTGTCCTGTATGACATTCTTGCAAAGTGCAAATCTGTGGTTTTGATATCAAGCCTTCACTGTTTCCTTCCTTGAATAAATCGACAGTATTCATAGGAAGATTTCCGCAACTTTCAAATAAAAGTTGTTCTTTCAAGTCACCGAACGATATGCTACCAGACGACTCCGCTTGGTCTATTAAATAACTTTCACTTTCCATATCACAATTTCTATTTATACGGTCCCATTCGGTTTGGATGCAAGAATAATTAATAGATTGCGATGTTATCGTCTGTTTTTTTTGTATCTTTGGAATTCGTCGTCTTTTACACGATTTCTGTGGTCCAGACTGCTCAGATTCTATCATTGGAAGCGCCTTTAGTAATTTCTGATACGTGCTTAATATTTTCCAAACTATTTCTCGCGAGAGTTTTTTGCATTGACCTGACAAATATTTGCCTACAGTATTCTTTCCTATTCTCGCGGTCTTTGCAAATTCCCTCCTTGACAAACCGTTGCATTTTAGGAAAGCGTTGATTTCTTGTCTCCAACCGTCGAACTCTGTTAATGAGCTTGGAATAGACAAACCACCGTATTCTAATAAACCCTGAAGTGATCGCTTGCCATGGAAGTCTGACGATTCTGGACTAATTTCAGGTTCTCCAGGCACAAAATAAGAAGCTTCTGAAGAAATATGAGGAGTGTCTCGAGAAAATGATTGTTTCCATTCATTATGAGCATTGCTGCACTTTAAGCATTGTGACCTATAAGCGTCATAGTCAAGAAGACTACTTGCATCTGCCGTTTCTTGTTCGTTCACTGAGCCATGGTGTGCTGGTACATAGGAAGGATACTCATCATTTGCTAAATTCGAATATGTTCTATTCCAGTAAACGCCTTGGTTCGTTGGACCACTCTGATGGCGATATAACCAGTTATTCGTCTTCGTAGGGTATCTACAACTTTCCGACTTTACTCGTGTGTTCTGCGAGTACCCAACTCCCTCTTTATGCAAAGATATGAAGTTGGTATGCAACGGAAGGTTCTCAAGGCTCCGTTGGAATTCTTCTGACGGAGAACTTGACAAGTTCTCTGAATAGGAACCTATGAACGGCGGCAAAACTTGACTAGAGTATTCCGTATCACATTTTCCCGAGAAAGGGGGGTCATCCTTCAAATACTTTTTGCACAAATCTTCTCTCTCTTCCCCAACCAGCTGAACGTTTTGAGGGCACACTTCCAACTCTTCCAGGGTTCTAGTTATAGGGCTGGCAAAGTCATCCATTGCTTTCGGTGAAACTTTTTCCTGCGCCCTCCAATACAAATTGTCTTCAGTCAAGTCTGGTAAGGTTTCACGTTCTTGCCATCTATTTGTCACTGAAACCTCCCCTGTGAGTTTCTTTTCGCCTTGACTCCATTCCCCACAAGCAATTTGTCCTTCTTGCATAATAGATGACTCCCTATAAAAATGGTTTCACGTATAAGTAAAGACAAGAGGTTCTTTTCGGACTCCCCACTTACACCTGCAGAGTGAATTCACTCATAGGTTGAGAGAAGCTGTCCAGCTCGAAAACCATCTAAGAGATTAATGAGAAATAGAATAACTACTTCAAATGGGGTATGTTTCTACCTAAATCGTGAACCTGTCAAGAGAGATCCAAAAGACAAAGAAGCGCAAACCATAACAAGCCAGTTGCAGAGACCATTCCAAATCCACCTGTTGACGAAATCGAGTCGGTTTGAAGAAGAAACTTGAATGGATCCTGATACGGTAAGTATACACAACTTGAAGTAGTTGACTATTGCTGACATTTGATTTCAGTGGGAAGTGGATTTGTCACTGTTCGATATTGAGTCAAAAGAAAAAGCTCTATTGGAGCAAATGCAGGTGAGCCTATATGACCTTTAGTTTACTTTGAGGAGTCGATGGAAGAGACTAGGCATACCAAGCAAAATTGGATGAACTTAGGCGTCTAAGAAGATCTCAGAGAAGAAGACCTAAAAGATTACCTTCTTCTGGTTCACTTGACTCTGTGTAAGTTCTTCAGTGAGTATACTTGACCTCCTGTGCTTAAAGGTTGCTAGTCCTTCTGGTGCCTCTGCAAGTACTTCAGAAACTGCTCCCCAATATAAGAGAGTGATTTGTGTGAGCTTGCAACTACCCTCAGAAGGAATTGCCTCCAGTAGATCTTTATTTCAGACTGGACTTGCAAATGGTGGATTCTGCCTTGTCAATTTTAGATAATTTGTGCTTATGTTTGGAATAATATTTGTAGGTATACTTGATTTTCAGTCGATGAATAATTTGCCTTTTGCTTTTGTTGGATGTACTCCTTCAAATCCTACAGTATTAAGTCCTAGTGCAACAGAAAAGCGGAGGTTCCATGGAGAACAATTCTTCCCTGTGCCTTTACCTCAAGAAAGTTTTGAACAGTACCTATCGTTTTGTCGACAGATTCTGTGGAACTTGTTGCATTATAACTTCTCGAAGCTACTAAGTAACGATGCATTTGAGTTGCATAGAGGATGGTAATATAAAGTGTTGATTTCGTCCAATTCTTTTCTGAACATATGTCGCAGGGAAGTTTATAGAGAAGTGAATATTCAGTTTGCAGATACAGTTTGTGAAGTTTATAGAGATGGTGATATGATTTGGATTCACGATTATCACTTTATGTTGCTTCCTGAAATGATCAGAAGTCGTTTATGGTATGCTAAGATTGGAATATTTCTATATACACCATTTCCAAGTTTTGAAGTGTTTCGATCCTTTCCTTGGAGAAATGAACTACTTTCTGGAATGTTGGGTAATATCTTTGTTTTGTATTCAAACAGAAAGTTATGAATATTATGTATCATGTCAGGATCGAGTTTGGTTGGTTTTCATAACTACGACTCTTCACGACACTTTTCGGAGTCCTGTTCACGTCTATTGGGAACAGAGGGAACTCCAAAAGGAATTGAAGTTCGTTCACTGAATGGAAGTGGTCATCTTTGTGAGATTGGAATCTATCCATATGGAATCGACGTTTTATCACTGCGCAACTTGACGACTAAACAGTCTGTAAAGTCGAGGATGGACAGTCTAAAGGAAAAGTTTTCTGGAAAGCAAGTTATTGTTGGTTTGGACAGATTGGATGATCAATTTGCTGGTATTCCATTGAAACTTTTGGCTTTTTATGAATTATTGAAAAGAAATAGAAAATGGCAACAACAAGTAGTATTTGTAGAGGTTTGTTGCTGTTGCTTTCTTTGATAGATTGGGACGTATTCTTTTTAGGTTGCAGTTGCTCCAGAACGTCCATCACAGACTTGTCTCAAACAAGCAGAACATGTTCACGAGTTGGTGGGGCTTATCAACTCCGAGTTTGGTACTTTTGGTTTTTGTCCGCTTCATTTTGTCAACAGGGAACTGAGCCCAGAAGACATTTGTGCTTTACTGTCGATTGGAGATATTTGTATAGTTTCCTCTACAAGAGATGGTATTAGTTTGGTTTCTTATCTGTGGGTAGTAAGTATATTTCTTGTTCAAAAGGGAAATCAAATAGACTTTCTGTGGTCTTCTATTAGTCGTGTCAGCATTCAGGCAATCATGGTGTTTTGGTTCTCTCTGAGTTTTCAGGATCTGCGTTATCATTTTCTAGTGCGCAACATGTCAATCCTTGGAATACGGATGAACTGGTATCTGTTATCGAAAGTTCTCTTTCTATGAGTCGTCGTGAGAGAAAATTGAGACACGATGTAGCTTATGACTTTGTTTCTACACATACAGTCAGCCTCTGGAGCAATAATTTCTTACAAGGCAGGAACATCATTTGACTTTGTGTTCATTCTGACTGACATTATCTTGTCTCTAGACCTAGAAGAAGTGGAAGATAATCGCCTTAGTACGAAGCAAATCGTATTTTTGGATCCTAGCAAAGTTGTGGAAGCCTATCAAAATGCAACTGGAAGACGAATTCTATTTTTGGATCACGGAGGCACTTTAGCTCCATTTCAAAGTATTGCTCCACTTGCAGGTCCAGGAGCTTCAGTAGTGCGCAACATTCATCGATTAGCGTTGAATCCACAAAATGTGTTGATGGTTGTATGTGAGAGAGATAGGGCGACTGTCTCTCGTTGGTATCAGATTCCAACTTTTGTAGAAGATGAGCACGGTTTTCATATTTCCTCTTCGTTTAATAGCTTTGGTGGTGTAGAACAACTTTATGATGCCAATTGGAAACCAGTATCTTCCATCTCTGCATCAGCTTCGGATTCATATAGCTCCTTGACGGCTGTAGAAGATTCCACCATACCCAATGCAGGCTCCAAGATTGGTCTTGGTTGTGAAGATGGCTTTTTTGTTCGACTTTCGGGAATGGAACAGTGGGAGGAATTGCATATTCATGCGTCTAAAAATGTGACACATTGGGAGAGTTTTGTACTACCCATATTACAGAATTTTACTGAGCGCACACCAGGTTCAGTTATTGAGAAAGGAGAAGTATCCTTGACTTGGTATTATCAAGACTCAGACCCTGACTTTGGAGAATGGCAAGCAAGAGAATTGCATAAGCACCTGGAAAGCATCGTTGTACAGGTATCCTTTTCTTGTTCTTTGTTGACCCACAACTAAGACAATATGTTATTCAAGCATCTGCCATTGGATATCGTTCCAGGAGATGAGCACTGTCGTTGGCTCAAGATTCGACCCAGTGGTGTAAAAAAGTATATAGCTTTAGAAAGAACACTGGAAATGATAGGTTACGAGTTTGACTTTTTGCTTTGTATTGGTGATGATCGTTCGGATGAAGAGACCTTTGAATGGATACGTAGTAAGGAGTATGCAGGTTGGGATATGAGTAAAATTTTTACTTGTAGAGTTGGTCGTGATTACCATAGCAATGCCATGTTTATGGTGAATAGTTGTCAAGAAATTGCCAATTTATTGGACCAACTTACAGATGGAACCCAATCATAGTGTATCATTCGTGGACTCGAGTGGTGCCTTCAGAATGGTTACAGTTGCAATAAAATGGATAAAAAAAAGAAGCGAAAATGATTTGCGGAATTTACTCAAACAACGAACAACTATTTCTTTATCCACAAGTTGCCACAAACTGATTGCCTGATGGAACCTTTCGTTTGCTACTTGATGACGAGTGACGACTCTTCTCTAAGCGAATATTTCCGTATTTCTGAGTGATAAAACGGAAAAAGTCCCTCCAAACAAGTTCAAAATAGGTAGTTTTCCGCACATCTTCAGGAACGCTTGAACTATTCACCTCATGATAAATCTTCCTAGGACTGATACAACCCAAGGCTAGCCAAGGCGAAATTTTGCATGAAAAATCAGCACCCAAATAAGCTCCAGCATTCGTGGAGCCGATTTCCGTACTTCTCATTTCTGAAAGATAATCTTCCATTCTCTTCAAAGACTCCGATTCTCCTCCTCTAAATCCATGTATACTACGAGGATTCGACTCACCAGGAACTCGTTCTGGTGATGCATCTAATCCAAGATCGGTAAGTGTTGGGATTTCACCGGATTCACAACGAGGTCTAGGCGGAAAAGCTTCGGTAAGTTCCAACGGTTCTCTTATCTTTCCACCAGCCTCAACACTTTCACGAAACTTGGTATAAATATCTGGCATCTTCTCAACCTCAAAAGGCAGGTCTTCAGCTTGGTAAAGAGTATTGCTCCATAGGAAGGTCATCTCTACTCCAATACTCTCTAAAGCATCTTCCACTTCCTCTTCTACCATAAGATCTTCATAAGTAACTTCTTTGTGACAAAACACTCGTTTACAACCAGTCTGACGACAAAGTTCAGGTAACACTTCTTCCGGACGACCAAGACGAACTACTAAATCGCTATCTCTTGCACGAAAAGACTTTCGTAGGTCTTCCACCGAATCAATTAAAAACTGTGCACGATACCGACCGGTTTTTTCAAAACCAAAGGAGGTTTTGCCAAACTGTCTAGGGTCAAAACAATAAACGGGTAATATTAGACTGCCTTCCTCTGCAGCTCGGAACAACGCCGGGTTATCGTGTAGACGGAGATCATTTCTAAACCAAACAATAATTTTTGAACCCTTGAAAGAGTTTTACTAAAGCATTGTTATACACAGATAAGAATCAAACCAACCTTGTACGCCGGTCCCGCATTCTCTCCAAAGTTCTCACCAAGGGGAGAAAACAAGGGTGCCGTTTTCAAGTTTCTTTGACTGTCAGATTTGTGACTCTTAGGCTGTTTCATATGTTCGGGGCTTGCAAACGAAAGTGCATCTGTTCCTGTGGCAACAATCCTTTCATAACCTTTGGCCCTCGAACGTGCTCCCGAAAAGGCAAGTCTTTGTCCATTTCTCGTACAAGGAAGCAAGGTTACTGAGTGCTTACAAGAAATATTTATCTTGCAAATAGAAAATCCTATGTGTGAGACAAAAGAAAGAAGAGCTACCGGAGATCCTTCTTTTGTGGTCTTCATTGTGACGCGAAATCACGACCACACCGTAAATCTCTCAAACGGCCACCACCACCGACTATTCATTCATTCGGGCTTCTTTTCTAACCATCATCACTATATTTCCATAAAGGCAAACGTATTACAAGATGAAACTATGGCTTTTATAACAACCATATATTCCTTTTATTAGTAATCTATTGAACTTGGAGGGACTGAAACTAAAGACTGCCATACCACCGAATTACACTTGAAACCTGAACCAAACGCAATCTGCCAGATTCTATGCCCTCTCCGCATTCTTCCACTACGTTCAATATATTCCAACTCATACCAAACTGACGCTGAAGACGTGTTTCCAAAACGATGCAAGACAAATCTTGAAGGACTCACATCTTCCTGAAAATCAAATAAACATAAGCCTATGCAGAACCAAAACTATACCCACTTCACTCAGTTTTAAAACTTTTTCCAAAGCATCAATTACAGCTCTTCCACCAGTATGAATACAAAAATGTTGAAATGCATTGTGAAAATCAGGAACATAAGGATTCAAATTATGGTAAAGAGATGTTTTACGCAGAAAATAATTCCAGAAAAACCGAATATGTTCGGAAACAGGCAAAACAAGGGGACCCAAAGTAGTAATGTTGTGTTTCAAAGCCTTACCAGCAATATCCATAATAGACTTGGAGAGACGGACTCCTCTTACTCCTGAAGACCAATGTGAGCCAACGGAAAACTATACAACAACTACAAATACCTTCACTATCTTCTTCCTGATATATACTAGTGTAGGCATTGTCATCAGCTCCAAAATGAGTTCGAACTGTATAATTCAATCGGTATTTCGCCAACTTTTTATCCTTTGAACGATTACTTAATAAAATAGCTGCACCACCCATACGAAACAGCGTATTCGTGACTAACATCGATCGCTCATGACCAATATACCAATTCTGCGTTATATTTTCTGTAGAGATGATAACTGCAACAGAGTTCTTATGTGCAGTCAAAAGATCCTTCGCAAGATCCACAGCTATCAAACCCGCAGAACATCCCATTCCAGAGAGATTGTAAGATAAAATAGAACTCTTCATTTTAAAGTGATTCACTACCATTGCTGAAAGTGAAGGAGTCGGATTAAAAAGACTACAATTCACAATCAATATATCTACATCCCGAGCACAAAATCCTGTCTTCTCAAATAAACTTCTCAAACAACCGAAAATAACCTCTTCCGCTTCTTGTCGAGCTGCTTTCATATTCAGTACTTTGCTTGGTTGGCCAGTACGTCTGATCTCCTCTCCACCTTGTAGAATACCATCCGGAAAATAAGTATGGTCTCCAATTCCAGAAGTTTTCAAAAGTTTCTCCTGAAAACGAATATCTTCTTCATTAAATAAGCCAATATGCCTAGTTAGATTCAGAAAAGACTCGTGTGTTACACGGTTCTTCTCAGGAGGCTTAAAGGTGGCAAAGTCAACCAAGTACACAGGTCTCTTTCTGTGTAACTCATAAGCAACTTGCAGAAGAGCAAAGAATGTTGCTGCACCAATCAATTCGATAGTCCTGAGTCTCAATTGTTTTAATAAGATCCCAATATGCTCGAGGCTTACATAGGCGCGCGATAGCAAGTACGCAAGTACGATAACCGACAAAGCAGTCACTAATCTCCTCGAGCTAAGAGGGTCGATTGTCCTATAACCTTCTTCCACATCTTTCAACGACGCACTCCTAGCAGAAGGATCTTTCGAATAAAACTCTATAACTCTTTGCCAAGCCGCCTTTGACGACTCTGATAGCGTCTGTAATGTGGAACCACTACCTATCAAAATATTAGGTTACTGTAACATGAAAACAAGAACACTACAAACGTTTTCGTTCTCTTCCATTCATATCATTCTGTAAATTTTCAGAAGCTTGCAACAAAGGTCCCTCCGTTGTTGAAGGGACTTTCTCCTCTTTCATTCCTTCCACAAGAAAATTCCAGTGCTTTGATCAAATGGACAAAATTTCAAAAAGATGGATTCGCCGGGCTTCGATCCCGGTGCCTCACGGATGCGAACCGTGCACTCTACCAATTGAGCTACGAACCCAACTACATAATTTTACAATGAGTCAATATTTCATTTGTATTGGATCACAGTGATTTTCCAGAAAATTCCTGGTGCTGAATGGGGAAGCCTATTGGAGTCGTCTCTAGTGAAGACAATAACAAAATGTTGTGCTTTGAAGAGACTATGCTCCATGCAAACAATTTATGAGGAAACCTTATCGCATACATTTCTAAAATCTTTTAAAATGATTTCGTTTTGGTCTCGATTATAAAGGGGTCATTTTCTGGAGTCAATTCATAACACTTAAAGGTCAAATTCACATATCCAAAATAGTTTGTTGAAAAAACTTCATTTTATATACCATTCAATCTTGAACCTTCCAAGCAAAGCACTCTGAGAGGAACTCTTTATATAGAAACATACTATTTCTTTACACTCAAGAACTGAGCTTACGCTACTCGCAAGCAAAACTTTGATAAAAAAAAAAAAGGAGGAAGAATCTCAAGCAACACGAAACAAGCAACTATACACAGTATATTTTAAATTAACATGAGCCGAGCACAGCAGGCTCAAATAACAAAAGGATAACTTCCTATTCCTGTTCCGATCACCGATACTCGTTGATGTGTTCTCAATCGAATTTTGGCTGCGATTGAAAGTCCGCATCTCTCTATGCCAATCATACGCAAGGAGGGGCACTTCTGAACAAGAGAACAAATTCCGTCACCAACATTTGTGTAACTCAAGTTTAGTGAGGTAAGAAGCGACAAACCTATATCCAACATATAAGCTAAGGTCCCTGAAACAAACCAGGACACTTACAAGACAAATGAGCCAATCCTGCATCGGTTATCCGATGATTCTGTGATAAATTTAAAGTTCGAAGAGTACGTAATTTGGCTATCGATTCAAGTCCAGAGTCAGTTATTCCTCCAGCACATACTTCCAAAGATTCCAGAGTTGGAATTTCCGAAATATGTCTCAAACCATTATCTGTCACTTTCGCACCAAACAGATCCAGATGTTTCAGGTTTTTTAATTTCTTTAGATATGCCAAACCATCATCACTAACACCTCGTGTATCCAAACTAAGTGACTCCAGTTTTGTAAGATTCTTCAAATGTTCCAAACCAGAGTTGGAAACAGAAGTATATGCAAGAATCAATGTCTCCAAATTGATCAACTTCGACAGCCCGCTTAGTCCTGAGCTCGAAACTGCAGTATCCGTTAAATCTAAATATTTCAACTGCTCAAGTCTTGATAGGTGCTCTACGGCAAAATCACCTATGAGACAAGAATCCTAGAAAGAACTTTAAAAAAAATTGGTAGTGAGCTTTTTGACTTACCAGACTAAGGTATTGTAATTTCAACATATTTCCTAGATACAATGAAACTCCTCGTTCAGATATCTTTGTATAACCCAAGTTCAGCTTGCGAATTCGTGGGAGAGAATAAATGGTGGCAAGAAAAGAATCGCCAACACTGCAGCCTTCCACATCCAACTCTCTCAAACTGTATAACCCACGTAAGTACTGCGCATCTCTGTCATTAAAACCTGTGCCGGAAACCTTCAAAACCCGTAATCTCGGCATTCCTTTAACAAATCACTCTTTATATTGGAAAGAAAATAAAAGAGAACATTTACCTGGTAAAAACTTTCCAAAGTTCTCAGATACTCGAGTTTTAGATATGTTAAGATATCGCATTCTGTGAAAATTCCTTAGAATCGTCAAGCCTTCATCTGAGAGTCGAAAACACCAAGCACAACTGAAATCTTCCAGCTTCGTTAGCCTACTTAAGCTTTGCATAAATGAGTCTGAAACTTCAGAGCATTGTTCAATATCAAGACGAGTCAGGTTATGTAAGGATGACAAATACGATAAGCCTTCGCTAGTGATTTGCTTGCAAGACTTTAAAACTAAAACTCTAAGAGATTTTAGTCCAGCCAAGTGTTGTAGACCTTCTGATGTAATCTGTACAGAGCCAGTAAGGTCCAAATAAGTGAGTGAGACCAAATCTGCGAGATTCGCCAGCCCTTCGTCTGTAATGAATTTGCAGTCTTTCAATTCCAAACGACTTAATGTCCTCATGTTTTGCAAATAAAAAAGCCAGTCATTGGTAACCTAACTTGTAGGTTAACGTAGCAATCGGACAAAGATACTATGTTATTACCTGAAGCTGTGAAGTGAAACGCAGTCTATATACACAGTGCTGTTGTAACGTCTCCAAAAATTCGCAATTCAAACGTCTTGATTCCACAAGAAATTCAACAAGACGTTGAATTAATTCTCTGGGAAGTTTTGTATCTTCTAAAAGAGGCCATTAAGTTTCGCAAGGTGAAGTTTTACGCAGACTACCTATAAACGAGGGGTGTTCGCCCAACATTTGTAAGCACAACTTCAATAGACAAGGTGGTGAAGTTGTAGATAGCTGTTTCTGTTGGCACTCTGACAGCACTCTTTCAAAAATAATTTCTTCCCCAGTTTCTTTGCCGTCGAATTCCTTTCCAGCTTTGCTACAACCGACCCCCATGACAAAAGTGAACTGTGTTAACAACTCTGCTATATGTGTTAGGGTGTATTTGAGAGTGTAACTCCGAAAAACATCAAAACTATCTATTTAAGACAAGTCTATTGGCACCAGTAAAGATAACAGTGCAAAACAACACCCGCAACGTGAAGATCCAGAACAGATAAATAATCTGTAGAGAAAATCGATTGTCAATGTGTCTGCTGTTATCGGACAAATGGCAGTGTGAAGACTGGACAATTCAACAACGTGAAAGCACGACCAACTTTTTTCTGAAATGTTTATTAAATAGTTGAATGACTTTTTGCAAAATTGGATACAAGTACATTATGAACAGTGTTCTTATTACAACTTTGGTTCACTTTTTTTGAAGTGACCGGTGTTTCGGTATATTTTGGGATACACTATAGCCAAAGCTGATACACCACAACAACACGTCTCATAGTTGTGAAGAACATTAACTCTGTGATGAAATAGTATTACCAAAGAGTTCTCATAGCGTGATAAACTTTCTTTGCAATAGACTCCATTCCAAAAATTTCTGTAATAAGACTTCCAAGCCACCTACGAGAGGAACTGCGACAGACAAGACATTCCCACAACTTGAAAATAACTCTTATCAACAATAAAAGGATACTCACTCAAAAACGACCTTTCTATCTCATCGTTCCAAGGACTTTCGAGTTTCTCTCAACCTACATAGTTTCAAAAACCAATCCTTCACTTCAGAACGCTTCAAAGAGCTCTGTTCTACAAAAGTCTCAAAGTCGAGACTATCCTTGCTCACGATAAAATCTCTGTCTTTGAAAAGCTGAGAATTGAAACAGATTTCCTCCAGTTGACTAACTTGCAAACGAACTAAGCGTGATATATAGTCCAAATTAGTCAAGTATTCTAAAGGTGAAACTTGATCGACCCTTCCTGTGAGCAAAAAGTTACTTTTGTCTTCAGTTATGACTTGTTGGAAGAGTTCGAAACTATTCCTAGTCAACTCATGAAGCTTGTCCGCTTGTTCTTTCAGGGTTTCCATTTTTTCTCTCAAAATCCTCAATTGTTTCTCTAGCTGCAAAGTCTGAGTCACTCGTAACTTTGATTCCAACTCTGGAAACAAAGAAGAGATAACCAATAGTTTTGAGGAACTAAGAAGCTTCAATGTACGAAAAGTATTTGAGGTGTCTATGCAATTTCGAAAAATACTAACAAGATGTTCAAACTCTTCCTCCCATCTTTGAAAGCCGAGTTGTACTTCATAAGACAAGGCATCGACAAGTTCCCATTGCGCCATTTTCCAATTGACATGTCGAAAACAGATAGTGACTTGTGTACTTATTGTTCCTTGAGTTTTACCCCAACTTTTGCTCCAATCAGCTTCAGAACAGTCAGAAATGAACCACATAAATTTATCCCTGTTGGATACTGTCCGAACTACTTGAATGTTCATCGACGGAAGAGACCCCGTTCCTTGGTGAAACAAAGTTGGCAACTGCAAAGTTGTTTGGACCGGGCTTCTATTTCAGAAACTGTACTTCATACAGAACTCGCTCAGAACTTCAACGATCATTCCGATCAACAACAAAAAGCTCAAGAAAGATATCTGGAAAGAGTTCTTGTTTCCCGAGTATATGAAGTGGCAACGGAGTCGTCTTTAACTTTGGCTCCAACGTTAACCAAACGTCTTGGAAATAACGTCTTTCTAAAGAGAGAAGATGAGCAACCCGTGTTTTCTTTTAAAATTCGTGGAGCATACAATTTAATGGCAAATACTTCCCCTGAGCTACTTAAGAATGGCGTTGTGGCAGCTTCTGCAGGAAATCACGCCCAAGGAGTGGCTCTTGCAGCGAATCGTTTGGGCATCCCGGCAATTATTGTTATGCCTGAAACGACTCCGAAAATCAAAGTAGACGCTGTCAAAGCTCGTGGTGGAATGGCTGTTCTGCACGGAGATAATTTCGACGAAGCCAAGGAATATGCACAAAAGCTTGTAAGTGAGAAGGGTGCATTTTTTGTGCCTCCTTTTGATCATCCTGAGGTCATTGCCGGACAAGGAACTATAGGATTGGAGTTGGTTAGACAAATGAGTGGTAAACCCTTACATGCAGTCTTTGTTCCTGTTGGCGGAGGTGGTCTTATAGCAGGTATTTCAAGTGTTCTTAAGCGACTGCGTCCGGAGGTAAAGGTTATTGGTGTTGAGCCTGTTGATTCGGATGCAATGAAGCAGAGTCTTGAAGTTGGGGAGAGAGTTGTTTTGAAACAGGTTGGTGTTTTTGCCGATGGAGTTGCAGTGAAGCAAGTTGGTGAAGAGACATTTCGTCTTTGCCAAAAGTATGTTGATGAGATTATCTTAGTTGATACGGATGAGATATGTGCAGCCATTAAAGACGTCTTTGAAGATACACGCTCGGTGTTAGAACCAGCAGGTGCGTTATCGATTGCTGGTCTTAAGGCGTATGTAGATCGCCAGAATTGTTCCGATATGAATCTTATTGCAATAGCATCTGGTGCAAATATGAACTTTGATCGTTTACGTTATGTAAGTGAAAGAGCCGAAATAGGAGAATATAGAGAAGCAGTATTTGCTGTCACAATTCCAGAGGAACCAGGGTCTTTTCGCAAGCTTATTCAAGTAATAGGAGACTACAATATTACGGAGTTTAATTATCGATATGCGGGACCTCCAGAAGCCCATGTTTTTGTTGGGCTTGGTGTTTCTAATAGGGAAGGAGCACAACAGGCACTCGCAAGGTTTCAAGATGCTGGATATGAAGCTTTAAATTTATCAGAAAATGAGGTTGCGAAGTTACATCTTCGGCACTTGGTTGGTGGAAAAGCAAGCGGTTTGACTGACGAACTTGTTTTTCGCTTCGAGTTTCCGGAGAGACCAGGAGCACTTATGAAGTTTTTGATAGCACTACGTCCAGACTGGAACATCTGTTTGTTTCATTACCGCAATCATGGAACTGATGTGGGTAGAGTATTGGTTGGTTTACAGGTTCCTAGCAAGGAGAGGGATGAACTTAAAGATTCTATCGAAGGCTTAGGCTATGCAGCTGTAGAGGAGACTGACAATGTTGCGTACCGATTATTTTTGGCTAGTCATAATCGTCTGTAATTTTGCAATTTGAATAGTAAAGTGTATTTTAAATACGACGGTGTGTAAGTTTCCATAGTTGTGAAGGCTTGTCGCTTGTGTACAAGACTCCACACGCCAATCAAAGGTTTAGTGATAAATAGGAATATGAAAAACGATTGACTGTGTCTAACAGGTTTCCTCAGGAATAACAAGGGATGGTTTGGTTGGTTGTGAGAAAGTTGATAAAACTTTAATTCTTCAAACTAAGTTTTCATCTAGGAGATCTTTTCGAGGGTTCTCTTTCATCAGAAAAGCTTTGGTCCTTCTTGAAGTAACAAGTTTCTGGAGGGCGACCGTTTCAAGAACGACTAGCTTGACAAAGTCCCATTCATCCTTTGATAAAAGAACCCAGAAGAAATCATTCACGTCGTAGATCTTCGGGGACAGCGGACAGTTTTGTTGTCTAGTTTCAAAGTTGAACCAAGACATGAACATATCTGTCTAATAGTTGGAAATGCATTGTCTTGTAAAATGTAAAAACGCCATTCAATAGATTAAGCTGCATTCCATTCATTCAGTTGGAGTTTAAGAACATCTCTACTCTCTCCTTGAAAACTCTTCAATTCACTGTATGAAAAACAAACCAACGATTATCGACCAAACGAAAGATTGCCTGAGTTTCTCTGGAAAAGGTTATTGAGAGCTTTCAAAGCTGACTAGGAAGCAAAAATAGAAACGATATAGCATATAGTGTGCAAAACAAGAAATGTGGAATAGTTATAAACAAAATAGGTAATAATATATAAAGCCAGTTGAGAATAACTGTTTATGAAAACTGTCTTCATTGAAATTTCTTCAGGACCAGGAAAACTTGAGAGTATTCTGCCTTGTCAGGTTTCCATTAACCGAATGAAAACGCTACATTTTCGTTTTCATGCATAGCTGCATAAACTTTCTTAATTTCTTCCAAGCTGTAAACTTTTGTCCGTATTCCTACACGATACTGAAAACCGAACTTATTGCTAACAACATCCCTTTCGCTCACAGACCTCTTCAAAATATTTTCAACAAGTTGTTTCAACTTTTCAATAACTTGGGGTTGATTTACAATAACTGCGAATTCATACTCACAAGGAAAATTGCTACAGCTGCCTCTTTCGGGTGATTTTGTTACAATAGAACCAATCAAAAGTTCTTCTGTTGGAACATACTTGCGTTCTTGTTCCTTCAAACGTTCTCGTACAGTTTTGACCAATTCATTTTCCTTATCTGTCACAAATTCTTTTCCTGTTACGCGTCTCGTTTGTATTTCTTCATCTGAAAGAATTGACGAGCGTCTTACTTTATTGAGAAACTCCCATTTTTCTGGAACAGATCCACCTTGTTTCCATTTTTCTAATTGCTTCAAATCCAGCTTGGAAATTAGGTTCTTCCACTCTTGTGACTGTCTAGGAACTTTACTGGTTTCCGAGTCTACTGCTTGAGCGATAACATATTTCTTACCAATTTCTTCGGGAGATAGATGAACGTTGGCCCATTGTACAGAAAACCTCGTTTTTTTGTTCTCGCCATTTGTGTTCTCTTTTTCTTTCTTTCTTCTTGTACTTCTCTTCTTATAAGGCCCGGCTGCATTTCTTTTCGAGGAAATAGTTCGAACGTTTGAAAACAAGCAACGGTAGAAACAAGGTTTGCAATTTCTAATATTATGTATCCTTTTCGTATTTTTAGTTTCAAACAAGTTTGGAACAGAGATGTAAGCCATTTCTCCTCAATTCACACCGCAACAGAGAAAAGATCAGATTGTTGGAGTCCCCACTGACCACAAGTTCAAATATCTTCTCTTAAGAGAGATGGGTTTGCTGGTTATAACGCATGCTTTTGTTTCAAGTAGCTCACCCAACTTTTTGTATAAAAGTCTTGTAAAGTATAAACCAAACAAGATATGTTATCGAGTCAAGTATCCTACAAAGCATTGGACGGTTTGTAACTCGTTGGTAACCATATATGACCAGTGAACGTCTCTCCAGGCAAAAAGTGCTTCACAAGATGAAGATGAAAATAAACTACCCTGGAGACTTGGAGGTTGGTGATTCTTGTTTGTCCTTTCACAAGTGGATAAAAGCACTAGAGTTGTTATCCCCGAGGAAACAGTATGACAGAGTTCAGCCGAAAAGTAGAGCGCCTTCAGAGGACGCGCTTTGTATATGTGGAACAGGTAGACTAACAATAATTTGTGTTGTGTGTTTGAAAGTCTCTCTATGAAGGAAGAGTATACAAAAGATGCTGTCGTCCTTTCCACATTGGAGAATCAGAACCAAGAACTGCATTGGAACTACTTCGTGCCAGATTTTCAGCGTTTGCATATAGACTGTCTAAATATATTATGGGAACGACACATATATCCAACGAAGACTGGACAGCTGATCGTTTGGCTTGGGAAAACTCGATTCTAGAGTTTTGTGACCAGTACAGTTTTGTTTCCTTGGATATATTAGAAAACAAAATAGCTGGACCTGATATAACTTACATTTTGTTCCGGTTGGTTTGATTAGTAATGGATGTTCTGAAAAGTCAATGTCTTTATAGTGCTAATCTGGTGGAAAAAGGTGAACCTGTGAATTTTATTGAAAGAAGTAAATTCGTCAAAGACAGAAACAGGTGAGAATGGCATACTTGTGTGATTTGTCGTAAAAATATTTCAATCAGATGGTATTATGCTTCGGGACGTTTAGTCGATATTGAGCGTGGTTTCTAATAGCTGTATATCATTCAAGTGTCTCAAGAATAATATGACGGACAATATTATGGTTGTTATAATGATGATGAGAGAAAACGTCAACAAACTATCGGGGTTTTAGAAGTTGATAAACAAGTTGATCTCTCTCACATCAGCAAAAACAATAATCATGCAAACCAACAAGTTCCTTTTGAGAAACTTTATTATGACCACTCGAAAGCAGTAAGGCAACTTAAAACTTCCCACTGTTATTTCGTCAACGACAACTAACTTTCAACGATATAAGCCATTGTTAAACTTGTCGACTTCCTAAAGTGATCATAAGAAAAGTTCATTTGAATATTATAGTCTACAGAAACTTACATATTCTGGAGCTGGATCTAGTGCAACGAAGCGATCCTCGTATTTTTTGATAAGTTCCTTCTGCTCTTCCGTCAATCCTTTAATATTATAGAGATCATTAACGCTCTTATAGGGGCCATTCTTCACTATCAAAGAAGCTAGTTTTGGGTAAAAACCAGGAAACTTGGTATAAGCTCTTATATTGGCGTTGTTGATATCGACCTTCTCACCCCCACCCAAGTAACCAACGCCAGCATATTCCCTGGTAGCAAGAGCTGCTTGTGAGAGAAATACTACTGAAGAGACTGCTCCAAGTGAAGTCAAAAGAAACTTCCGACGATTGATTGCCTTCTCACTTTCCGAACAAGTGCAAGAAAGTTTACAAGATTTGGGGCTCCTCAACATGCGTCGAAATTGCTTCAAGGCATGTCTCTGTGAATCCTTTATCTGGCAACTGCTACCACTAAGAAATGAAGACGAAACAAAGCTTAGTGTGTACATCAAACCAGTATACAATCCACACGAGAATTCGTCACTTGCAATCTCCACAAAATCCAAAAAGCAGATTGAGTGGATGAGAAGTTTTCAGAGTAGACAACTCTGCAATTCTTATGATCGACAAACCAACATAGTTACAATTGTCTATTAAAAAGTTTATATTTTGTGAAAGATGAAGTAATCTATACACATTATTGTTCCAAAGATACAACATTGTCATTCATTTCTTCTATAAGGAGTAAATGGCGTCCTTCTAACGGATTGCATATTCGGAATTCTGAGAGAATCTGCAAGTCTCTTCGCTGCAGGTGACAATGTGACATTTCTTGAAAAACGGGTAGCTACTGAAGCTGGTGTTTGAGGATGTTTCTTGCCTTGTGATTTTCTTTTCTTTCCTGTTAACTTCTTCTCCAAATGAAGAGCTGCTCGTTCACGTCTATCCATACTGGGAATATGAAAGTTTGAATGGCTATTATCAAAATGCTGTTGCTTGTTATTATGAGATGTAGCCAACCACTCATCTTGTATTCCTTCCTCTTCGTCATCTAATAGCTGAGGAGTTGCCGCTATCTGTCCCCAAGTAATAAAAGGAGAGTTGGGGATGTCTCGAGGTGACAAAATCGGTGAGGATGGCACAAAAGCATTCAATTCTTCTACAGTGTCCAAATAATGGCTTGAAAAGTCGTCATCTATTCTTTCATATTTGCTATCTTCATTTGCTATCGACGAAGACCGATGACGTTGTCCTAATCTCTTCAAAATACGAATTTCCTCTTCTTTGAGATCAACGCTAGAGCTTTGACTCTCTGTATCACCTGTTTTCATTCGAAAAGACTCATTCAATAAAAAAGGCAAACCTTTCAATCGAGTATTTTCTCTCTTGATTTCCTTTCGTTCCTCCACAAACTTTCGCAACCGGAGTTCTTGTTCTGTTAGAGGTGCTTCCGATGGACAAAAGAAGAGATTGTTCTTTTCTCTGAAAGGCCAAAAATGCAGTCTCTTGGGTCTTGTATCTCCAAGAGCCGTTAATTCACCTGTCTGTCCAACGGCAACCAGTTGTTTTGAGTCTTGCAGCAAACCCTTTTTACAGAAGCCCAAAGTGTTATCTGGAACGCGGTCTTCTGAAAGCAACAAATTCCTTTTTCTCTTCTCTTCTTCTTCTTGTTTTACTAATATTTCAAACGAATAGTTGTCTTCACTCGTATAGCTACGAAAGAAGCTTTCCAAGGGTCGACTGCGGTCTATAAAAACTCCTTCATATTGTGCAGTGGTCGTTTCATGACTCGTTATACTTTTTGGAGTATTGAATGTCGAAGAGTAATCTTGTGTAAGCCAGTTTCTTTTGCATGATTCTGGTAAAAAGTCAATCTTTTCACTTGACTCCGGTAGTTGTTCCCTTTCCTCCAACGCCGCTAGTCTTCGTCTCAGTTTTGGAAGGTCAGGAAAGTAGCTGTCAACGATAACTTTGTTTAATATATCGACGTATTCTTCTTCCGAACATACTCTTTTGTTACTATTCGAATAGTTGCTATGTGCAATGTCCTTTTTACTATTGGATGATGCACAACTCATGGTTCGTCAATCATTGAAAAAAGGGGCCGAGTAGGTGACACGAATGAATGTAGAGACAAGCATCCTTTTGTAACCTCTTTTTTCATTTCAACATGATATTTGCTGATTATGATATCATCGTCATTTTCGAAAACTTGTATAAACATCTTTCAACTATGAGATGTTTCATAGATTGAGGTCATTGGATAGGATGCCTCATTTGCAAAGGGCAACCGCAGAGTCCCCACCATTGAATGGGAAGAGCATTCGACGCAATCTCCATTGTGGCTCATTTTCATCTTCTTTGGAAATCATCCAATAAGCTTATGTTTGCTTTTATTACTCCAAACACTTCATTCCAGCAGTTGTTTTATTCTACTTTTTGTCCAAAGAAAGCGCAACGTTCTTGTTTAGGTTTTCATTCTTGCGCTGTTCAAACTGGTAAGAAGGATATTCCTACAGATTGCTCCCTTTTTCTGCATGGACTGACTTTGAATAGTCAAGGCTTCTCTTCGACCACTCTTGTGGGAACAATGCAAGAGAGATATTGCTAAAGTACAACAACTGTTCCAAAACTTACCTATCGATGGTCAACGTACTATACACACTGCTCTTGCTCTAGCACTCGCCTTTACTTTATGTATGCCGACTACCAGTCTTGCTTTAACAAGATCAGATATTCGATCCCTTACGTATGATCAAGTAAAAGGTACTGGTATTGCAAGTCGATGTCCAGAAGTGGATACTGCAAAGGGTATCATAAAGTTGGATAAGAACAAAAAATACAAGTTGGTTGACTTGTGTCTGGAGCCCAAAAGTTTCCAAGTTGAAGAAGAGTATGTTACCAAGAGAGGTAAAGGAGAGTCTCGTCGCGAGTTTGTGGACGCAAAATTGGTAACAAGAGCTACCTACACTTTGTCCAATATCGAAGGAACGTTGAATTTTGAAGACAACGACTTGGTATTTCGTGAAAGAGATGGCTTGGATTATGCCGCTTGTACGGTTCAGTTGCCTGGTGGAGAACGTGTTCCTTTTCTGTTTTCTATCAAGAAATTAGTTGCCAAAGCTGCCAACGTTGATCAAGGCATCAATACTGCCACCGAGTTTGGTGGTCAATTCAAAGTAACTGGATATCGTACCGGGTTATTCTTAGATCCCAAAGGTCGAGGAGGAACTTCGGGTTATGATATGGCAGTTGCTCTCCCAGCAAGGGAAGCAGATGGAGCAGAAGGACAAGATGATTTGTTGAGAGAAAACAACAAGACATTTGACGTTACAGATGGTTCCATAGAAATGGCAGTAAACAAGCTGGATCCAAGTTCAGGTGAAATTGCAGGAGTTTTCGTTTCTGAACAACTTTCAGATACTGATATGGGAGCCAAGGATCCTAAAAGATTGTTATTGAAAGGTATCTTTTATGCTCGAGTAGTGGAAGATGCTGCTGCAACTGAATAGTTAGTTTGTGGAACTATCTCTATCTGTTTCAGGGTTGATTCGTCAGTTGATGATAAATATTTTTTCATGACAGCGGCTTAGTCCTACAAACGATCCAACTTTGAAAAGTATCCCATAATGTGACAAACCCACTTGCATTGCGATGTCCTCCACCTCCAAAGTATTCGGATATTTTGGTAGTATCCCAATCACCTATCGAACGAAGACTCACCTTTACTTTATTCTCTACAAGATACACGACTGCAGCAACTGGAAGAAGAGAACATCTCTCACTTTCTTTGGCCAACACATTTCCAAGTTCACTTCGAAGTCGAGCAATATCATTGTCCACTATGACAGCCAAAAACTTTTGTTGTGGAAGAGGTTCAATAACAAAAGCATTTTCAACCTCTCTACGAATCACTTTTTCATTCTCCTCTATAGCAAGTTTACCCAAAGATACGAGATCATCCACTTGTAGATGGACAAGTTCCTCGAACACTTGCGGATTACTATTCACGTCATATTCTATATTTTGCTGTGACAATCCACTGACAATTTCCTTTTCAAAGTTATTTTGAAATAAAAAGGCAACATACTTCTCACCTTGCTTCTTGGTTCCTTCCATAACCATAAATCGGCATCTTGCACAGCTCTCAGAATAGGAAGAAAATGTGTTTCTGCTATATGGTGCTCAATCAAGTCTTGTTGAAACAATTGTCTTGCAAGATTCGAAAAGTAGTCCCAAGCTAAGCCACAACCGGAACGTTCAACATCCAGATACAATTCTAGTTGATAGGAAGACCACTTGTCAGGGTTTGCCTGGAAATAGGAAATAGCTGTCTTATGATGATCGATAACAACGGTGTGCGTATTCTTTGCAATGGCTTCCACCAAGTCGTTTCCTATATAGTCCAGAAGAAATACAGTGTCGACACTTTCAAGAGCATTCAACTCCAACGAGTACGCTTCATAGGTTTTATGAGGAATAAAGCGAACGTTTGCTGAATACTTTTTGAAAAACAAATATGCACAAGTTGCAGCAAATATCCCATCATTGCAAGGATAGTGATAAAATATCCAAACTTGACGTGGAAGTGACTGCTGCCAAGAGTACATGAGAAACCAAAAGATATATTCGAAATTCTTGAAGAGTTGGTTGGACAAGGATGAGGAACTTTTGAGTAGTTGTTGAAGATTTTCATGATTGCTCGACCATCGTTGCCTGGTTTCTATTATGACCCTGAAACTGACCGATATTATCGAAGAACAAGAGAGTTATCAGTAGAACAACAGAAACCACAAGAATATTTTTATGGAGAAGCCTCGACGGAGAAGAATAGAAGAAGAACCAGTATTTTAGAACATCTTAAGAGAAGAGAGAACAGTGAGTTTTCTAGACTCAGTTGTGCGCAAACTTGTCAAAGTTTCTTACATTATTTCCCAATATCTCAAGCAAAGCAAGAGAAACTGGAAAGTCGTTCACTATTGCCTCGGTTCTTTGACTTTGACACATGTTCTAACAGTGGAGTAAGAGTTTGTATGCTATCTAGCGATCCTGGCTCCTTTGGTGTGACACAAATATCTTTCGACGCTAGTAGAGGTGTTGAATTCAAGAGATTTTTTTATATTGATTATGGCTCCTTGCAAATAGAATTTGCACGTCACCTTCCAACGGTGGATTCTTCTACATTATTGCTTTGTCGCAACATGGAATACCAAGGCTTTGTAATTGTCAATAACAAGAATACGAGTGGAGCCAATTGGGTTTGTCAAAGAAAGTCAAAGCCTTGTTTTTGCTTGGAAGTAAATAGAAAGTGTAGTACTGGAAATTCAAACATATTATTTGCTTCTGGACATTGTGGAGGTCAGGTCCATTTGGAGAATATTGCTTCGGAACGAAGTATTGATACTTGTCGAAATTGGAAATTGCATAGGAATTCTGATATCGTTACTTTGGATTTTATTGATAGTAATTCCTTGGTTGCTGCATCACGTTCTGGAGAAGGCAGCATATTGGATAGTCGACAAAAATCGCCAAGTTACTCGTTTTCGTTAAATGCCAACGACAGTCGATCCAAAGGCTCTCTTATAGGAGCAAGTCCTCTTAGTTGCAAAGCTCTGCAAGAGTTTTCAGCTGTTATATTTGGTTTGATATCTAATCGCTTGGAATTGTGGGATTTAAGAAAATTATCCCAAAGGAATATCAGCTACGATGATCATCATATGGACTATTTTCCATTACCCATAAGCGTTTCTACTTGTTTAGACTTGGTCACTTGTGGTTCTACAGACAACCAGTTGAGAGTTTGGGACTTGAAAAAGGGAGGTTTGCCTATCTTTATGGAAACATGTCATTATTCAACGAGTGCTTCTCCCATTTGTTGTAGTTTTCTTTCAGGTCATCCACCTGTTGGAATACTTTATTCTACTATGAATTCTATCGGTGCATTGCAGAATTGTTGTAACAAGTCTTTAGATGATCCAAATATACGTTAGCTGGGTTTATTATTCTGTTGAACATCACTATAACTGTAACGGGACGGTTGAAGTTGTATCGAGTTGCTGCACAATAATAGTTGTCAAGTATATTTTGTGGCTTGAAAAAAGAAAGAGAGAGTTCAAGGAGACTTCAACAGGCCAACTTCTTTTTGGAATGCTGCAAGCGTTATAAAGTGAGTCAATATCCGTTATAGAGGAAACGGAGAATTTCAGAAGAGTTGAACTATTGATATCATTATCTTGTTATTGGATACGCATTGAACCTTTTTGAGTTTTTATACAGAGATAGTTTTACATATCATCAATAGAGCAATAGGAAGCAGCTTATGTTGACAAACAAGTACTCGTCTTGAAATAATGCTACAGTTGGAGGAGTCTTCGTCATACCTACTCTTCGTGTTGATTTAGTTCCAATACGAATATGGTTTACTAGAAGCTCAACAAAAGTCGTCGTGTCGTGCTTCCGTTTCTTCGTATGTCACTTTCTCATGTCCACTTATATCCATCATTGTCGCATGGACAAGTTGAGAAAATGCAATCCTGAGTCTTTTTCTAGTTGGTTGTGAAGAGTGTTATTGTTAGGGAGTGTTTTCGTCATCTCGCAGACTGTCCCTATTTGTTTATTAGGTGGAGAAGTTTCTGTTCATCTATATATTGATTGGGTATAAGACATGATTTTGTTATGGAATATGGTTGCCATCCACAACTAAGTTTAGATACTATGTTGAATAACATGTCGGAAACGACTTTTATGAAAAGTTCAAGTTCCAAAAGTACTAGAACACGCATCCATATACAACCAAATAGTGGCAAGTCCGAGAACTTGGACTGGCCTAGTCCATCGTCCAAGAGAGATGAAGACCTTAGTGCCTTGTTATGGAAAATCAAGTTGGCTTCCATAAGTACAGAAGATTCTGATGAACTTTTGGAAGAGAACTCACAAGTAGCAAGACTGCAAAGTATTTCCCCGTATTTGTTGGATGGTGACAGGAGTGGAAGCGTTCCTGGATCTGCAAACCTACCCACTTCATTGTTTGCTTTAGGTAATATCTCAGATTCCAGTCTACAGTCCGATTCTAGTAGTCATTGGATGTCTTCTACATATTCTGACCCATTCAGTGAAGATGCCGTTGTATTGTTTCCTAATAGTTGCTCTTCAATTTTTTCAAATAGTTCACCCAATTGGAGAATGTCTGAACGCTTCTCACCCGTATCGCCTATAGAGAAACATTTCTTCAAGGCTTCTTACCACAAGACAAATACCATCACGAGACAAGATACAAGTGATCATGGAATACGAAGAAAGAGAGCTGTTGGTCCCAAAGTAGTCATGTTGGTTCTTCTTGCCCATCTTGAACATGTCTACAGATATGCTTGTGTAGTGCAAGATTTACTAAAACTTTATTCCATTCAAGTGAATTGTAAGGTACGTATTTATGATGGTTGGATGGTATGTCTAAGCTGAAAGTTTTTATAGATAGAAGAAGATGGCTCAAGTATACTACCAGAACATGTAGCTTCCATTGCAAATAGAATGCCTGAAACAACTCGTATTATGTTGATTGGTCCACGACATGTTGTAGATGGTACTTGTCATTTCCAAACTCGGGACGGTCGTTGTATCGAATCAACTCTATTTGTGGCTATTGGTCAACTACTGGAAGAGAATGTTCATTTGCAACCTGAGCACCCAAAGAGAAATGAATCAAAGGTTGGAGTGGTTTCTCCTTATTGTAGTTCTGTCAGTGTTTTTGTGAACAAGATGATACAAAGATTGAATACTAGACACTCTCTCCACTCTCAATTACTGCAGTTGATTTCCATTTGTGACAAGTGCTCAAAACTTTTCAAGAGATTTCTCAAGGAACAATCTCCAACTCATTCATTTCCTGTGGGAACTTTAGTATCTGCATTACATACCGTTCTCCCTCGTCGTCTATCAAGTTTTCTTCATTGTCGAGCTGCTTTTGATTCCCATTGGACTGTTGATAGGAAAAAATTGTATTTATTATGGATGATGAGACATTGGGAGTTTTCTATTCATTCTGTTCGTGAACGATGTACTCAACTTTATCTCCAATTATCTCATATGGAAACCTTACAGAATGATTTGGAGAGGGAAATGAGATTGTTCCTACTGAATCAACTTGTGGACAGGTGCAATGCCTTGGATAGAGTATATCAAGAAATGAAACAAGTTTGGAATGCTCTTGTAACAAAGTGGTTGTAAAGAATGTGGAGGTTCATATAGAGTTTCGGTTTTCTTAGGTCTGAAATAGATTATATAACAAACACGCATCAATTGAATATGCTCGTTCAAATGAATCCACAATAGTGTAATGCTTATGTGTTTGCGCCAAGTTGTGCTCAAAATAAAATGGCTATTCGATTTACTTTCTTGTTTCCCTCACAAACCAACAAAACCCTTTCAACCAATCTTTTTCTGTGGATCCACATTGGAAGCAACCAAGTTCATACGGTATTCGATAAAGACACCACCGTCCTTTTCAACCTCCTTTCCTCGTTGAAACCCACATCTTTGTAAAAGAGACTCTCTTTCCACTTCTCCAACAGCCACATCCGCTGACACTAACAAACAATCTCTGCTCTTCAACATTTTCAGACTTCCTAATATCAACTTGCTCTCTATTTCAATAGGAACACTGGGCAACCGAAAACTAGTAACATATATAGCATTGGTTTGCAATGGTGACTCAAAGCCTCTTTTTGGATCAGTTGGAACTCTCTCTATGGCAAAAAGACTATATCCCACTAAATCTTCTCCAACTTGGGCAACCATACAGGACTCCAAGCCATTCTCTATCAAAGATTTCACCAGACTAGGCGTCAACACATTACTATGGGAGACAATAAAATGCAAGTCATTTTCGGTTGCTCTACGAAGACTCCAAAGGATATCTCCTTTTTCGTCTTTAGGCCATTTGGGTTGTTTCACTGTTTCTTTGCTAGCTACTAGTTTCAACCCAATATTGGGTCGATAACGGAAAGAATAAGATACGAAAAACAAAGGTCGGCCTTTGTATGCCGTATGTGGAAAGTGACAAAAATGTGAGCGTGAAACTAGCAGCCCATTCAACACAAAGCCACTGAAAACCATTGGAGTAAAAATCTAAAATGACTGTGCAAACGAGTCGTTTGTCAACTATTGCTAAACAATTATCACAAGCTGCCATACGCCTGGATAACATAGAATCGTTGCTTATCCAACATTATACAGCAGATTGGTCGGACGAAGAGAAAGCAACGTTGGAAGATTCTTTTGTACGAGAGCTTTGTATATTAGCCTTTATGCTACAACTGTCTTCGAGTCGTTTTCGGTCGACTCCCTCTGATTATTACAGTTGGTCTCTTGACAAGAGAAAATCATATCTGGGTCGTGGTAAGTTTTTTTGCCTAATGTTTTGTATTTGACTTGCATAAGCAGTACCCAACGAGAATCACCTTTGCAAGTCGTTGATTGTACAAAATACCAAATACGATGAAAAGTTTGCAACGCCATTCTATTATGAGAAATATTATTGTTGTATTATACAATATTCTTCTAAATTGAATTCGGAAGCGGTTTCTCGTCTCTTTCGCAAACGTATGTCTCATGTACCCCGGAAATATGTAAGTTTATTTCCCAAATAGAAATAGTCGATAACTATCCATATAGTTTAATTTTCAATTCGCTTATGATTGTGAAAGCATAACGGGTTATCCATTCAATGCCGTTACTCCGTTGGCAATGAAAAGAAGAATTCCTGTAGTGATATCCAATGCTATAGTTGATCTAGATCCTCCCTTTATATGGTTGGGTGGTGGAAGAGAAGATGTCAAGTGGTTTGTGAACGTTGCACAACTTGTCGATGCATTTAGTGCTATTGTTGGTGCAATCGATTGAACGATAAAAGTGAAATATTTTCCATTGCACATTGCAAAATGTCACAAATGGATAGAAACGAAAACACTTGTTCTCCCATGTTAGAAGAGAAGAAAAAGCCTGAAACACTTTTTATTTGTTGGAAAAACTGGTTATTCAAACGTGAGGTACGAAGAAGGATTTTCTAGCCTTCTTCTTTTTATGCTCTCTTATGACCTCTTTGGATAGTCGTTGGTGCAAATACTCAGCTTGTTACTGGTATTTGCCTCCGCACTCGTCATTTGGAAGGGTGCCATTGCAGTTTCTCTATCTGAAAGTCCAGTTGTGGTTGTTTTAAGGTTCGCGTTGCTTCAAAGCATTTATCCATGTGTTGATCATCGTATATGTCACTAGTGGAAGTATGGAACCTGGTATGAGAAGAGGTGACTTGTTGGTATTAAGTAATAGAACAGAACAACTCCGTTGTGGTGATATAGTTGTGTATAAGGTACAGAATCGTGAAATTCCTATTGTGCACCGTATTATTGAGGCATGTTGATGATTCCCTACTTTTGTGCCGGACATAATAATAGTGACTGACTCTTCAAGGTGCACGACGACGGAAAAGACCCGTTATACTTGACCAAAGGGGATAATAACTTTTTCGATGATCGCAGTTTGTATTCTCCCAATACTTTTTTCTTGAGACGAGGTGATGTTGTTGGCAAGTCCATTTTTATCATTCGATGGGTTGGTATGGTAAGTTGTAGAAATAAGTGTCTCTTTCTTCTGTTTGACTTTTTTTAGGTCACTATTATTATGAAGGAACATCCATTTTTGAAAGTGATCATTGTCGGTTTTCTATCATTAACGGTACTTTTGGGAGAATAACAAGGTGAATGCAAGTTGTCATTTGCTTTTTCGTATCGATGATACTATCAACTATTCACACATGGATGGGTTGGTACTTTCACACACACACACACATATATATATATATATATGCCTATTCACCTGGTAAAAGCAAGGCTTTCTCCGTTTTCTCATCTCCATTGCATTCCTAGTTCCACATGAGGATGTCAAAGCATGAGTCTTCAGAGTCACAAAACAACGCAGCGCAAATCATGAATATGATCCATAGTCTACATTCATTCTCCAAATATCACGAGGAGAGAATATTTCAATAGAAAACGAGATTTCTCTGCAAATTTTCGATATCATTCTCGTCGTCTATTGCAAAAAGTGAAAAAAATGGTATCGTTGAGCCCATTCTTTTCAACTGGAGAAACAAACAGTTGAAACTTTTCGTATCCACTTACCATTCTTAAACAATAGGATTCCATGATGAGTATCCATCGATGATATCCCCATTCCTGCAATCATAACCATTTCCCTTTTATCTGGCACAGAAAGCAGAGGAATGACGTGTCCTCCTCCATAGCTCCTTCGATGGGAAAAAATGCCATGCGCGCCATGATTTTCCTATAGGGAATTCCCTCTTCAGGTACTCTGGCTTTTCACATTAGCCAGCATAATGAGTAGTCTCGAAAAACATTCAGAAACTCCGTCATCTGGATTATCACGAGTTTCGGAAACTATCAAAGTAAGCCTCTCTATACTTTTTTCAAAGAAAGATGCTAGAGGATAGTTTTTAGAAGTTTGGTGGTGCTGGTAGTTTCCAGCCAACAGATTACGTAGGCAATACAGTTTCGGCAAAAGCAAGGAAATTCGAAAGAATTGCAAAGGGACAAAAAGGATATGTGGAACAAAGAGAAGAAGAACGTAGAGCAAAAGAACAAAAGGAGAAACTTTTGCAAGAAACCAAAACTACCAGCATACAGGATAAGCTGGAAAAGTTTGGAGGTGCCGTGAAAAGAGATAATTCGGAAACAGAAGGAGAAAATATACCCAAAATGGAGGATAAAACAATTCCTACTGTAAAAGAATTGACCAAAAAGTTTAGCAACACAGCAGTAAAGAGTAAATAAAGAAATGGATCAAGATGTCTTGCGAAAAGTTGATTCTCTCCATCGGAGGGAATGGTGGATGATGAATGTCTGGGACTTGATATAGTAGTAGTTTCGAGATAGGATGAGCTCCACCACTCAAAATAGCCAAACTCTTCAAGGAAGACCTAGTGAAAGAGAAGTTGCGTTTATTGCACTAAAATTTCTTTCACAATTTCCTTGCAACGAAAGTTTTCAACGTTTGGCTGAAGAATTGAGTAAAAGGTACTTACTTCCAGTACAATATGACTGGGAGGGGAACTTGAGAACTATTTCATTTGATGAATTGTCAAAGTGGTACCCACACATTGATGAAAATTTCCTCACCAGTGCGTTGGAACATGCACTCCCTAGAAGACCGAACGCGGTAACCACTTTTTTGCAAGTGTCTCAAGGAAGCCGCTCTAAGAGTAAAACTAAACTACTTTCTTGCATACATTTGTTGCTTCAAAGAGCGACCCAAAGAGTGCTGATGCCCTTTGACAGCTGGCCAACCTCATTTCTATACAAAAACATGAAAAGACTGAAAACCGTGGTTGGCCATATGAAACCTGTCTATTGTATAGCGTTCGACTCGTTTGCCAAGTATTTGGTAACTGGAGCAGATGACCACTACATAAAAGTGTGGTCAGTCGAAACTGGTTATTTATTGTATACTCTCAAGTTTCATGAGGGAGAAATTACTGATCTCGCATTACATCCTTGGAAACCCATATTGATATCTGCTAGCAATGATAACAACTTGTGTGTTTGGGACATTCATTCTGGTATACTATTAAATGTTTTAACGGGACATAGCAGAGGTTCGAGTGCGGTGACATTTTGTCGCAACCCCGAACAGCCTTTTTTTGCTTCTGGAGGCTCGGATGGTTGTATATTATTATGGAATATAGATCATCTAGAGCTTGGTCCAGTACGGGAATCGTTAATGCATGTTTTAGTAGGACCTCGTCGTGTTGAAGAAGAGGATGAATTGGATGATGATTTTATACCGCCTTCAGATAGTGATGAGAGATGGAGCAATGTTGAAGATAATACTAGTGATAGAATGGATGTACAAGGCAATTCTGTTGAAGATGCTGATCCTGATTCTGCAGAAGGAAGTAGTTCTGATGGAGATGAAGCTGAACAGTACTTGCAGATTCTAAGCCTAGAGTTTAACAATGCCGGTACACTTTTGGCAGTTGGAGCAACCAATCATCGAGCATATTTATACGGCGTCACAAGTAACAGAGATAAATTGCCGCAAGTTCATCAACTTGCCACTCTTAAAGGTCACATTGGTGCTGTCTACCACGTACGTTTCTCACATCGAGGTGAACGTTTAGCTACAGGCGGAACAGATGGGCGTGCAAGAATTTGGAAAAGAAAGAATATTCAAGGCACTCAGTGGTCTTCCTTCATGCTAAGCATGCGACAAGATCATATCGGTTCAAGAGATTGGATGCGGAGTCGTAGAGTTAACGAACTTCCTCGAGTAACATCGCTTGTTTGGTCTCTTGACGACAAATTTGTGGTCACCGCCAGTAGCGACTGCAGGATTCGTGTCTGGAATTCGACTACAGGGAACTTGATACACTGTCTGAGTGAACATCAAGATCATATTTATGTTTTAGACACCCATCCTTGTGATAAGAGAGTGATTCTCTCAGCTGATCATCATTCACAAATTCTTTTGTGGGATATTGAGCAAGGCATGGTTTTAAAGAAGTTTGATGTAACGTCACCAGAAATGTCGACTCATTCGTCGTTTGCTTTTCATCATCGTAGTTTAGATGGTTGTTTTTCACCCAATGGAATGTTATTTGCAATATCGGATGAAAGTGGAGCTTTTATTCTTTTTGGACATGGAAATGGAGAAAATTTAGCACTCGCGCCAGAGCAACAATTTTTCGTTCATGACTTGCAGGCTGAGCAAGTGCATACATTAGAAGAAAGAGAACGAAGAGCCAAGGTGCCAAGTAGAAGTCTCCTTTGTGATATGAGAGGTATTACATACCCACTTGGCATGCAGCCTCTTCATATTTTTCGACAACATACTTTTGACGACAGATTTTCAGTGGAACAAGCACATGTTCATTCCGACTTGATTGCGCGTGCCGAAGCTTCGAGACAATTGGAACTTGAAGAACAAGAGCGAATTGCTCGCGAAGAACGTGCCAGAGCTAGAGCAGCTGCCATTGCCAGGTTGAGAAGAGAGATGAACGATTCGGACTCGGAGGATGATGAATGCGATGATACCTCTGGAAATATTAGACAACGTTTACGTAAACGTGTAAGTAGGAAACGCGCTATGATAGAATATTCCTTTTCGGAAAGTAGTGAGTCTTCATCAGATCCGGAGTTGGTCTATTCGACAAGTGATTATTCAACCTCGGATGATACTGTAGAGAACAGCTCTTCGAATGAAAGTGAAAATTCTCTTATGAACAGCAACGACTCGATGGATTCCGAAACATCAGTTTCAGATGTCTCGTCGCAACCAAGTAAGGAAGATAATCATTATCTAAGAAGCAGTTTGAAACGTTCACCTAACCGATCCAAAGCAACAACCCATATAACACGTCGCAAAAAGAGAAATGGTCGTAAGAAGAATGTTTCGATGTTATCTACGCAATCAAAGATAATGAATCATCGAAAATTGATGAAATCAGAGTGGCTTCGTGCCATATCCAACGATCCTACTATTTATGAATACGTTCCTCAAGTTGATGACGAAGTTTATTACTTTCCTAAAGGCCATCTAGACTTTATAAGAGCAGAAGGAATGGGTCAGCGCAATTATGTTGAGCTTGTTGGGTATTTTCAAGATGGCGAGAGGCCGAAGAAATTGAAAATTTGCTCCATCGATTATATTATTGTACAAAGAAGAAAGCCATGTACAGCAGCTCGTCTTCAAGTTATGCCCTTGGAAGGACATAGTTCAGGTAAGCACAGTTGTGTATATGTTGTTATTTTGTTCTCACATGAATATTTAGAGGACTTTCGTTTAGAGTTGGATTACATGTTTTCTGAACAAGTACCAGACTTTATCGTTTTGACTTCACGTGTCGAGGCGTCACTCAGTCGTCATTGGCGAGTAGGTGAACACTTTCGGACAGTATATATTGGCCGTAATGGACAAAAGTCATTTTATTACGGTGCTGTGAGATCCGTGTCACGAAGTATGTATCGGGAACCTTGGAACAGTATTTATGTGCAGTGGGATGCAGACGGAACGAAAGAAATGCTTAGTCCCTGGGAGTTGATGGAACCTTTTGATATATCTTCAGAGAGCGACCTGAAAGGTATATGAACGAACTTTCTTCACCTATTCAAACTGATTAGATGTATATCCAGAACCTTGGTTATCTATTTTGAAAACTTGGACTAGAGCGTTTGAGGAAGATGAAGAGCTTGTTGAGATGTGTTCTCCCTTTTTTGTTTCATTAGAGGAATTAGTTGTCTTTCCAGGGTATACCGATGTAGTTGCTTTACCTTTGGTATGTTGTCTATGACTTGCGTTTTGAATGATGACATTTCCTATTTGTATTAGAATTTGGAAGTTGTGTATCATCGATTGAAAAATGGATTTTATCGTAGTTTGAATAGTTTTGACAACGACCTCAAGTTGATTCGTGATAATTGTATTTTATATAATGAAGAAGGCAGTAGTATTCAAGAACAAGCGAGACAAATGTATGAACGGTTATACTCCATGTTTATAGATTCGTTCTTCAAGGGAACGCCGTATAATGGAATTCATGAAACTGTTGGATCCTCCAGTCATACAAGTCGAAGAACGAAAGCTGTGAAGAGGATAGAAATGAGTTCGGAAGAAGAATGATTTTGTCCCATAGTCCCGGAAGCTGAAAATCCCCCATCCCCCATTTTCTTCTTTCATTGGGAGTGAGTGTGGTGGTGGAATGGCAGACTCGTCAGCAGGCAAACCGTTGGTTGGCAAGAAGGCTGTTGTTACTGGAGGTAACAAAGGTATTGGAGAGTCTATATCACTTGCTCTAGCTGAGAAAGGAGCTGATATAGCGATTGTTGCACGGGACACCGACTCTGCACAAAACGTCATCAAGAAAGTTCGTTCGGAGAGACGTTTTTGTAAAGTTTATCCTACAGATCTCAATGATCCAGCTTCAGTTAGAAAATCAGCGAAACAAATCCTCGAGGATATGGGAAGAGTCGATATTTTGGTAAACAATGCAGGTATGTCTCAGTTGGAGTCGTTGATAGACTTTTCAGAGGACAATTGGGATCGCACTATGAATGTCAACTTGAAGGCCCCTTTTATACTTTCACAAGAGTTTGCAAGAGGAATGATTGAACGGAAATCAGGGAAGATAATTCATATCAGTTCTGTTGCTGCTATCCATGCTGTAGATGAACATGCTGCGTATTGTGTTTCCAAAGCGGGACTTTGTATGTTGACCAAAATGATGGCGTTGGAATGGGGTCCGTATAATATTCAAACCAATGCAATAGCTCCAACTGTAGTATGGACTGAAATGGGACAACGTGTTTGGGGCGCTCCTGAGAAGCACGAGCCGATGTTGGCACGTATTCCAGCGCATCGTTTTGTAAAACCAGAAGAAGTTGCCGATTTGACCGTATTTTTAGCTGGTCCAGGTTCAGATATGATTTGTGGACAGGTAAGTTGTCATTATTTGATAAAAGTTGATCTCACATGTATAGACTATTGCTGTGGATGGTGGACTGACGACGCATTGATGGGACAAAAAATAAAATCGATTCCGATGTGATTGTTATGAGAATGGCTTGGATTCTGTTGTTGGGAGGGAAATGTCTTGTTAGCAAGTCACCACATTATATCACCCCGATATCTAAATATTTTGTTTCTTTCAACTCCATCTCAGCTACACGCACTTGTGTGTTGAGGAAACAAGTCCTATACTGCAATACGAGACCACCCTGGACACCCAACTTACAAGAAGACTATAGCAAGCGCTCCTTGGATGACCATTTGGGTTACCAAGGTGAAATATTTTGTAATAGAAGCTTAAATATGCAGTCCATAGAGGCAATAGGATTTGATATGGACTATACTTTGGCCCAATATACTCCAGAAACCTTTGAAGTATTGGCTTACGAAGGAGCACTGAAAAGACTCGTTAGCATAGGTTATCCTAGGCAAATACTCGATTGGAAATATGACCCTAGTTATTATTTGAGAGGCCTCATCATAGACAAAAGTAGAGGCAATATTCTCAAAATGGATAGACACAAATATGTCAAATTGGCATATCACGGATTTAAACCACTCACTAAATCAGAAAGAGAAAAATTATATGATCAAGAACCAGGAACTCCTACTTCTCTTCACGATAGTAACTTTGTACCTCTGGATACTTTGTTCTCGTTACCAGATGCTTATCTGTTTAGTCAACTGATTCAACTAGCAGATGAACACCCACAAATGTTGAATAGAGCTTACAGTTGTATATTTGATGACGTTCGTAGAGCTGTGGATATATGTCATCGAGATGGATATATTAAAGACAAAGTTGCGAACCAACCTGGTTATTATGTGGAAAAGGACCCCTATCTGTTCGATACTTTGAAACTTTTGAAAAAATCCGGTAGAAAATTGTTTCTACTTACCAACAGTTTATGGGAATATACCAACGTATTGATGAACTATCTCTGGGGCAATCCATCGTCTGTTTATACTTTGGATTGGATGGACTATTTTGATATCGTTGTTGTTGGAGCAGCAAAACCTACTTTTTTAGTGGACCAAAACTTGCCACTTTATCGAGTAGATCCTCATAGTGGTCAGTTGCAGAATGCAGAACTTTTTGATTTTCAATCGGATTATAATCATTTGGTTCATGGCAAGCTGTTTCAAGGTGGAAACTGGAAATATTTGCATCATCTATTAAAAGTATCATCAGGTTCCTCCATTCTTTATGTGGGTGATCATATGTATTCCGATATTCTTCGTACCAAGTTACAGTTGGGATGGCGAACCATGTTAGTTATTCCCGAGTTGGAACGGGAAGTCAACATGATGCAACAAGAAAGTGCCCAGAGACAACATATGGATGAGTTGAGAAGACTACGAGATGATTTGGATGAATGGTTAGATCGTTTAGAGTCTGAGGTAGTTCATGGAGAAGTGGATTCGCAGTCGAGAATGGAAACTATCCAGGCAGAGTTGTATCAAGCTAGAAGAGAATATAAACGAACCAAAGAGGCGTTAGATGTAGCTTTCAATACTTATGATTCCAAGTTTCATCCAATCTGGGGTCAGTTATTTAAAACGGGTTATCAAAATTCTTATTTTGCTCATCAAGTGGAAACATATGCATGTTTGTATACGAGTAGAGTGAGCAATATTCGTTTAGTTTCTCCAGAGATTCATTTTCGTTGTATGGTGGATTATATGCCTCATGATCGGTTAGAAGAGGCACCGTTTCGGAGATTGATGCGAAGACGATTGAAGTTACGTCGACAAATGTTGGAAGAGAAACAATCGGAAGGAAATAATGATTCACTCAAGGATAATTAAATGGATTTCCATAAGAGAGAAATCTCGATTAACTTTTAAAATTGTTCACAGTTTGAAGACAATGTTGCCATTGAGATACTACGGTAGGGTGACCATACCAAAGTCCAGGAGAACGCGGAGAATGCCATACTCCATCTAATAAGATATTCCAGGCATCTTTTAACGTTGCGCAAGGAACAGGAATAATTCCGTCTCCTTCACACAAATGAGTACCTAAAGTCATTTGATAAGAAATATAAGCAGTCCATTCTTTGGGTTTCCACCATTGAGGGTTTTTGCAACCAGTTCCTGCCACACACACATATTGAATATGAGAGTGAAAGGCGTCAGGAAATTGTTGGTTGACATAGTCTAGATTGGTCTTGGTTAATTTTTGTTTGCTTCTATGCGGTGTACCCAAACAAACCAAAGAGGACACCCACTTTTGGCAATCATATGAAGCCCCACAATAGACACCACTACCTAACCATATTCTACATATCCAACCAGCTGCAGAGTGTGCAACCAAGTGTACTTTATCTGTTTGAGTGTCATTCAATACTTGTTGCACAGTAGTACTGAGTATTTCCAATATCGGAGTAACTGGTCGACCTCCGATGGTAGGTATCCAATGGTGCCATTGAATAGGCACAATAAAACACTTCCAACCAAAATATTCGAGTGACGTCTTCAAACCCGTATACTCTTTGGCGTCAGCGCCGTAACCGGGCACTATAACAACAGGTGTGGTGAACCATTGCTTTGTATTTTGACAGTTGTTTCTACTATGACAACAACGAGGATATTGGATATCACGTTTTCTATTCACTCTAGGAATGGCTACGATCCACATCATCCCATCTGCCATGGCAGGAATGACAATCATTTTATCTAGATGAAAGACTCGCACTGCAAGTCTGTTGTTGATCCACTAAACATTGTAATCCGAAACAAACTGTACAAAATAACATATCTGTGTCCTTTTCACTATACAAAAGTCTCAATCCACAGCGTTGACAACACGACATGCAAGGAGGCGAAAAACTCTTCAACATAAAACATATGCTGCATTGAACCATCGTAGCTTCCAATGGGAATATCAAACGTTGGCCACATCCCTCACAATCATACAGCAATTGGTAATAACACGAATCTACATCCATCGTTTAAGAGGCAACACGTTTTCTTTTATTCCTACCTATAGGACGTGTCCACAACAGCGTGAGACATAGCGGACACTGTATGAGTGCAAACGGAATATGAAAACGCAGCAAACTACCACAACAAGCACAAAATACCCACTGATGGGTAGCTTTGGATACATCGTGATAGACACCATTCGTATTCTTCTTGGGTGCTTTGAACACTTTTTTATGAGATACAATACAGTCTATTTCTTGCTTCATTCAAGAAAAAGGTATTGCCAAGTTGGTTCAAAAAACGATCCACCCATCTCATTCATCGATGAGATTATCCTTTGACCTCCCTCTCAACAATTCTCATAGAATTCCATGATGGTTGCCTATGGCCAATGCTGTGATCAATATGCCTATGACTAAAAAAGGTTGTGCGGATGCCTGATATTGTACATCGTATTTTAAAGGATCCTTCAAAAACAACCGATACTGGAAATACATTTGTGGCAATATACAAGCCACTACGCCACAAGCATAAGATGTTTCGTGAATAGAAAATAAAACTGCAGCAATCAACGCTTGAAACGTATCGATCAGGAAAACCGATATCCACTTGGCACTATCGATACCAAACTCTACAGGAATAGAACGAAGGCCAAGCTTTCTATCACCTTCGACACTCTTAAAGTCGTTCACCACAGCTATACCTAAGCCTGCTAAAGAATACAACAACGTCAACAGCATCACTTTATAATCCAAAGTTCCGAACAAAGATTGACCTGCCCACCAAGGAAGCGAAATATAAGAAGCTCCTAGAGCATAGTTACCAATCCAACCACTTCTTTTCAACTTGAGAGGAGGTGCAGAATAAATGTATGCCAAAAAACAACCCAAAAGAGCCACATAAAACAAAGTTGGTGACTCATGCCCCTGTAACTTGTCCAACGCAAAAGCTACTCCCAAACCCCCACTCAAAAGAAGAAGAATCTGTGCTTTGACAGCTTGTTCCGATATAGCACCCGATGGAATGGGTCTGTAAGGCTCATTGATAGCATCAATATCCTTATCATAATAATCATTCAACGTCTGTGTATATCCGGTCAATAAAGGCCCGGATAATAACATACACAACGCTGCCTTTGAAATATTATCTATATTCCATTCAAACTCGCCTGAGGCCGCTGCACCACAAACAACTCCCCAAATAAGAGGGATCCAAGTAACCGGCTTCATCAACTGAAGGTGAATTCTCCACTTGGGAGTATTCTTTTCCAAAGAAGCGCCTTTCATCCCAAGCAACTGTCGAAAACTCAACGGGGTAGCGCTTCCTTCTTTATTCTGTACCTCGCTTTCATGGTTGGACGACTCTTTTTTCAAGCAGCACAAGAATGGACTTGGTCTTTTCTTTTTACCCCAAAGTGCTCTTTTATCTTTCAACAGGTGGATGGAAGAACACTTTTCAATATGATTCCAACGGCAACGAGTACAAAAAGTTGGACTATGCCATAGCTTGGGGAACACAAACAACCAACAAGAGTGCATCACACAACCCTGTCCAACCATTCCTTCAAACATTGGGACTTGCATTCATGGCATATATACAAGCGTGTGGCTCATTGATCCAAATACAATATTATTCAAAAATAATTCATTCTTCTAAATGCCAAAACTATTCACAGTTAAGCATATAATGATCAACCATTACGAAAAGTTTCTTCCAAAACAGCATTATACTATCTCTTCTCGAGAATCGATATCCTTCTTACAAAGAGGACAAGACTTGTCCAGTGCTAACCATTCGTCAATACATTTCTTGTGATAATGATGCTTAAAAGGTATCATTCAACCAGAAAATAAGAAAGAAAATAAAAAAGCAAAATATACCTTGCAAGGTAAGTGACGAATCATATCCCCTTCAATATAGTCAGTAAGACAAATCACACAACTAGTATCTTCCTCTCGTTCAAAGGAGCCGCGTACATAGCTAGAACATGGAAGATGGTTGATCTGCTCAGCAGTGGCTGCTCTACCACGTCTACGTTGTGTACTTTCCGCGTAAGGAAGAAGTAAACGAATAAATAATGGCAAACAACACATAATTAAACAGAAACATGCCAAAGGAAGACCAAGCAAAGCATAATATATAACTACTAAAGCCAACACAAGTCTATACAAATGAGGGGCGGTTTTGTTCTGTTCAAGATAAGCAACAAGTCAACTTTGAAACTAGAAAAACACCTTACACATGTTTCACATTCTGATAACCAAATAGATCCAACAATAAACCATACCAAATAAAAGGCATTCAAAAGACGTAACCATCGAGACACCAACTCATTATGATACATGGACTCGAAGATAGTATTTCCACTTTCCTCGAGACTTTCTGTCTCTCCAACTTGCGAAGAACCACTAGGCAACCCATGATAAATATTTTCCGCTCGAAATAATACTCCAGAAGAAGAGTCTGTTTCGTGTATCATTCCTTCTTCTTGAGAAATGTTTTCCAAAGAAGCAAAAACTCTAGAATAACGAGAACCCACCAGATTCAACACAAGAGAAAATAACTGTATAAATATTAAAACACAAATCCAAAAGTGTAAAGGGCGGTCACAACTCTTGTTCCAACTCACTACCAGGACCAACAGCTCCGCTGCTAGCTCGCTCGTAACCAATAAAACTGTAAGAAATCTCCCAGCTGGTAACAAATCTCGTTGGAAACGATCTACTACATTGTTCCGAACTCGAGTGCTTTCCTGACGGAGTAGTCTTACGGCTTGGCTACTAGAACGTCGGTGGTGGTGAGGCCTGGAAGAATTCCTCGGAAAGCTCTCGGAATTAGCTCTGTTACTATCTGACGAAGTTCCCGCAACCTCCGAAGCTTGCAGCCTCATATTCAAAGACGCTTTCAAACTTGTGTGAAAAACACGTCCTTTAAAAGTGGTTAAACAACATACCTCTTCCTAACAATGGTGAGGCTGGCGAACTGGACATCGATTTTCAAGACAGAATGAGCCCTACAATCTCGTTGAAACTGGTTCAATCATTCGGCAACAGCATATATTTGTATATAAGAACTTATTTCAGACAGACAATATTCTTGGACATGAAACTTTAGCCATTCAACTCTTGCATTGTTGTGGTTCTGTGAATAGACATTAGCATAGGCTGATACATTGAAACCAATCATTTACGTATTCTTCTAAGGAACTGCACCTCTTTCAAACTTACAGATGTCGGAGCAAAATGAGTTGACTAGATTCATTGAAATGTATCCAAGTAGAATTTCCAATTATGGCTATAGTACGTTCAGCTTTGCTAGCCAATTCTTTGTGACTTTCTCAAACAAGCTCTTATTTTATAATCAAAGTTTCTGGAAATGCCTCCAAAATGGCGCAATTGACAGAGAAAAAAATGACATTCCCTTTGTCCTCCAAGTTATGACTTCTCGGCTGGTTAGTCAAAGCTCCCGAAATGTTCTCATAGGTTTCTCTAGACTTGAGAAAATAGAATGCTTTCCACGTTGCATAACAACCAGTGAATACACCCGCGGAGTTGATATACAAACTAACAGGTATTGTCAAGTTGTGAATATCATTGGCTCCACCGTTGTTCTTACCTATTGGTTAGAATTTTTGAAATAAACCCCAACGACTACGACTATAAGCTGCCTGAAGAGAGGATAGCTCTTTCTCCTGTAACACCGAGAGACGCTTCCAAGTTGTTGGTTGCTGCCTGCGGTTCAGGCAACGTGATAGCCGACAGCACTTTTTGTAACTTGGACAAATTCTTGCCAGATAATGCGGTTCTAGTTAGTAACGACTCCAAGGTAATAGCTGCTAGGCTATTCATGAGAAAAAAAGAGACGGGAGGCTTGGTTGAAGTGTTCTGTTTAGACCCCGTAACCAAAACAACTTTGGAGTCGTTGGAAGCAGTGAACAGTTGTGAGTGGCTATGTTTTGTACGTGGGAAAAACGTAAGGATAGGAACACAACTACTACTTGAAGATACTGATAGTGACCTGAAAGCAGAGATTCGGGAAAAGCACGAAAGAGAAGCTTTGGTTCGATTCTCTTGGAAGTCTGCTAAAGAATACAAGTTTCGCGATATTTTAGAAAAACATGGTATCATTCCCCTACCGCCTTATATGAAAAGAAACGTCTTGGAAGCCGACCGAGTCACTTATCAGACAGTGTATGCAACCAACGAAGGAAGCGTGGCGGCTCCTACCGCAGGACTACATTTTACACCACAACTTCTTTCCAAGATGAAACAGAAGAATGTATCGCTTGTACGTATAACGTTGCATGTAGGTGCGGGAACCTTTTCACCTATTGTGACCGATTCAGTAGCGAAACACGATATGCACGACGAACGATTCCACGTGACTTTGGCAGCTTTGAAACAGTTAAAGGAACAGTGTTGTCAAAGCAGGCCAGTCGTTGCAGTTGGTACAACTAGCGTGCGTACTTTGGAGACTCTATATTGGATAGGTTATCAATTGATAACAAGCAAGGATTTCAGATCGCGTCAGTGTCCCACTGAAGATTTATGGTTAGGTCAGTGGTTTCCATATGAAAGGGAGCTCTCGGTGAGGCAAGTGAATGATTCGCCCTGCTACAGTCATCTTCCCACAAGATCGGAGGTTCTCGAAGCTCTTATCAGTTGGTTAGAGGAGAGATCTTGTGAATCCATTATGGGTAGGACAAAACTTATTATCGTTCCCAGTTATCCATTCTTTATGTAAGAAAGAGTCCTTCTTTATACTTGAAACTGAAATCACTGTATCGTATGTAGGATTGATGCAATGATAACCAACTTCCATCAACCTCGTTCAACTCTACTAATGTTGGTAGCTGCATTTTTGGGCAGCAGATCTGCATTATTTCATATGTATCGTCATGCATTAGATCACGATTATCGATTTCTGAGTTACGGAGATGGGTCCCTGCTTGCACCTCCTTCATTTTTTGCAAACAACAATAGAGAAGTCAATAAGTGAGAAAATACAAAAACTACCTGAATGTAAAACACAACGAAACTTTTTTCTATCATAGAAAAACTTTCTCTGCTACTGTGTTATCCCCAAAACCAAATATCCTGTACATATCGTCTCTCATCTGATAACTCTTTCATAAAGTTTTTAGCGTCTTCCTTATTACCAAAAATATGCTCATTCACAAAAATATCTATCAATGACTCTTGGACTCCTTTAGCCATATTAGCACCATCTCCACACACGTAAATGCAAGATGATGAATGACTGAATATTAAATTGCATACTTGTTCAGCCTGTTTCTTTAAAAGATCTTGCACATACTTTACATCACCACTCTCCCGAGAATAACAAACAAATAACTTTGAATCAGGCAAGAATGAAATATCTGTTTCTATTTCTTCCAGATAATCTTGGAATTCTCCAATTTTTCGGCATCCAAAAAACAAATAAATTGGTCCAACAAAAGTTCTTTCGACCAGTTCTCCTTCGACTGCTGCTAGGCCATCCTCCATGGACAACCATTTTTCGTAATGTCTTCGTCGCGCTTCGACGAATCCTCGGAAAGGTGCTAATCCTGTGCCAGCACATATCATTAGATAAGGTATTTGCAAATTATCAGGAGGATGAAAATATAAGCTAGGGTGATGAAAGATGGTCAATCGGACATTGTGTTTTGGCCATTTCTCCAATTGATTACATATCCTGTCAAACACTCCAGTCGCGTGACCTCTCCTCATCCACTTCTTTTCTGAAAATATTGGATAGTGAACCAACGAAAAGACAAAGTCAATCTTCCTGCTATCGGATTCATAACAGGATGACGCTGAATAATATCTCGGGGTTAAAAATGGCAAACAATCTAGTACTCTCTGTAAAGGAGGTTCACATGAGGGAAATGCCATCAGAATATCCAATAAAGAAACTCTTCCACGTATAAAAAGTGTACGATATGTGTCCCTACCAATATCTGAACTTAACAACAAAAGTGCACGTTCTTCTCGATCATCAACACAAAATTCACCAAGCAACCGTAAAAGGCTTTTCTTTGGAGTAGAGAATAAATCAAATTGCTTTCGCAAAGCAGAAAACACTTCTACCGTAACAGAAGAGACTGATTTGGTATCTTTCATGTATAAAGGATCGTTAATTTTAAGACGTTCAAGTAATAAAGACACCAGTTGACTGTCATTCTCAACAAAGATGCCAAAGGCATCCCCAGGTAGATAGCGAACTGAGGATTCTGGTTCAACTTCAAAGTGCCAAATTGGCTTTGTCGAATTCTTCAAGCTTAATAGCTTTGCTCTAGAGAGTTTCGCCTCAAAGAGCTGCTCACTCGAGGGGCAAAGAAAACTAGCACTCGCAATATTGTCTTTAACTAGAGCTTCCTTTGGAAAAACGCGGTAGCGTTCAGGAGGGAGTGAAGGCAGCCTTGAAGGAAGAGTGTCAAGATCCAGTGTTGACCCTATAGTTGCCCAAATGTACTTGGAAATAAGTTCACAATCAGACTTCAAGTAGTCCACAATAAAGCCATGTTCCATAACTTTATCGTAAATATTCATTGACTCAAAACGGAACGATAACCCTGTCTCCTCCGACATGGAAAAAACTTCGATCAAGATTTTCCCGCCGGTACACACAATTCGAAGATTGGCTACAGAAGTGTACCCCAATTATGATAGCAAATGAGAAACATTAGAGCGAAAATATTATTATTTATTCAAATTACAACATAAATAGAACAATCAACTTCATCGAAATTTCAAAATTTCAACTGTCAAATAAATAATTTCATTTAAATCTGAAATAAGAACGTGTTAAGAAATTTAAAAAATAGTCCTTAAAAGGTCAATATTTAATGTTGTCTTGGGGTATCTTCTAATTAAAAAATTGAATTAACGGAAACGAAAAAAATTTTTTAATTTAGAAGACTTGAATTTACTTTGAAGTCGAAATTATCCTAATTCAAATTTTCTAAGAACCCACAGCATAAATTCAGGTAAACTTAGTGAGCACTTTCTAAGAAACAACTTTTCAAAGAGGCACAGAACAAATTATTTTTGTACAGTTGTTTTCAGCACAAATTCAAGAGAAACAAGACAGTACACTGGCAAAAAATCAAATATCTTCTCTAAATTTTTACGAAAAGTCAAGCTTTGAAATTATCTCGATGCGTCAAGCAACTGAAATATCATCTCTCCTACTCCATAATTTTGTTATGAGAAATCGCTAGATGAACAAGTGAGATTTGTTTTGTTAGTCAGAGAAAATGAACTTAGCTTCCAGTATCGATGAGATTATAGATGTGGTAGGAGTACTACGGATGTTCATCATCGAGCTATTTTAGAAGCTTTTAATTGGTCAATAATCATGTTGCAGGCCTTTCAAATTGCCAAATAGTTTTATGTAAAAATCTCATAATGAAAGTTTCTCTGTGCATCTTTCTTGTTGGTGAATTCTTTCCTTCGAACAGATAGTCACTGATTTGACCTGGAAATTTTAAGCTAGCTAAAACTTATGATTTCATTCAAAAATATTCTGAGTATAAGTTCTGTTGCATCATACTCCGACGAATAGTACTTTGAGATCATTACAACCTGTTTCTCTATCTTGGACACTTTTTCCATTTCTGAGTGGAATGTGAGAGTTGCTTTTGAATTTCTCCATTTATCATGTGATGTCTGCTTCTACAGTTGAGAAAGACCACCTGTCGAGCAGCCCAATGTCGTGTCGCATGGACCTCTTCTGGAATCCTCGATATATGCAAATTTAAAGGTTTGTGGTTATTCAACGTCAAATTATTTTGTGAAATGTCGCACGAATATCAGCTAACCTACTTTAATATACGTGGTCTAGGTGAACCTATTCGTCTTCTTTTTGAAGACAATGGTATCAAGTACAAAGAGCAACGGGTTGAAGCGGGAGAACAGTGGCAGAAAGTGAAAGAGGAAGGTGTGAGTTCTGGCAAGGTACCTTTTGGTCAGATGCCAGTACTACAGGATGGGAGCATGTATTTAGCGCAAAGTGGGGCGATACTACGTCACTTGGCGAGAAAACACAATCTATATGGTGATTCTGAGGAGGAGCGTGCGTTGGCGGATATGATGAACGATTTTGCGAACGATCTTCGTACGCCGTATGTGCGCATGATTTACAATGACAGTTGGAAGGAGATGTTGCCGGAGTATTTGGAAACGGCGAAAAAGCAGTTGGAGTTGTTGGAAAAGTATTTGAATCGAAGAGGGAAACCGTATGTGGTAGGTGACAAGCCTTGTTTTGCGGACTACAACTTGTTGGCTATGTTGGACTGTATGCATCGTTTAAAGGTGAGTGTCGTGCGTAAGGAAAATGAAGCGCTCGTGTGATAGGGTTATTTAGGAGGACCTTTTGGATCCATTTGAGTTGGTGAACAAGTATTATGGGCGGATGAAGCAACGTCCCCCCTTGGCAGCGTATTTCCAATCCAATAGAATTCCTCAGAAAATCAACAATGTGCCTCGTGGGTAAAAAAAGAGAGAGTCTGCGTTTATGTTGCAATAAAAGGAAAAATTTCCATCCCGTTCCTCCTCTCTAAACACACACACACACAGACAGACACACACACACACACACAAATAGATAGATATACATATACATGTGCATATATGTATATATATTTGTCTATATTCTTTCTGTACATACAAGGTTTCTAAAAAGGACCCCATTTTCATAATATAAAAAACTCAATGTGTTCAAGCTACCCTTGGTACATACGCAAATAGGTTTAAGAAATCGAAACTCTTTTGGACTACAAGACTCAAGCTCCTTTTGTATCCTTGGAGGAAGAAAAGGGTCGCTCATCGGTATCACCTGCTCTATCCTCAAGTACACTCCAACGGCGATTCATTACTTGCCTGGAAATCTTTTCCGAGTCACTTTCAACACAATGACGTCTCATTCTTTCTTCGTAAAGGACTGGATCCATATCTAGTAACAATTTTTGCAACGATTGAGTTAGTTCATGGACATTTGTACTCCAATGAAAAGAGTTTTCGATCAACGGACCCATAATAATTGGCATCAATTCCTCGCGGTGTCTTTCCAGCGCATCCAAAACAGTATCGTTGTTTCCTAAGATAACGAGCGCAAGTTCTGCAACATCGCAATGTTTAGAGGACATACACTTTGCCAACCGATGAAACACGGGCTTCAGTATAGGTTCGATGACTTCCGACTTTACCCTTTCAAGAATTTCTTCCAACTCATGAAGAAACAATGTTTCTTTCTTTGCGGAAGTTACTGGCCAATATTTTAACAACGTAGTGATAGCCGGTACAGCCAAACTAGTATCCTTTTGAATGAATTGCACCATACAATACAACAGTTGCTTATGATAGGTCACCAATGTTCGTGGCTTATGAAGTGGTAGTATAGCCCTATGAAAAAATTCTTTGTGCTCCAGTTTAAGAGGTAGAGAAAATCCATTGATAATAGAACCCAAGATTTCTAACAATTCAGCAATTCCATTCTGTCTTTCGGTCTCGAATACAAAAGGATGAAATACAACGTTAGCGATAGCAATTCGAATGAATTGTCTCAACGGCATAAACTTTGCATATATGCGGTGTAAGATGGTTCTCAAATACTCCCTTTCTCTTGGGTCATCCGAGTCGAATAACTGAAGTAGCCTTATGATCAGACTTTTGTCAATATATTCCAATGCAATCTACAGCAACTTTTGTCACTGATGAGTCTCAAGGACACAAGTTTACTTACTTTGGGTTCCGTATCTCTGGAAACCACAAACTCCAGAAACAAGGTATAAACAGGCAACAGATGAGGCCAAGCGGGGTCTGGACGTGGTTCCTCTTCAAGTTCTTCCACAGGTGCTTCAGCTTGACATGCAGGTTGTACTTTTGGAGGCAAAGATCGAAAAATATTGGAAGCTATCATAGATATTACTGGTCCATAAGTTTCTGGAGAGAATACTCCAGACTTTGTTTCAGCAAATTCCACCAGTTCCAACAAAGTTTTTCTCTTTATCTCCTTTTCCTTTTCAAAAGCATTGGCATAAGGGCCCGTAAAGTCGAACTGAACACTGCAAAGCTCCAGCTTTTTGAGAAACAGTGCCTTTTGTTCATTTTGGTTTGAAATGTCTCTCAAAAGAGGTAAAGGCTGAGAGAAGAGTTTTAGTTCTTCCTCTGAAGGTCTCGGAGATTTGAGGTCCGAAGATGCCCTTTTGAAGTGCCCAGGAGAGGAAGGTTGAAGAGTTGGTGAGGTTGAGTTTCTCAAACTAGTCAAAGGTCCGTTGAGGTTTTCTTTCGTTGATTGGTCGCACTGAGCAGAAGCAGTTTTAGAAACGGGAGCGAGTGGTTGAGAAGACGAGGAGGAAGAGGAAGAAGAAGAAGGAGGAGCAGAGGAAGGAAGCGAGGTTGTAGTAGGGGAATGAGTTGCTCGTGTCGATAGTTGAGCGCTTTTCTGTTGCTGAGTTTCATGAGCTGTTGTTCCTGAAACACTATTAGGTTTTGGCATATCACAAGTGCTTTGGTTCCTTCAAGCAGACATTCTCGAATCGAATGATGGGGGACAATGGGAGTTCGTCTCTGGAAGCAAAATAAGTGTTCTCATAACAAGAAAGAATTGTATCCATGGACGATAGGATATCCATTCTTCTTCCATATAGGAAAGAATAGGGCTTCTATTAGAATATATGCAAAGATATTATGTGGAATTTTATCGTCTCTTGCCACTCATCATCTATCCACTTCACCAAATACAATATCTTGAGTTCCAATCATAGTCACAACATCGGCAACCATATGTCCTTGACACATATGATTCAAAGCAGATAAATGATAAAATCCAGGTGGTCTTATACGACAACGATAAGGTCGATTGGTCCCATTGGCTATCAAATAGACTCCAAACTCTCCTTTGGGAGCTTCTACTGCTCGATAGGTCTCTCCCGCAGGTACAGCATAGCCTTCACTATACAGCTTGAAATGATGAATAAGTGACTCCATAGACTGCTTCATATTCGCTCGAGAAGGAGGAGATATCTTTCGATCATCTACCTTGATCTCCCCTTCAGGCATTTGATTCAAGCACTGAACAATAATGGAGACACTTTGTCGCATCTCTTCAATTCTACAAAGATAACGATCATAACAATCCCCATGAGTACCAACAGGTACTGTAAACTCAACTTCATCATAAGCATCGTAGGGCTGTGACTTTCTTAAATCCCAAGCAATTCCTGACCCTCTCAACATAGGGCCTGAAAATCCAAAATTCAAAGCATCTTTGGCAGTCACAATGCCAATATCTACAGTACGTTGTTTCCAAATGCGATTGGCCGTAAGCATTTCTTCAATTTCATCAACTCTGGCTGGAAACTGCTCACAGAAACGATAAATATCATCAGATAGTCCTAATGGAATATCATATTGAACACCACCTGGACGTACATATGCTGAATGAAGACGTGCACCAGAAGCTCTTTCATAAAATTCCATAAGTTTCTCTCGTTCTTCAAAAGCCCATAAGAAAGGCGACATGGCACCTACATCCATTGCGTGGGTAGTAATTGCTAAAAGATGATTAAGAAGTCGAGTGATTTCTCCAAACAAGGTTCGAATATACTTGGCTCGGCGAGGAACTTCGATTTTCAAGAGCTTCTCAACAGCCAAGGAATAACACTGTTCTTGAGCCATCATAGATACATAGTCCAACCGATCAAAATAGGGAAGCGCTTGTAAAAAGGTCTTGTATTCAATCAACTTTTCAGTTCCTCTGTGTAGTAGACCAATATGGGGATCTGCACGCTTAACCAACTCACCATCCAACTCAAGAACCAACCGTAAAACACCGTGAGCGGACTAAACCATTCAACCATCAGGACAACAAAATAAAAGTATAACTTACCGGATGCTGAGGACCAAAATTCAAAGAAAAGTTCTTGAATTCCACAGGTTTCTCACAAGAGGCACGAAGACGAGAGAGTTCGAATTCCGTCAATTGTTCTAGTTGCATATCACCTGCTGCTTCCTGAATTCTCTTGCGTACTTCAGGATCGGGCACTAGTTCATAAACTTTCTTTCCCAAGGCTTCCCCTTCATAAGGATCCTTCACTAATAACTTTTCACGGGGGATAGACTCCAACTGCTTATAAACTTCCAATTGTTCTTGGGAGATTTTGGTTGATGCTATTACTGAACTTGAGTGAAAGCTCTTCCATCCCTTTGCCAACTGTTTTACAGTGTGCCGTAACATAACCACACAACAAAAGATCCCCAAAACTTCAATGGATTGTGGTGGCTGAGATGAAGTTGTTGCGTAAAGACGTCGATAAGACACGTTCGGGTACCATAAAGCTAGTGCCTGAAAGTAGTGACGATATGTGGGAAATATATAATCTGGTTGCTACTGGTGACTTTGTGCGTGCTTCGACCATACGCAAAGTTCAAAAGGAACTGTCTTCAGGTGCTACGGAAAACGAAAGAATGCGTCTGTTTCTAACTATTCAAGTCGACGATACAGAGTTTGATGCAGAAGGTTGTGAATTGAGAATAAGTGGAAGAAACGTTGTGGAGAATGAGCACGTAAAACTGGGAGCTCACCATACTCTCGTATTGGAGCCCCATCGCGCCCTTTCGATAGGTAAAGAAAGTTGGGATGATTGGACGTTGCAACGTGTAAAGGAATCTTGTGACCCTTCAGCCACTGCAGAAGTTGCTGCGGTGTTATTACAAGAAGGTCATGGATTGGTTTGCGTGGTGAGTCGGTCTTTGACTTTGGTCAAGGCCAAAGTAGAAACTTCCATACCTCGAAAAGGGAAAGATGCTGCTTTTAACAGAGAACGAGCACTTTCCAAATTCTTTGTACAGTTATTTCAAAGTTGTATACAGAATATCAATTTTCAAGTCGTCAAAGTTCTCATCATAGCAAGTCCTGGTTTCGTTAAAGATGAATTTTTCAAGTTCTTTTTTGAGGAAGCAGCGAGAAGAGACCTTCGAACACTGGTGTCTTTCAAGTCAAAGGTTGTTTTATGCAATGTATCGGCAGTTACTAAGTGGGCCTTGGAAGAGGTAGTTATATGTAAAAGCTGTGGATAATAATAACGACTGGATAGGTATTAAGTGATGATGCTCTGAGTAAGAAGTTGGAGAATGTAAAGGCTCTCGAAGAAACTCGCGCACTGAATACTTTCTTTCATACCTTCGAATCTTGTCCTGAGAAAGCAGCCTATGGATGGGATGAAGTGGGTATGGCAGTAGAGTTGAGTGCAGTGGACTCGTTATTCATCTCGGATGAAATATTTCGAACGTCAAACATTACGAGACGAAAACAGATCGTAGAAATGGTCGAGCATGTGAAGCAGTCGGGAGGAAAGTTGTTTGTTCTTTCAACGATGCATGTGAGTGGAACTCGCTTGAAAGAATTGACAGGAATTGCCGCCACATTAAGATTTCCTCTTCCCGAATATCACTAGAATGCAAAAAGAATCAAAGTTGATTTTATCAAACACAAATTGGGCAATTCCAATAATAATAACCATCACAAAGATAGCATAACGATAACGTAGTTTTCACACAAGTTACAAAGACTCCATCATTGTGCAAAACTTCACTGTGGAAATGACATTATTGAGTGCTGTAAGCTCCATAACGTTATTCATTTTTGCATCCATATTATGAAGACATCCTCTGACATGAAAACTTGATACGAGTCAACTCGCCTAAACCAGCCTCGACAGTATCATTGTCTTCAAGAGGACCTACGCCTTCTGGGGTGCCTACACAAATTGTTTTGGAAAAGCTTCCTTGCAATACAAGTGACCATACCTGTCAGTAAGAGATCACCTTCATAGAGAGTTATAAATTTGCTTGTGTATGAGATGAGTTCTTCAATAGTGAAAATCATATCCTTTGTGTTGCCTGATTGTCTTATTTCGCCGTTTACCTTCTCACATAGTAATCATTCTTGTTGATATAAAATTCAAAGAACAAACCTTAAGCCACAGATCAAGATTACGAGGGTTGGAAACCTTTTGGGCAGGAATAAGATCGCTCATGGGCAGAAAAGTATCACAACCCTTAGATATCGTCCAAGGTGTTCCTTCTGATTTTGCCTTTGCTTGCCAGTTTCGAGCTGTTACATCTATACAACATACATAGCCTGCTACATATCCCATTGCTTCGTCAGCCGATACAAGCTTAGCACGCTTGCCGATGACAACTCCTAATTCGACTTCGTGATGCACTTGGGCACCCACAGGAAGCAAAATTGGGTGGTCACCTCTAATATAACTCGATGTCGGCTTCATAAATAAAATAGGATCTCCCTTGTTGCTTGTAACTTGGGCACCCATTTCCTTTGCGTGCTTTTCATAGTTTCTTCCCACACAAACTGCCTTGGTTCCAACCTTATCAATCAACATATTCGATATGCGAGTAGTAACAGATTTGGATGAATAAAGGCGCCTAAAAAGTGACACAAAAGAAAAATGTGTTTGTATCAAGTGCCACGTGTTGTCAACGTAAGTAGCCATTGGAAAGTTGGGAAAATGCTATCAAGTGAATTACCCAAAACGGATAATATTTTCGAATAATGCGAACCGTTTTCAAAAGATTATTAGATGAAAAAGTCTTGAAAATCATATATGGGTTAATGTAGATTCATAGGACACAGGGGTGACCAAATGTGAGAACTATTTTCCTGATTGCAGAGTAGGAAAACTTGATTTCACCAAAAAACTTTGAAGATAGTTGAGACTGCCGTGGTGTAAAGGTTATCATTCCAGCCTTCCAAGCTGGAGACCCGGGTTCGATTCCCGGCGGCAGTATAGGTTGCTCAACAATCAGGGAGTCCTCAAGAAAAGGGAAATCGTTTTTGTGGGGTGGTTTGGTGTTTCAAGGTCCAGAATTTTTGTTTCCAGCTCATTCCTTTAGAGTTGAATGGCACATTTGAATAATACTGGTGTGGCTTATGCGTTGGATTTTGATGGTGTGTTATGTGATAGCTGCTTGGAACTCATCTGTTCGGCTTTATTATCCATCCGATCCAAGTGGCCTGAAGTTTTACAAGGTTAAGTGAAAGGTTCTTTTAGCATTGGTTATACGTGTGACTTGCTACAGGTTTGGTACCGAATCCGTTGGAACCTCCAGATTGGCTGGTTAGCAAACTACAGAAGCTGAGGCCATTGGTTGAAATCGGTTATGAAATGATCCTCTTAGTACTCCTAGTTGTAGAAGAACAACATGCTAGTATTCGTTCACAACAAAAGTCACGGCCTTTGAGTGTTGGAGAAATCATGGAGAACTGGCATAGTCAAATAAAAGACCAATTATGGCGTGAATACAAGACTTGTGAAAAGGAGCTAATCGATTTATTTGGGAAAACCAGGGACGAGTGGATTCAGCACGATTTACAAGGATGGTTAGGAAAACATCGGTTGTATGTGTATTTGGATATTTTGAATATCGTCTCTTAAGACACTTATTACTAGTTATCCAGGAATCGTAGATGCTTTGAACTTTTCCGAGTCACCTTTGTTTGTTGTTACGACGAAAGAAAAACGATTTGTTTGTCAGTTGTTCAAACACAGTGGGGTAGAAATGAAAGAAGAACGCATCTACGGACTGGATGCGGGAAATAAAGTCAAAGTTCTCAAGTCGCTTATCAAACTGGATGAACTGAAGAAACGAACTTTGTAGTAAGGATATACGAATGAAGAACACTGGTATAGGAAAGGTTGATAATTTTTCTAGTTTTGTGGAAGATCGGGTGGAAACGCTTGAAGATGCGTGTCTTACTATGCTAGGAACGCCAGTAAAGTTTTATCTAGCGTCTTGGGGTTATAATACGGAAGAAATGCGTGCCCGAGCTGCCAGAAATCCACAAATTGAAGTCATTGACTTGCAGACCTTTGTCATGAAAATGCAATGACCGACAGAAACTATCCAAAAGGTAACTCGAAGATTACGTGAAAATCCTATGAAACTGGTTGATAGACTCCAGTTGTTTTAAAGAGTTAAAGTCCGTTTTGTAACTCACGCTATAGAATAGATCACTATCGGATTAGGAAATCTTGCAAAGAAAGCAATGATGCTTCCGCATCTTGTATTGCTGCTAGTTTCTCAAAAAGAACTTGCAAATGCCTCACCAAAGTTTCCAAACGGGATAAACGTGGACATTTTTCGGCTTGTAAGAATGCATCATTCAACATTTGAGCAACTGCTTCACGTTTGGAGCAATCCAAAAGATAACTTGCTGGTGAGTTTGTCGGGTCTTCATATGCCAACAAGGAAGAAATCTCACTGAGGTAGCTGGCATTTTCTGGATCATTTTCACAAGTCGCCAATTCCATTAGTTGGGTTTTTCCAAGTTCCACGGCCTTGTCGACTCTTCCTTTTCGAATCAACTCTACAAATTTCTGGCACAATAGTTGGAAAACCACCTTTTTGTTGTGACAAACACTTGGATAAGCTTGTTCCATTTCTTTCATAGCATCATCGATGTTACCATGACTAATGAGATTACAGATACTATGCCTGGAAACTGCCTTTTGGAGTTCTTGGTTAACCCATTCACCTTGATGGGTGTCTCTTGAAAACGAGACTGCAGTACGAGTATACCCTTGATGCACCAAATAGTCTAAGATATCGTTCATTAGTTTGTTATCTTCAAGGAAAAGTTGTCGACTATCCATTCTCGACAAGAGGTCCAACTTTTCTTGCTTGGCATATGTCACGAGATCAAAAATAAAGTCTTGTGCACCAAAATTAGCTTCAATTATTTCTCCTGGAGTTTGTAAACCTACAGTAGGGTACAGAATACCTGCAACGTTTCGAAAGGCGATAGGAAGTGCCAACCCATTCTTTGTAAAGAACACCACACCTTTCATCAAGTTCCAGCAACAACCAACTACATCGCCTGTAGTAAATGTGGGACCATAAGGAGTTCCTGTACCCGAGTCTCTAAAAGCATTGCCGTCATCGCCATGATAGCCTAGAGAATTACTTTCCCAACCAGGTAGTCTGTTCAGACTTACGTTGGCAGCACTCAAGCCAATACCGATGAATCCATCTCTTCCTGCACTTACCACTTTGATTTCAAAATAGAACAGGGCACAGCAACTTGGAACTGGGAAAAGAGTCCTTGCCGCAGCAGCATCTTCATTTCTCTTTCCTGGTCCTTGGTACTTTAAGCACAAATTCTTTTTGGTCAACTCCAAGTATTCACACTTGTCTTTGTTACACCAAGCACAAGGCAACTTGGATAAAACTTCACTGGGGACGTTTCCTACAACACAACCGTGCACTGGGACTTGCAAGTCTTGATAAAAGTGCCTCTCCATATTCTCTTGGTATGCTTGCATATATTCAACAACTACAACTCACAAAAGGTCGTATTTTGAACAAGTCAAGTCAGTCATCACTCATAGGTTACCCTTTGCAATGACAACATTTTCTTCGTCAACAATCGTTCATTGGACATTGATGTATCTTGACTTTTGAAGTTGGGTAGGATATAAAGAACTTCCTAAGACTACATTTTTACACAAGCCTCTAATCAGAAAACACATCGCAAGCTAAAACAAACAACTACTTTTGCTGAACAAAACTATGCCACTAGACAAGCTAATATCCTTCTTGGAGGAACAAATGAGTTCCTTGCATGCATCACCAACTCATTATGGATCATCAATACATCTCCTTTTTTCCAACGAAATGAAACGCATATATCGTGCATCACTTTAGAACAAATCTGCAAGTCTTCTGGAGATAAAGGTGTCCCATCTCCAAATGTAACAGCCTTTTTTGGATCATTTCTTTTGTCCTTCCAACCTTCATAAGCAGCAATCATGGAATTGAACCACGTTGGCTTTCCCATAGGAGAGTCATGTTGAATGGCAGGTAATACTGTAGTAACCTTCAAACACCCATCTTGAAGCCATTCCCATTCCGAACCAAGTTGACGACAACGATGTTCCAACTCTTCACGACTCTTTACATCATAAGTAGATCGCCATCCTCTTCCAATGGGAGTCGATGGATCATCCTCTTCTGGCATTATTCGAGTGTATTTGATACCTTTTTGTTCCAATTCTGCAACGAAACGAGGACATCTTTTCTTCATTTCTTGATAGACTAGATAGGATAGCAAAATAGGTGTCTCTCCTCCAGAGGGAGGCTCAACATCACAATAAAAGAAAAGCTTCTTAGGATACTTTGAAGACTGCGCCATTTCGTGATGAAATGGTATCAATTCCGAAGGTGGAGCCTCATTGGAAGTAAACACTCGAGCAGTAACTTGTTTACGTGGAGCAGCACCTCCTATATAAGGAAAGTCTTTGAATCCAAAGGCTCCCACCATACTATCAAATTGTTCAGGACTTTCAACAGGGAATCCTCTAAATAGTATAGCTCCATATTGATTCAACAATTTTTCTATATCATTTGCGTTGATATGTATCCAATTTACCCATTCCGAAGTAGTCAAGGATTGAGTCACAGGAGAGAGAACAAAGGGGAAGGGCTGGTCATCAAAAGTCTTTTGTTCTGGAATATTGGACTCTACCAGTTTAATATCCTCACCAAGATGAACCATTGTACTGTTCAGACACACAATCAACTTGTACAAAACCACCAACGATATATAAAGAATCGTTGAGAACTAGGAGCTAGAAAACAAGGGACAATCCTCGAGACAAAAGTGATCGTGGAAATCCAAAGTGCCTTTTTTTGGGAAAAATTTTCTACGCGAGTTGTTGAGATGCTTTCTTCAAAGAGTTGTCCAATGGCATTTCCCTTCAAAGAAACGGGACTTATTTCCTATTATCTTGGAATCGCTGTTTGTGTCTGGAAAGATGGAATCAAGAGAAGAAACCAAAAAGGAAACCCAACTGGATGAACTACCAGGTCTAAATACAACTGAAATACAACAAGAACAGAATAACCAAGTGGAAAGAAAGGAACATAATGAATCTGGCCCCAAGTCAACAAAGTTGCTTATTTTCTTTGAAATACTAGCAAGCATAGGGTCTATCATGATGGGAATGGACCAATTTGTAGTTAGTGGGGCCTCTCTTTATGCACAACCTGATCTACATATTGATTCCAATCTATGGTCGTGGATAACTTCCGGCCCATTGTTTGGAGCTATAGCTGGAAGTGTAATGTAAGTAGAAAATAAGATATGTCCTTTGCTATAAAAACGACTCTTTTAGAGCCATTCCACACAATGCCTTATTTGGAAGAAGACCAACCTTTATTGTTTCATGCATTCTTTATGATACAGGTGTCTTTATGTCTACTTTCGCACAGTCTTATGGAGTCTTACTTGCAGGACGTCTCATTTTTGGTGTTGGAAAAGGACTGGAAGCTATGACTTTGCCCATCTATTTAGCAGAACTGGTTCCCAAATCGCATAGAGGAGGACATTTGAATTTGTTCCAAACTTTTCAAATGTTTGGTGACTTTTTGGGAGCAGTAATTAGTTCTATATTTGCCAATGTACCTGGAACATGGAGATATATGTTTGGTTCTGGTTTCATTGCTCCTACTATTCAACTAGTAGGTATGTTCTTTGTACCAGAAAGTCCCAGATGGTTGGTTCAAAAAGGTCGTGTTGATGCTGCACGAAATTCTTGGAAGAGAATAAGACAAGATACTATGAAGGGTAGAATGGAATTTGAAGAAATGGTGGAAAAAGTACAAGAAGAACGATGCAATGAACGCAGTTTCTTTTCAATATTAAAAGAAGTAATCTGCAATAGACGAACTCGAGCAATGTTTATCTTTGGAGGATTGCTTCCCTTTGCATCTCTATGGAGTGGTTCAGCTGCAGTGGGTTATTACATGTCGGACTTATTCAAAAGTTTGGGTCTTACTGATAAAAAATCCATTTATATGCAGTTACCTGTGGAATTTGTGAATTTTTTATCTGTATTGCCAGCCTTTTATATATTAGACAGGTTTGGTAGACGAAGAGTGATGTTGACATTGATGCCCATTTCAGTTTTAGCTTTGATTATGATTGGTCTGAGTGATCTTTCACACAGTTTAACTACTCGAGTGGTTATATTTGTGATTGGATTCTTTATCTACTATTTTTCGTATAATCCTAGTTTTGGAACTTTGGCATGGGTAGTGAATGGAGAGTTGTTTGAGTCTCATACCAGAAACTTAGGAATGGCATCTTGTGCCTTTTGGATCTTTGGGAATGCAGCCATATCAACGTATACTTTTAGTAGACAGATTGATGCTTATGGAACGATTGGAGCATTTGGAGTATTTGCTGCCATTGTGTTTGTGTTTTGGTTGATATTTCTATTTGTGTTTGTGGATACTTCGAAGCTTAGTTTGGAAGATGTGAAGGAACGATTTGAAGGTGGTATGAGAGCTATCATTAGAAGAAATACGAGAGAAATGGTTGCTCATATAAGAAGGTTTGGTGAAAAATGGGGATGTGGGATACAGTCGACTCTTTCATAATAAAGAGAAAATGGGCCTCTCTAATTCTGTCTTGGGAGTCTGTTCACCTTTTCCACTTGTGTTATCAAGCAATTATCTTGGAATGATAATATGAGCTGTTCAGCTAGTCAAGTCAACTACCGTCTTTTGTATACTTTAGAAGGACACAAAAAGGCTGTTTCAAGTGTAAAATTTTCACCCAATGGTTTCTATTTGGCTTCTTCTTCTGCTGATAAAACAATATGTGTAAGACAAGAAAATGGCGCAAAAATATCAATGACTAGCTGTTTACTAGGTTTGGGATATCTTTTCTGGAAAACTAGTTACAGTGTTTCGAGGTCATAGACGAGGTATTTCCGATATAAGTTGGTCTCCTGATTCTCGTTTCCTGGTTTCTGCTTCCGATGATAAATGGATTATTCTTTGGGATGTTCGTGATAAGACAAGGTCAAGAATAATGAAAGGACACGGAAACTACGTATTTTGTGTGGATTATAATCCAACGAGTGACGTGATTGCTTCGGGTTCTTACGACAGTACGATAAGGATTTGGGATTCTGGAAGTGGTAAAAGCATACACTCTTTTGTCGCACACTTTCCATCAGTAACCGCAGCACATTTTAACAAGGATGGTACTAGACTGGTTTCTAGTGGATATGATGGTCTTTGTAAGATATGGAATTGGAGACTTGGAAGTTGTGAGAAGATTCTACGTAATGAAGAATATCCAGCAGCTACTAGTTCATTTGTTAAATTTTCTCCCAACGGGAAATATGTTCTTACTGCCTCATTTGATAGCAAACTACGATTATGGGACTATGAGAGAAATAGTGTAGTGAAGACTTTTGATGGACATATGAACAGTCGATATTGCATCTTTTCCACTTTTGTTTCAAGTCGTAGACCATTGATCGCCTGTGGTTCGGAAAACAATTTAGTGTATATATGGGATTTGCAATCGGAAAAAGTACTTCAGAAGTTGGAAGCACATGTAGATGTAGTTTTATCGGTTTCTTCTCATCCTTGTGAACCTTTGTTGGCTTCAGGTGCTTTGGAAAAGGATAAAACCATCAAACTTTGGAGGAATGACAATGCCATGACGATGTAAGGAAATCGGTACAATTTGTGGATGTCGGGGATTGCTGCTGTTGTGTGTGGTGAAAGGTAAACGATGTTGTATTGGAAGAGCTTATGTAAGATTCCATGTTCAAACTGTATATGGAATACTGGTAAAAATCACAAAAGGTTTGAAAGCTTCGTACATAGTTTGTCGTTTGTTTCTTCGTATCATGGATTATCTTCCACCAAGTTGACAACAAGTAACAAAAGTAACTTGGTTGGTCACTTGAGTTTACACTGGAAGCGTTGTGTTCGAGTAAACGGGTCCTTTCATAGAAAGCGTTATACAGCAGCTTCAATACAAGGTGATTCGACGATGAATTATTCTTCTCTCGTTGAACAACAAGTAACCCAATCACCCAAAAAGTTGAGAATAGTTTCAGGTGTTCAGCCTACTGGTTATCTACACATTGGTAACTATTTAGGAGCACTCCATCAATGGGTGCTGCATCAAGAGCAATATGAAAATTTGTTCTTTGTTGTGGACTTGCACGCTATCACCGTTCCACAGGATCCCAAAGGACTGGCTGATGCCACGCTAAGTGCAGCTGCTCTATTTTTGGCGTGTGGAATTGATCCTTCTAAGAGCACTATTTTTATCCAAAGTCATGTGAAGGCTCATGTAGAGCTATGTTGGTTACTGAATTGTGTGACTCCCGTGAATTGGCTGGAAAAAATGATCCAATTCAAAGAAAAGGCACGCAAACAAGGCGAAAATGTTTCTGTAGGATTATTCGATTATCCAGTTTTAATGGCATCCGATGTACTACTTTATCAAGCAGACCTGGTGCCTGTAGGAGAAGATCAACAACAACATTTGGAGTTGGTACGAAGTATATCGAAAAGATTTAATTCTCTCTATGGAAAAAAGAAAAAAGTCTTGAAGGAACCAAAGCCATTGATTCAAGGTAATACTTCACGTATCATGGCATTGGATGACGGAACATGTAAAATGAGTAAGTCATCATCCAACGATATGTCGCGAATCAATCTACTGGATCCTCCCCATGTCATAAAGCGAAAAATACAAAGATGCAAGACGGATAGTTTTATGGGAATTGTTTCAGATCCTGTTGGTCGTCCAGAATGTACCAATTTGTTGAATATTTATGCAGCGTTTACGAACCAGTCATTGACAAAAGTAGAAGCAGAATGTAGAGAAATGTCATGGGGGCAGTTTAAAGGAGTTTTAACTGACGCCGTGACAACTTTTTTGGATCCTATACAGAAAAAATATTATCAACTGAGAGAGGATGAAGACTTTTTAAAACAAGTTTTGAAAAATGGAAGCGAATATGCGTCATCTATAGCGCAAGTAACGATGCAACAAGTCAAAGATTGTATGGGTTTCATTCGAACAATGGATTAGAATAAAAGGCTTTGCCACTCAGTTTTGAGATTGGAATAAAATAAGGAGTTTTCGTATTTCTTACTCGCCTAGTGGATGATTAGATATGATTCCTTGGAAGCTCTGTCCTTGTAGAACCAGTCCATTAGAGAATTCCTTCTAGTTGTTTTTCTACATCGGATTGTTCTCCTCTCCTTTTATCCAATCGATGTACTAAACTTTCATATATTCCCAGAGTAATTCCACTTGCTGGAGCAACCCAAAGTACTCTCATCACCATACCTTTGAAAAAGGCACGAAAACCTTCTTCCTTACTTATCCTAACCATACAATGGAGGATTCCTTTGTATCTGGGTTGTTGTACTTGTTGAGTCTGTAGCCTTGTCTTGATGACATCAAAAGGTGTTGTCAAGGCAGCTGCTAAACCACCTGCACTTATTCCCAGGTTCAAGGTTTCCGTATGTGATAAATGTTCTCGATGATTCCATTTACGTGTGGCTATTTTCAAAAGTTCGAAAAATGTAAACTGCAAAGAAGTAAATGGAATATCTCTCAGCATTGTGGAAGTTATTCCAGTATAAAGACCTCGAATACCTTCGGTATGAATGATGACTCGAAAAGCATCCGATACCGAACGATACTGGCGACTATAACCAATGGCTTCGGTTTGCATCCTTTTAGCTATCACTTCACAAGGTACATAAGTTGCAAGAGCTGCTATCTCTCCAGCTGCTCCAGCAAATAGATCGATCAAAACTACTTGTTCCAGAGAATTTCCACGTGTTTGTAAAGCACGCTTGGTTGAGGAATAGACTGCAAAGGTCAATGCATTGGAAGGAATCGAGCCTACCAAAACAGCACCAACCCCTGCATACAAACCCTTTCTAACGCCTTCTTCTTTCACTACTGTAACGAACGCATTTATGATGCCGTGATACTTTACTTGAGCACCGTGTTGAAACTGAAAACGAGCTTTGAGGGTGTCCAAAGGATGGACAGCCAAGTCAGCTAAGAAACCTGCAACAGCACCTGATACCATGTCAGCAAAAATACTCCAACAATAACCATCCGACAAGTTGTCTTTGTTTGGAGAAGAATGAAAATGTGCAGTTAAGCCTTTGTGTCCCATATATAACCAAAGAAAAGCCCCGTTGAGATTTTTTATGGAAAGGATATCCCATCGAACTCCAACATATATTCTAAAAACTTTTCATAGCTTTCAAATACTTGCGGATTGGATGAAGAATTGTTTGTTTTAAGCTCTCTAGCACGTTTACCTGCTTTGGAAGATTCTTCTTGTATCACTTGGCATCGATGCAGTCTCTTTTGCTCAAAGCTAGAAAATGCCTTTGCCAAGTTATCCTAATCATGGCTCATGAATGAATGACTGGTTTACTCGGGAATAATAAACTCACCTCATTCTTCATACAGCAGGATAACACAAGAGCATCTTCAAACGCTAAATTGGCACCTTGACCTAATGAAGGAATGACTGCATGTGCAGCATCACCCAGCAAAACCACATTGCCTTTGGCATAACGTGGAAGCGGCTGCATCTCCAACAATGGACGAACCTGAATGCGTTCAGTTGGAGTAGCTGCGATGACTTGCATCAATGGAGTACTAAATTCACTTTCTTGCTGTAAATGCTGCTTTTGTATATCATGACAGGAATCCATATTTGGGACTGGTAGAGTCAACGCCCAGTAGAATTGGCCTTGTTCTAAACTGGATAAGGAACCCACTTTCTTTCCGTCACTGCTGAAGAAGAAGATGGATTCGTTTTGAGGAAGTGAAATGGAAAGACATTTCAATTCATCAGACTCCAATACTGCTCGTGCAATTACTCTCCCTGTATAGATGGGATCGATCAACTGCTTTTCATTCTCATTCAACACATATTTCCTCAACAAGGAACGCACTCCATCAGCAACAATAAGAGCTCTTCCAACAAAAGCCTCTTTTGTGTCCTCATTCCTACAAGCATCCTTTGCTGAAAGAGTCCTTTGGGTTTCTATAATGACGTGGTCTTCCTTATCATGGACCTCTGTAGTGGCATGTTGCAAATATATCTGCGAGCGAGATACTCTTTTCGCTAACAGTGAGTGAAGTGTACTCCAACGAATACAAATAAAAGGCTGTCCATATTTGCTTTCATATTCAGCTGGTATTCGGGATTCTTCTGTTCCGCGTATAGATGTAATGTATTGGATTTTACAACCTGTTTGCTGTCGTTTACAATATCCAATCAATACATTGGACAACAAGATATATGTAGAAACATACCAAGATATCTTGATAAAGTGAAGAGTCAATAGCTTGAAGAGCTCTCAATCCATTGGGCCTATGTGTACAAGAGCATCCAAGAAGAACAAGTGGTTGGTTCTTTCAAACAAAATGGGGAATACAACATACCACAAAGCTATCAAAGTACCCGTATCACCTTGCAACTGCGACTTGGCTTCCAAAATATTGGCTTGTATGCCACACTTATTCTGCAATGCTATACATGTCGCAAGACCAGCTAAACCTCCACCAGATATCCACAAGTCCTCGGGTTTCATGGGAGAATGATGACACAAGAGTTTGCCAATTTTGGGAATGAAAAGAAAGAACACTATAAACAGTTGGAAAATAAATGGAGTCATTGGCTATCTCTTTGCCCTAAAAAGGTATTCTTTGTTTTGGAAACAGTTTAGATCATTCACCTGGACTTGTGTCAATAGGATAAAGTCTATCGACAAAGGATAGTGGAAGATATAGGTGAAGAGAAAACTCAATTGAAGCGTTTCATGTGATCCGAGTTGAGAGACCAGGGTTTTACGGAAGACCAAGCAGTTTTGTTGTTGGAAAGAGAGTTTCAAGAGACAGTCCAAAGTGCAACGCCTGTAACAGAAAGCAAGTGGTTTTATCGCAATATAAAGAAACGGAATATGGCCAGGATTGAAAGTTCTGCAAATGACTCTCGAAAGTTCGTTGTATCACGTGGAGAAGAAGATTGGAAACGTCTTACGGCGGCAGACGGAGATTGTTTATTTCGAGCAGTTGCTCATCAGTTGGAAAGGTGTAATGGAGACAAGTACTCAGTCACTCCATTAAGACGACGAGTGGCTTTCACTATATTGAAGGAGAAAGATAAATATTTGCCATTGGTTGCAGATGAAGAAGGATTGACTTATCGAAATATAGAGAAATATTGATTAGATCTTGAGGAGCAAAAACTTTGAGAAAGGGAGCTTAAAGTGTTATCTGAAATATTTGAAATTCCTATTCAAGTATTCTTGGATGGAGCTTCTCCTCTAGAAATATATCCTGAAAAGATGACCCATACACAAGTCATGATTCGACTATCATCGTTATCTTTATTCATGAGGAGCACATGATAACAATGTCATTGAGCTAAACCAAAACCTCCTCCACCCGGCGTCAAAATACGAATAGCATCACCAGGATTCATTGGAACGGAGTTTTTTCCTCCCAAATATATAACTTGATTATTTTTGCGTATTAGATAGTTTTCACCTCTCAAACCATCCTTTCCTCCAGCAGAACCCCAAGGAGCAAATACTCTTCTCTCTGAAAGTATACTCGCAGTCATTGGAACAAGAAATTGAACTTCTCGAATCACACCATCACCTCCTCGATATTTTCCTTGGCCACCACTATTTTCTCTAAGAAGAAACTTTCCAAGTAAGACTGGATATCGACTTTCTAATACTTCTGCATCGGTTATTCTCGTATTGGTCATATGTGTATGTACACCTGAAGTGCCATTCCAACTAGGCCCTGCTCCAGCACCTCCTGCTATAGTTTCATAATAACCAACCGTCTCATTTCCAAATGTGAAATTATTCATACAGCCCTGACTAGCTGCACAAGCACCAAATGCTCTCAATATAACATCCACTAACCTCTGAGATGTCAATACATTCCCTCCTACTACAGCAGCATCACTACTCGGCTTTAATAGACTTGCTTCAGGAATAATGATAGAAACAGGGTCCAGACAACCTTGATTGAGAGGAATTTCTCTATCAACCAGACAACGGAGGCAATAAATGACTGCAGAAGCAGTTACTGACTGTGGAGCATTGATATTTCCATATACTTGAGTTGTCGTACCTGTAAAGTCAAAAATTGCACTTCCTTCATGAGGGTCAATGGTAATGTGTAATTCGATACGACTTGCATCATCCATAAAATCCACTGCTTTCAATACTACCGACTCTCTGCTAGCACTTTGGATATCCAACTCCAAGTCTTGTGCATGATTATCTTGTTGATAACAGAGTGCTTGGTGAGCTAGTTTCTTCAACATATCACGAACAGACCATGCCGCAGCAGACTGAATATGTCTCATATACGATTGGACGGTTTCTAAAGAAGCTGAACGACATAAATCTACTAGCAACAGAATTCCCTTTTGATTGGCTGCTACTTGGGCACGTAGGTCAGAAATGACATCTCTTATACAACGACAGCCCGCTCTTTCCAATTCTAGGGTTAATTCTCTTTCACGGAAATCGCCTTGATGCACGAGTAAGAAAGATTCCAATGCCAATCCTTCATCCGCCAATGTTCTTGAGAAAGGTGGCATGGAACCTGGAGTGAGTCCTCCAATATCCGCATGATGACCTCTTGAAGCTACAAAGAATACTGGTTGATTCTCTACAAATACGGGTGTGATAACAGTAATATCTGGCAAATGACTACCACCAGCTATTGGATGGTTACTCAATATCACATCTCCTGGTTTCCAATCTTTTCCCAGTTTGCGTATTTGATACCGAACTGCATCTTGCATGGAACCCAGATGTACTGGAACATGAGGAGCATTGGCAACTAAGCCGCCTCTTTCGTCAAATAAAGCACAAGAAAAATCCAATCTCTCTTTGATATTGGTAGAAATTGCAGTTCGTTGCAAAGTTCTTCCCATTTGTTCAGCAATGGACATGAAACGATGAGAAAATATGGATAACTGGATAGGATCTACTTGCTCCTTATCTTTTTGTTGATCTGTGACTATGGTAGCCTTGAGTTGTGACTCCACGTCTTCCTTGTCCATTATAGTCATGTTATGCTTCTCCGAAACATGTTCCTGAAAAGACACATCAATGACCAAATCTCCATTTTCTGTGATGAAAGCATGACACTCCGGTTCAATAACAACAGTAACTCCACCAGGAGGATCAACGACAATGGCAGGACCATCCATTTCTGCTTTTGCTTTTAAAGCACTGTACAAGAAAACGGGTGTAGAAATATAATCTGTTTGCTCAAAATAACAAGATGAGACCATAAATGGTTGACCAGGACTACGATCTTTTGCTTCTTCTAGAGAGTGTCTTTGAATGCTACTCGTTGTACCATAAGCTCTTACTCGAACATCATCCACAAATATATCTCTTGCTTGAATTCGAAAGCCATGTTCTGTTTCATACTCATGGATGAATGCTTTGACATAGTCTCCATCTTCAGGCTCTCGAATCATGAGACCGAAATCCGTACCTTGATAACGAAGATGCAAATATCGGTCTACTTTGATATTCTTATGAGGTATTCCACGAGATGTCAACTCAAGAGTAGCTCTCTGTGAAAGCATATCTAGTCTTTGGTATGCCTCTCCAAGTTGTTGGTCATATTGGTTGGCACTGTTCATTGACAAACGTATGGCACAAGGCTCTTGAGCCTCAGCCACATCTTCTGCTAATCCTAATCCATATGCAGACAATATACCCGAAAAGCGATGAACAAATACTCTCTTCATGCCCAACGCACGTGCAACTGCACAAGCATGTTGACCACCAGCACCTCCAAATACTGCCAATGTATGCTCAGATACATCGTATCCTCTGGCTTCTGTGATGGAACGAATAGGTCGACACATCGTTTCATTGGCTACTCGAATAAAGCCCAACGCAACTTGTTCTACAGTCCAATCCAATACATGAGGATCCTGCTGCTTCCGAAAAGAATTGATTTCCATAGTCAACTTCTCCATGGCTTGTCTAGAGCCTTGAATATCTAAAGGTTCATTTTCTTCTGGACCAAATATTTTAGGAAACAATTCAGGCAATACTCGACCCAATACTACATTGGCATCTGTAATAGAAAGATAACCATTTTTGCGATAACATACAGGACCAGGATGAGCACCCGATGATTCAGGGCCTACCACAAATAAACCAGAACGAAAGAATAGTCGAGAGCCTCCTCCAGCAGCTACTGTATGGATATCCAATTGAGGTGCTTGAATCATCACACCAGCTGTTTGTGTTTCAAAGATATGCTCGAGTGATCCATTATATCTCGATACATCCGTCGAAGTTCCTCCCATATCGAAACCAACGACAGGTCGTCTTTGGAAATTTCCATTCTCCGTTTTTATTACATTGGCTTCACTATAATAACAAGTCATGGCATATCCAATGACTCCTCCAGCAGGACCCGATAAAATAGCTTTGTAACCACCAAAATAATGCACAGGACATAAACCTCCATCACTTTGCATAAATTGAACTCGAACACCTTCAAGTTGGTTTTGAAATCCTGCACAAAAGCCTTTGATGTATTTTTGGATTTTGGGAGTCAAATAAGCATCGACACAACTCGTACTTCCTCGTGGCACTATCTTCAACATTGGCATCAACTCATGACTCAAGGATAGATGTTCGACTCCTTCTAGACTTTGTATTGCTCTTTCAACCATCTTTTCATGCAATGGAAACGCATAAGAATGTAATAACCCTACGGCTATCGAGCGAATATTCCTGCACTTCAGCTTTTCTTCAATTGCACTACGTAATGTTGATAAATCCGGTGTCTTTAAAACTTGAAAATATCCACCAGAAAGACCCTTCACATAGATGGAACCTTTTCCAGTCTCCGAAAGATTTTCAACCCATTCAAGATATTTTGACAGACTGTCTGACAAGTTCTCTTGTTGTAAATCCAATAGGAAAGCATCTTCAGGAATTGTCTCATTGGGCATCAATATTCGTACTCTTTCGTCAACCTCCAAAGCATCTTCATACAATACTTCCGGTTTCTGAACTTTTAAATCGAATATCTTGGGCCTGCTTTGGTTACCAATCTTCAAGATATCCTTTAGTCCCTTTGTGGTGATGAACAAGACGCTTTCCCCCTTTCTTTCAAGCAAAGCGTTTGTAGCAATAGTAGTTCCCATTCGAATCCACTCTATCTGTGAACAATCCACAGGTTCATTCTTAGGAAACGGCTTTCCTAAAGTCTCTTGAAGTATTCTTCTTATTCCTTCAGTAGGTGCATCCTTATAACTGTGTGGATCTTCTGAAAGGAGTTTGAGAATCTTAAAACCTGGAGGTTTAGGTATTTCAGCATAAATATCGGTAAATGTACCACCTCTATCTATGGAAAACCTGAACTTGCCAGGTTCCTTACTTTCTAGTTGAGAATAGTTGGCCATTTCATTAGGAATTTCGTGATTCGTTGCAACTTTTGTTGTTGTTGGCGGATTGTTTCGCTGTTCTTTTGGTAACTTGTCCATGAGAAGACTCGGCAGCAAACTTTTGGCGTCTAATACTGACGTAAAGTTGCGAGATGTTGTCTCGTCTTTGAGGGAGACAAGTATAGTGACTGGGTCGTCGATCAAGAGTTGGCTTCGTGACGTCAATCAGTGGTATGAAGAAACGTATTACAAAAAGGGAAAAGTTGATCCCTTGGTGCATTATATGTTACTTTGCTTTGGAGTTGGCTATGGCATCAATTACTCCCATATCAAACATAAAGTAGAACATAAGAACGATGATATCGAGAACTTGTAACTGTAAGAGACCTGTTCGTGAAATGTGTACCTAACCTGGAGTGTTTGTTTGGTAGTGTGGATTCGGCGAAATACCTTATCATTTGTGAAGGTATAGTAAAAGAAGAAAATTGTGTTGCAGTCTCTTGTTCCACCCATACAAAGGTTTGCTTTATATAAGACTAGTTTCCCTCAACCCACAAAGACGACTTGTTCTCGTCTTTCAAAAGACTTTAGGAATAATTCTGTATGGCACTTTTTCACGATAGCTTTTGTACTCTTCTCCAAACTTTTTTTCCAAGAAAGTTTCTTCCACCTCCACCTTTTTCATTAGTAAATAGAGGAGTCCCAAACTTAATAATAGACGTTCCGAAGAACCCGTGGTCCCTGAAAACCCGAAGCTAGCTAAAACTACCCCAAGGTACATAGGATGACGAACGAAACGATACAATCCTTCCGTTCTTAACTGACTTTGAGGAACTGGAGCTGGCCAGGGTGTTAATTGCTCCTTTCCAAGATCAAAAGCAGCTTTCAAAATATATAAGTATTTCGTACAATAACAACACCATAATTACCTTTTACTAAAATAGACAAGCCCGTTATGAGAGTGGATGGCCCAAGAATGAAGTTTATAAGTGCATCTGTTGAGCCTGGTTCCCTCAAGATCAATAACAGCACAATCAGTTGCAATGCTGCATAAGGTTCACCCCTAGAAAGTGCTTCTCCAGCAGCCAAGTTAGCCCAAAGTACCTTTGCAGTAGCTTTCGCTTGTTCGACTGCTCCTTCGAACTTTATGTTTTTGAAATAATTGGTAAACTCTTCTACTTTTTGTTCCCATTGCAAACTCCAAGGGCTTTCAATCAACTTTCAGCATGCGAGTTGGAACGATATAACTGTTGTGCGTACCTGGTTTCTTGTCCAACGTCTCGTTCAACTTCAGTTTGACCTTGTTTTGGCTTAGTGGTGTTATCTTGAGAAGAAGTGGGACTCATTTCGAGCCCCTCTTTAGCTTGTGTTTGTTTCCTCTCGGTAGTCATCGTAACATAAAATGGCACGGAACAACACAGTGTTCTTGAATGACTGCAAGACTTGTGACGGAATTGTTGAAAGTTTTGGATATTATTTCTGTAACCAGAAAACACAGAGAAAGCAAGGTTAACCCTTTTCTTCATGAAACAAACTTTCAATATTCAACACAACTCCCTATCAACTCTTCCACTTCAACAACTCAGAGGAAAATGATTCTTTGAGGAATTTCTATTTTGGGATATTGACGGAGTATACGATAGTTTATATGTAAGCAAACGGGATTTTGTGCAATGTTTGTAAGAAACCATGAAAAAGATGAACGCAGTGAACTTTCTTCTAGAGAACTTTCGAGTTCTTCTGCAGATGATAATCCCGGAACTAGCAGAAGGGGTGAAACTTCCGCACGAGAGGACGTTGCTAGGTTTGTAAGAAAACTGGTCTCATTCGTGGATGACCCTTCTTGTGATGATATCGTTTCATGGAATGAGACAGGAACTGGCTTTGTCATATGGGACAGTAATGCTTTTTGCTTGTATGGAGAAACTGCTTTGTAAAACTATCTATTAATCCTATTTTCAGGAAAGTACTTAGCTGCTACTTTCGACACACGAATCTGTCAAGCTTTGTGAGGCAGTTGAACCAATATGGGTTTAGAAAGACTGCTCATTCAAGGTATGTAATTCTTTGTGTGTAAGTTTGTGAATTTACTGAATAGTTTGTGGAAAGATGGGAGTTTTGTCACGATAGTTTTCGACGAGGAAGACCGGAACTGTTGGGAGAGATAAAACGCGTCTCAGTGAGCTCCAATGTTGCAGGGAAGTCTTCTAAAGCGTTACTGCAGACTCGTGTTCCAGACTTTGTCGAATTCTCGCCTTCCTTTGGTTTGCCTTTTACATATTCAGCAGCTGAATTGCAAGAAGAATTGATGGATATGGACCGCGTTGAATCGTCACTTGTTAGTCTTCAAGAGGAAGCCAAGCTATTGATGACAAAGTTAGAAGAGTCGAAGTTGCAGTGCGATGAGTTGAAACTGTATATGGAATATGGAAGTGCTGCTGTTGATGAGTCCAAAGTTGTAAAGCAGGAGAACAAACCAAAGGCTTTTGAACGGTTTGAAAACAATAATCGGGGTATGTGAGACTCCCTTGACTGTTTATTTCTCTATTTACTGTATCCTTCCGACAGAGAACAATTTATCCGCTGCTTCCTTATCCAATATGGTACCTGCACAAGAGCAGGAATGGAGGACCTCTCATAGGAGTGGAGCTGTTATGCCTCAGCAAACTCTTGAGGACGGAATCCAAGGACAAGCGCCTTCAGTTGAACTGTTTTCTTCTACGCCCCATCCAACGAGATTTACTAGTGAGTCGGTATATCGTCGATGGATAAAGGCTCAACTACAACGAGAAGCAGAGTTGAGGAAGCTTCAAACCGATAGATAATGGAGACAAGCTAGTGTTCAACATTTTACCTTTGTTGTATAGTTTTGCATCTACACGTAGAATACGTTTGGCATATTGCTGTTGTTCATTTCAAAGCTTTCATTATTGTTGAATTATGTACTGTGAGGATTCTATGGAATGCGCACCAATGGTTGTGAAGGTCTGTTATAGACGCAGCATACGAAGTTGTTCTCTTATTGATGAGAGTTTTCAAAGTTGAAACTTGAAAACTACACGACTTGTGAAGAATATTCAGAAATGACAAGTGTTTTCATAAAAGCTTCTTTCCCATTTTATACAGCAACAAATCAAATCCTTCTAAAACATAGAACTTGACGAGTTATCGACACATAATATTTCGAAAGTTACTGGAAACTTAAACGGTTACTTCAACTTTGTTTCTGTAAACAGCACATGCTTTCCAACGATAGGATCAAACTTCATGAGCTCCAATTTGCCTGGGGTGTTTCTGGTATTCTTACTTTTGGTATAAAAATAACCTGTGCCTGCCCTGCTTAGAAGTTTTATAAGGACACGTTTGCTCTTTTTGACTACTTTCTCCTTTCCCATCACTAAAAGACTCTGGCAGTCTCAACCGATGTTATGAACAACTTGTGTGAACGGTTTCACGCGCGCTCAGTCCCCAACGAAAGTGGTCAATCAATGATAAGAGAATTGGACATGGAACAGAGCTTGTCTACTTGTGCTAGTCGTGTGACTAGTAGAAGGTTAGAACTAAGAGAACGAATTGTTGCTTTGAATAGTTTGTTTGTGATGTCAGAAAACAATCAACGTGTACCAAGCAGCTGGGAAGATTTTGTATTTAGAGGTTGTTTGGATTGTCTTGAACAGGCCTCGAAACAACGAGCCTCTTTGGAAACAGAGACAAATAATCTTTGGAAAATTTTGGAACGTCTATGTCAAAAGAATCCTTCTTGTATACCAGATTTGGTTGGTTTACCTGACTTGATTGAAAAGGAAATGGGAGAGCATCTAAGTGAAGAACGTTTGGTAAGAACTCCGTTGCTTAGCTTGATCTAGTAGCTAGATACTGATATCTATGAGTAGAAGTCCATTCAAAATATTTTATGCAGTATGATAATGGAAAGACTCACTTTGGATATTTTGACAAGGCTTGTAACTGTTCTGTCACAGAAAGTGTCCTCTTCTGTTGATCGGCTGACATCATGTTGGAGTGATGTATTTTGTATTTGTTTGGCTAGCCTGTTGAAAGTCATATTACTTCATCTAAAAGGAAAGAGTGGTACCAAGACCTCTTTAGATAACCAGTCAAAGGAATTGTTGCTTTCTCTGTTGGCTTGGCGGTTTCCTTGTTGTACGTTGGATCCGTGTCCAAGTTATGACCTAAGAAAGCAAACAGTAAGACGTCTTGTATTTTGTACTGTTGCTATGCAAAATTGTTATGTAGTTGGGGAGAATTCATATCGTTATGAAGCTCTAGAATGGATTGTCAAGCATTCTCGATTGGAAATGCTTCCTAGTGCATTGAAGAGCTTTGTGCAACATTGTTTGGATGCACCAAATAAATGTATTGTTCAAAGTGCGAAAGAAGATTCTTCGAATCACAAGCGTCGACGTGTTGCAGTTACTGAGAAAGACGACAGACAAGAGTTACTGATGGAGATAGGAACTCTTTTGATAGAAAGATATGCACAGGATAATGAAATCAACAATAAGGAAAGTTGGATGCAGGTTTTTATAACATTTCTGCAATTTTTGGAAAATTATTGTATCGTATTAGATAGCATATGGGAGACTGAGAAACAAAGCAAGTGGAAAGAAGCTTTAGCTGTTATGAGCTGCTTGTTGGAATCACATTTATGTAGTCATTTGATTGCTTGGCAAGGAATGCTATCGTTGTCGAATATTTCTTTTTCTATAATTGCAGCAAAGACGGAACAAGTGATAACGTCTGTTGCTGAGTTGGAAGAAGATGGTCAGTTATGGAAACCAAACGGTTGTGTTTTTGTGCAACTTATTTGTCGGATATTAATGAAATATAGTGAATGGCGACAGTTGAATATCTTTCTCGACAAGTTGTGTACAAATATCGTCAGTAAGAGCCTTTATTTGATATTTCTATCATCTTTTCAATCCAGTTTGGTATTGTGTCTGATGAAAACAACTCCAGAAGAATTTTCCGATTGTTTCGATGGAATTTTAAACTATTTGGTTACATTATATGAAGAATGCAAGTCTTCTGAAGAATACGAAAAGCCAGGGAAGAAAGAAAGATCGGTTTTATATTTGCAACTAATATTTCTTTTATTGAAAAGTCTTATTCAAAAAATGTCCAACCAAGAAGCGTCAACCTTTTACTGGAATTGTCTAAATAAGACCTTTGAAAAATGGATATTACCGTATTTAATGAAGGACGAGAAACATATTTGGTTATCTGAGGTTGAATGCTGTCTCCTTGTTTCTGCTTGGATGACCTGTGAATGTCATTCATTTCTGTTGTTTCCTTCGAGTCATGTGAAGATCGACTATTTAGAACAGTTAGTTTTCAAACTCGACGAATTGGTATCAGAACATTCTTTTGAGCAATTTTCATTTTCTAATCTTTCGACATGTGCTTATGGGCTGGAATTGTTCACCAATTACTTATCGACAAGATGCAAATACCTTCAAGGAACTAGTAGAAAGCGATGGATGTCCAAGCACAAGCTTTTGGAACGACTTGTTATCAAACGTTGGATTATTCCTTGCACCATTGCTGTACGAGATTATTTATGTGTAATGAAATGGAATGACAGGTTGACCTCTTTTCAAACATTTGAACACTTATGGATGTCATTACAACATATTGCAAGTTATTTATTATCGATTCCATCAAAGAAATATGAAAAGAAGTACTTTTCTGTTTGGGCTAAGTTGTTCTTTCCTTTGCTCCTTGTTGCAAGCTCTCATTGTTATATTTCTGAAGAAAGCAGGACACCCCAATGGATATTGGACGATTGGTCAGATTTAGTTACTCGGCTGCTGGATTGGAGCATAATGGAAATCCTATGGGAAAGAAAACACTTTAGAAACAAGTTGTTGGAATATTGGAAGTGCGTGATTAGACAACTTTGCTTTCATGGGGAACTAGTATCCACAGTTGAAGAAGAAAGCAGTAGGACAGACTTGTGGTTAAGGCCATTCACAGAGTCATTATCGACTTTTCAAGCGTCAACTCTTTTGCATTATCTTTGGAATCATGGAATAGTTTCCATGGTCCTTCGTTTTCCATGGATGTTGTCAAAATCATTTCTTAATTGGATAGGACAACACTACGTATCATTGTGTATGTCAGAAAAAATTCTCACAAGAGACACTACCTGGAAAATGAAGTTGGAAAAGTTTCTATGCGATATCTATTTGTGTCGCAACATTCACAAATATTCCTACTTTTTGAGTTGTATCGTCAAACAACCAGCCATACTATGTGCAATTATACCATATGTACCATATCAAGTACAAGTTTCGCAAGGTTGGTTGAGTTTTGTGAAATGGCTCTCAAAGAGACATTCAGATGGTTATGAGCAACTGCATATCTGGCTTTTAGAGATGATGGAACCTCAATGTAACTCTTCCCAATTGTCTTCTGATGAGATAGGTTTGTTTTATCTTGTGATTACTTTTTGGCACCATTCTTCACACCCTCAAATACGAAAAGTACTAAAGGAGACCATATTCCGTTGGATACAGCACTTATGGGTAGTTACTGACGATCGTTCTTTACGAATAGAAGCACTTTGTCTAGTATTACAACACGGAAAGAAGAAGAATGATTCGTTATTCGATAGGTTACGAGAAACACTAGATCGGGGTTTTAAGACATTGCGACAAGATATCATCCACGAAGATACTCTTTCTAACTACAATCCTACTCAAGCTCGGCGTTTTTTGCATGATTACTTTCTTTGGAAAAGAGAAGCGGTTCTTTCTCAGTTGTCGAGCGAGAACGAATTGAATAGTCTACTGGCATGGTTCTTACAACCTTTGGGTCATACCATTCTTTCAGAACAAGAGTTTCAATTGAGACAATTATGTTCAATATCCTTTTGGAAACAAGTTTTGGAGAGTTTTTGGTTGCAATGGATTCGAAATGCAGTGTCTAATCCTACAGAGTTTCTCATCGCAAGCCGTCTTTGCTATGTGCTATTATTGAGTACTGATTCTGATTGGGAAAGAGAAAGAAGAATCATTCTCGAAATGTATCGACTTTTGTTTGCGATATCAATAACAGAAGACAACAATATGTTGAATACGATCCATACTGGTGGAGCAAGTGCTGTGGAATGCTTGGCTTTTGTAGCTTCCAAGGTACATTATTCGAATTTTGTGGAAGAATATGAAGATGCGATGAGCAACTTGTTTCTCTTGCAGCGATGGTATCTTGAAAGGAAACCGCCGTTTCTTGCTGATGTCAACTCCGTTCCGTGGGAGCACATATGTAAAATTTTCTCAAGATCTGTGGAAAAACTAAGGAAATCAAGCCGATATCCTGTATATTTTGTTTGCAACTATGCTTTGAAGTTGACGGACTTGTTACTGAAGGAAGCAGAACCATTTTCATATGTAACTTGGATCCACCGTTTATGGGAACCTATATTGGGGTGGATGAGAAAAGGATTGTCCACGACTTGGTTAACTTGGTTTCTCTTTCAAGTTGTTGACCTGGTAGAACAGCAAAAACCATCACTCTTTAACGAACCTTTGTTCATAGTAGAGCTTTGCAAATTGTTGCATTGCAAACCAGAGGAAACTGTGGCTAGAGGTAATCTTATACATCCCAAGGAAAGTGTTATGGAAAATATCAGGTCATTGTTGCAAAGATATTCTGAACGATATAAATATAAAGGAAAGGCATAACGAGAGAAGAGCCTTTTCCAACCTAATAAAATGCTCATCTTTGACATTCGAACTTTGTTGGGCCAAACATACATTTTCGAGATTGTAAGATGGTCGGCGTTGCCAATGCAACAGCTAATAAGCTACCCGTCAGCCAAAAAGTTTTGGACTGTTTCTGGTCACTTGCCTCAGAAAACGAACAGGAAAGAGTAGTAGCTGCAAAAGTGTTATGTGAAGAGTTAGATAATGTTGACGACGAAGACGATGCAGCCGACTATGTCTATAACAGACTAGTTGCTGGTTTGTCTTCTTCGAGAGCAGCAGCAAGGCAAGGATTTGCAGTAGCTATGACGATGTTGCTAAAATATCGCGCTTCAAAGCAGCAAATATCCAGTAACTATACTCTGGCTCACAAGTTGGCGTCAAAGTTGGAAAAACAGTTGGATAATATAAAAATGGGAGACAACACTGAGGCTTTGAGAGAAACCAGGGAAAATATTCTAGGAACCCTTTTTGGTATTGCAGCAATTGCCAAAACTGGATTAGTTGGAGTCGAACGTATATTGACTCTATTACAGCGTCTTGTTTCTCAAAAGAAGTGGTCCACAGGATTGACAGACGCAGTTTTACGAGTCGCTATTGAATCTTTGACGAATGTCGAACGTCATTCTTTTCGAAAGAAAGGTTCAAAAGTTCGTAAAGCCGTCGTTCAGTGGATAAACCAACGGGGAATACGGAATCCTGATACTTTGGCGCTGGCGTTGTTTTGTAAAAATCAATATGAGATAATTGATTTATCCACTGAATGCCAATATTGGTGTGAAGAAGATCCTGTGACGATATTGATAAAGGAAGAAAATCCTTTTGTCAAAAAATCGGACGTGAAAGATGCTTTAGATTCAGTTTTCTATACGGGTTCTTATCTGCCGAGTGGCCATATTCCTTATGTATGGTATGTTTGGCTGGATTCTCTTTCCAACACGCCGCAAAACTACTTTGCTGAATGGTGGAGTCTATTTGTTCGACAACAGTTGTTGCAACAAAAGTCGAGCACAGAACGTGTTCTTTTGGGATTGCGTTTTACAGTTGCATTACTGGAGAGGAACCCAATGAAGAAGCAGATTGTATTTCAAGTTGTTGACGATTTTTTCTTGTCTTGTTTGTTTTATTGTTGTTGCTCTTCAAAGAATCATGTTGTGCAGGAAGCTGTTGCTTTAAAAGAGAATTTGGTGGTTTGCATTGAGAAACTTTCGGGTGATGATTTACACAAGCATTTGATAGAAACTTTGTCAAAGTTTGCTTTTGAGTTATCTGGTTATGTAGACCAGCGTTTATTGTCGTTGAGTGCTATCAAATTGTCTTTAGAGTCGGTTAGTGAACTCTGTGACCATTGGCGAAAGAATTTTGTGATGAATGAAAAATCTGTGAAGATGCTCTCTGTCATATTTGCTCATTTGTCTTCAGATGATGCACGTGCTTGCTTATTTCGTTTCATTCAGGAAAAAATGTTTCAAGAAGAACATGAAACGAGTCAGAAATGGAAAGAATCTATACTCAATGCTGTTGGTAGTGCATTGAAGAGACAGGACAATGTTGTCCTTTTACGACGACTCGTAGAAACTTCTTTGAGTCAATACAAAGAGTTACCCATTCACAGAAAGCCCAAGGTCAACAGAATATTTGAGTTCTGTAGACAACAGATAAATGAAGTAGAAAGTGGGAATAGAGAAAGTCAAGTGGCTTTGTTGGCATGTTCTCTAAGTATTCTGATTTGTCTGTTTACAGAAGAGGATGAAATTGACAACTGGTTACAGCATAGTGCCTGGTCTATTTTAAAAGAATTAACTCAAGTTGAGGAAGACACAGACGAAGATGGGCAAGAGCTGAAGAACTTATCTCTTGTCAAATTTCTTCTTACTTGTTTGTCATTTGAAAGTCATGGAATACGTCAAATAGTGAACTATATATTTGAAAAAGTTGTTCCCATGTGTGATGAAAACATTTTTAGTTTATTGCTTTCTTATTTGCCTGGACACTTACAATGGAAAGAGTTGCGGCAATTGAAAGATCCTCATAATGCTTCTGACATATCGACTGGTACTCATTCTGATCCTGATGAAGCTTCTTTTTCCTCTGAAATGTCGGATTCAAGGAATTCAACATTATCATCGGATAATAGTGAGAATGACGAAACAGTCGATGAGTTTCCATTGGTTGACCAAGCAACATTATCTGACTTGGATATGGACAAAGATCCGGACGAGGAAGACGAGGAGACACTAGAAGCTTATGATAAAAAGGTATCTGCCATGTTGAAAGAAATGGATTCAAAATATGTGAAGAATGCGTACAGAAGAAAGTCACATGAAGCTCTAAGGATATTGGATTTGGTTGAGTTGACTTTACATGCACAAAATGCAGCCAATGAGACAAGAATTCAGCTACCTTGTCGTTTATGGTTATCAGTAATGGAAATGAACGGTAAGTGGGTTTGAACGCAGTTGACTGTATCTAAGATGGAATGGCTAGATATTGACTGGGTAAATAGAGTCGATAGCATTTTACAGAAAGTGTTTTTAAGGGAAACCATAGTTCCAAGTGTTTCCGCACAACATTATTTGAATGAAGTGGAATTCCTCAAAGAGATTCTTCATCGTTTCTACAGTGACACCAAACTACTATCTGATGAAGCCTTTCGTACCAGCATTGTTATATTTGCCTATCTTCTGAAGGGAATTCATCGTCGATACAAGTTGGATTCGAATTGTGAGATAGGCTCGGAGAATGCATCTCTGCAGAACTTTCAAGGTTATGAGGCTATAGATGAACTGATACAAATTTTTTCATGCCAACCATTTGGAATAACTTGTAGTGGTAAAGTGATGAAGGATAAGTTTTCCAGTATCAAAGTTACCTTGCTAGAAGAAAATCTTTGGAAACGATTTCCGTTTGCCTGTTTTCTTGGCGTCAAATGTCTTTGTACTGTCTATAACAAGTCGCGTTCCCGCTTTATGAAAAGAACATGTTTAAAAGTTTTACAAACGGCTGTGAAATTAGCTACGAACAAGAAGGTTGCAAATAGTACTGACTACCAGTGGCAAAGTAAGATATGTTTGTTGGAAAACCAAAGCTGTGTTGGTTGGTTGGAATCGTTGCGCTCTTTTCTTGTCACAACTATTTGCTCATTTCAGTTGTGTCATTATCATGATCTATTTGCCAAGTGCATAAATATTATCCTTCTATTATTGAAGAATGGATATGACTTGGGCGAGGAGATATGTGAGCTATTACAACGAAAACTGTCAGAGTATCCTCGTAAACAAATTCCTTCCAGTGTAGTTTGTCTTTTCCAGAGTTTTCAAAAGGAATCTATGCCAATGAAGCAACAGTTGGGAAAACGAGACGCAGAGGATTTGCTAGAGAAGAGAAAGAAAGTGAAAAGAATGTAACGAGACAGTCTGTGTAATAAACATTCATACGATGTCTTTAGGCATGGCTATACATCTTCTTAGGCTTTTGGGGGGATTCTTGGAAATCACCCTTTGCGTTATCTCGTCACGATCCAACACCGTCGTTTTCACCACAAACCATAGTGATGAATAATGTTTTTGAAAGGAACCTTTTTTATGGCAATATAGCAAAGAGTAGGACACCCTTTTCTGCAGTATACTTGGCTGCTGGACTGTCTTCCCGTTTCGGATATCGTATCAAGTGTCTACAAGAAGTAGGAAGGTTGGGAGAAACTCTTCTCGAATTGTCCATTCGGCAACTTGCAAAATATGGATTAAGTGACATCATTATTGTGGTGAGTCGTTCAACTTATCCCAAGGTGCACCTGGTGGCAGGCGATGTCTTTCAAGGAGTTCCAATAACATATTGCTTCCAAGTAAGTGAAGATGTAGAGGATAGAATAAATGTTGGTCTCAATATGGTTGGATAGGAAACTCCCAGTCACCGAAAGAAACCTTTGGGCACTGTTCATGCTTTGCTTTGTGCCAAGGATGTTATTGATAAAGCTTTTATCGTGGGTTTGTATTCGTTGTATAAGTTTTGATATTCAGCGTTTAGAAAAGGTATTGAATGGGGACACGTTGTATGGGGAACACGCAATCTGCAATATGGTGCAGCACATTCAGTCGAATGAAATTCCTTGTATGCCTGGCTATAGACTGGAAGATGTTCTTCCCCGTGAAGGAAAGGTGAGGAGTTGTTGATCATTTCGATTCGAGAGTTTACAACGCTACAGGTAAATAGAGCCATCGTGAATACAGAGCGTAACTGGCTAGTAAACATTGTGGAACATTACGATATTTCTATGGAAGATATTCGAAGTGGACTTTATACTGGAAACGAGTTGACTTCGATGAATATATTTGCTTTTCGACCTGACATTTTTAGTTTTATGGAAAACAAGGTTGGTTGCTTATTGCAAGAGATGGAAGGTCAATTTACCTTTTTGTTAGCTGAGAGTTTGGTTGGAACGAAATTCTCATGAACCAAGCAAGGAATATATATTGTCCACCATGTTGAATGATTTGTATTCAGAAACTGGCAAGCGTACACGTGTATTTGAAACAGGAAATATTCCATTAGAACTGACCAATCCTGAAGACTTTGGATATGTTAAGAACAATCTGGATTTAGTTGGATTCTAGTCCAGAGCTAATGAATGAAAAACTGTTTTTTACGATGAAAGATTGCATATAATGTAAATACTTGAGAGTACTTGAGATTGGATGATGGATGATTACTATCATTATCCATATACAGGCTGATTCTATTCTTCTTGTAGAACGATCTAAGGTACCGTTTTGTTTCTACCCAACTTTTTGATACGCTCCTTTTCAAGTTTTTCACATTTCCAACCTTTCAAATTGGCAAATTCGACTTCACGCTCTCCTTCTAAATCGAGTCCTAATTGCAATATGAATAGTAATAATATATCTCGGAAACCGACAAAGAGACCATAATACCTTTGTAGTGGTAATAACCAAAGACCTTGGAAGGATTCCCATTATGGTCTCTCCGAAATCTAGTAATAGTCCAGTAAGAATCAAAGTCTCCTTTACGTCGCCATTTGTCTAAATAGAATTTTTCTCCTATTCCGAGGTTTTCTGTTCTTCTGGCCACTTGAAACAATGTCTGGAAATCAGGCTCTTCCAAGGCCTGCTTCAACACAGAGGGCTCTTCTTGATGAGTTTCACTGACACTGCAATAACTTCTTATCTCACGTAGTAGGCGAAGTGTTTGAAAGTTTACAGTTTTCAATACGACATTCTTCTCCCAAAGCATCGCTCTCATGAATCGTCCTCCCACTTTTCTTGTCATCCTTCTTACTTTATTCGACGTCGTTGATGAACGGTCTCGTGGAAGATACTCGGAGTTCGTCCTGGAGAAGGAACAATTCAACTGATTTGAATATGAACACTTTTTCAGATTTATCTGACAGAGACGCTGATGCTCATTTTAATGTCCCGGAAAGTGTACAACAATTTCTTTCCTATTTTAGACAAAAGTTCCGAGAGGGAAATGTATCCGAAGTACATACTTTGTATGAGACCAGTTTCAATCGATATTCTGAACGTTACTTTAAAACAACTTCGTGGCCTAACCCTGAAGTAGCAGCCAAGTATGTAGACAACGGTAAATCAACTCCTGTTTACAGTCAACTTTTTATAACCACCGAACTCTATTTCTGGATAGATGAAGTTTTTTTGTTGTTTTACAAAGAATTGTATTACCGACATATATATTCACGTTTGCAACCTACTTTGGCACAACGAGTGGAAGCTTGGGACAACTATTGTGACTTGTTCAATTTCATCCTTAGTAGGTTCTTATATGTTAACCCATCTTTGTACGAACTGTACTTATTATTTTTGTAGATGATGGGATTGTGGAGTTTGATCTGCCGCCTTCTTGGTTGTGGGATATAACGGATGAGTTTATTTATCAGTTTGAAACTTGGTGTCACTATAGAAATCGTTTAAAGAATAAGACAGAAGAAGAGATTGCTTATCTAAAGGACAACGAACATATATGGAATGTTAACTTTTTATTGCAGTATCTTCATGCGATGGTGAACAAATCCAACATCTGTCCGTGGCTATTAAACGGAAATGAACCAGTTGGTTCTTCAGACCCCGATGATGATGATTTTGACTATTCCACTATTCCAGTGTATCGCTTTTTGGGTTATTTTAGTATCATTGGGCTGTTAAGAGTTCATTGTTTACTTGGCGACTATAAGTTGGCGCTGATGGTTCTTCAACCGTTGGATTTTGACGATAACACTGCTTTGTTTACTCGTGTGACTGCTTGTTATATTTCATTGTATTATTATATGACATTTGCGTTTCTCATGCTGCGACGATATGAAGATGCAGTTCGAGTATTGGGCTCAACATTACTTCATATCGGAAGGATTAAGCAACACCATACGCGTTCCTATCAATATGAGCAGATTCACAAGCGAACCGATCAAATGTTGGCACTTTTGGCTATCAGTTTGGTATTCTCTTGCCAAAATGTGGACGAATCGGTGAACAGCATGCTGCGAGAAAAGTTTGGAGATAAGATATTACGCATGCGTCAAGGTGAGGAATCCGTTTTTGAGGAGTTGTTTATCTATGCTTGTCCCAAGTTTGTGTCTCCTTGTTCACCTGATTATGATCGCCCCATAGATCGACATATGGAGGCCTCCTATTTACAGACCAAGACATTTATGAGAGAAGTTGGTCAAAGATTGGCGGTACCGGAAGTGAAAAGTTTTCTAAGTCTGTATACGAGTATTGAGTTGGCCAAGTTGGCACAATTTATGGAAACTACGGAGGAAATGTTTCGAAGCTTTTTGCTTTGTTTCAAACACAAGACGTTTGTCTTTCGTGGTTCACCCGGACAGGCACCTGCAGAAGGAAGTTTTGTATCATGTGCACCAGTGAGTTTCTATGTGGATAATGATGTGGTTCGAGTCATGGATACGAAAATGGAGAGTAAGTTTGGGGAATATTTCTTACAGCATATTGGCAAGTTGCAAGACTTTATTCAAATGTTGGAACAAAAAACAAAGTTATCTCATTGAAGAATAAAATGTCCCCATCTTGATCCGTTGTGTGTAACTGTACAAAACCTTCACCATGGCATGGTGGCTCAATATGTCACAGCTGTGGATAGCGAGTCGTTGTTTACAAAAGACACAAGTCGCCAACTCCTTTTTATGGAAAGCATACAGGTTGTCCTTTTGTTCGTCTGCTGGTACCGGAAGAACTACTGTGAATGACACGTCAAAGGACACTCCCAAGAGCGGACCCAACTTGATCTCTGATATAACTAGTGGTGATAAGTACGCAGAAAAGAGAGCGGAATCATCCATTCAGTATGTAAAGACTCCTGATCCTGCCAATCCACGAGAGCATCCTTTTCAGTTGGTGGAAAAGGAAGATGCAACTACTCTCGGGTTGTTGTCACGAACAGAGAGAGATGCAGTGAGTGAGGAAACAACAGAAGAAAAGGACCTTATTTCCTTGGAGAATGTCGATTTACCCAAGGTTGGTTGTTTCGTTCCTTTTTAAAAGAAGGGAGACTGATAGAGTGCTGTGTATAGATGGTAGATGAGGAAGGTCGTAGTTATGGAATAGGAGCTAGAAAGACTTCCACTTGTGAAGTATGGCTGAAAGCTGGTTCAGGGAATTATTTGGTGAATGGCAAGCCAATGGTGAGACACTTTAGAGAAACAAGACTCATCGAAGAAGCACTAGAACCGCTTCTGCACTTTAACGTGGCTGATCAATTCGACGCTGATTGTTATGTTGTCGGAGGAGGTCAATCAGGTATACACTTTGTGATTCCATTTTTCTTGAAAGAATGCTAAGAGAGAACAACGATAGGACAAGCTGGTGCTCTAAAACATGGCATTGCACACGCCTTGAAACTTTTTGATCCTGCTTACTATCCAGAACTGTACAAACTTGGTTACTTGCTACGTGATTCTAGAATGGTAGAACCTAAAAAAATAGGAAGAAAGAAAGCAAGAAAACAAAAGCAATGGTCAAAACGATAATAAAATAAAGTTGTCATGAGTTCGTTTTGGCCCATTTTCCGAGTGGCAGTGCCTTTGGTACGTGTTGTTTGGGTATGAGCAAAGAACAACTTATTTTCATAGGGCTTTGTGGGAGGCTGTTGTATTGAGTTGTTTATGTTACATGTAAGAATTGGTTCAGAGACTTTTTGTATGTTGGTCGCAATGTTGCCGCTTCGTTAGACTCAAACTTTATCTCGTAGATGACACTGCTAAACGAAAAGAAATAGAAAGGCGAATGGAAAGACTGAGAAAGGAACAGGACAGTACAGATGTTTTATCCAATGTTGGCGCAAACTCACTTTCAGGGAGAGTAAACAACTCTACTGAAAGTGCATAGCGTACAACTTTCCCAGTTGAACCATCGACATCACTTTCGTAGTTTCCTATAGATACAGTACCAAGTTGTTGACGGATCTGTCAATGCAAGGTTTTTCAATATTCTCGTCGACAACTCATAGAGAACCTTCAACTTCTCTTCATATCGTTGTTCTCGTTTGTGGTTTCTTGAAGGGTTTTGCCTCATTCTGCCAGTATATAGAGAGAGTATAGGCACCACTATTTCCACAAGATCTTGAATAAACCCACCAACAAGAGTCACTTCCAAAGAAGTAACCAGCTCCAAACATCGAAAGCTAGACAAAGCATAACCACTGTAAAGAGTTGATTCCCAAAACTTGACGGAATCTTGTGCCACCAATGACTTGAGAATATGAAGCAACTTGGGTAATGCAACATTAGAAATGGTCGTTTTTGCAAAGTCGCCCGTATAGCGAATAATTTGAACAATAACCTCACATAAGCCATCTAGTAACGAGATGTTTGGTATCTGAGTGCTTTCCTGTTGCTTGATGGAGAGAGAATTTTCTGACTTTAAAAGCCTATAAACAAAGTCTTCTTGTCCACTGTCGACTGATCTTCTTGAACGCGCAGAACCAACGTTGACGTTCCAAGAAGCCAACTCACTATTTACAGCATTTAGAACGGGAGCAACTGTGGGTAACAACTTTTTAGGATTCATTGCCAAAACATCGAGCGAACTCGCAATTGCTTTCAAATATAAAATTTTCGCAGGAATCTCATTTGTGGATAATAGTTCGATACAACACTGAATTGTTTTTTCAGCCAAGTTTGAAACAATGGAGTCCTCAACTGTCAAGTTATTATCCGTTATTTCATTTTTGCCTAATGTTTCTGATGTCACCATGGGACTCTCAAAACATTGTTCCTCCTCACATAAGGAATCTGATCCACTGTCATTACTATTCATTTCAGTTTCTCCGGTCATTGAAAGTCTTAAAGACTCAAGTTTTTCACGCAATAAAGAAGGGTCGGAATATAAACCCGGCTCTCTTGCTGGGCGTCGATAAGGAAAACTTTTCGATATGGGCACTTGTTCTGCAGGAGCGCATCTCTTCATCGTGCAATCTACCAACTTCATGAAGCGAATGGTCTGCAATCTATCGAAATAAGGAATAGTTTCCAAGAGCATAGTCAATTCTTTGGCAGCAAGAACAACGCAGTCCTTTGTCAATTTCTCATCCGTATTCAGCAAAACTTGCAATGCCGGATAAAACTCTCCATCATGGATAAACTTCTCGCAAATGATGTCAATCAAGTAGTTGAGATACTTTCGGAGAACATATAAGACGTCTTCATAACCACATTTACACACTATTTTACTCAAAATTCGCCTAGTCTACAACACTATCAACTGTGTTCTTCCAAATATAACTTATGACCTTACCTCGTTAGCAATATTCAATCTTCGATGACCCATCAGACTTACAAAGCTTATCAAAGACTTCAACAAATAATCACCAAATATAGTCGCATTTGGTTCAATAATTCCTTCTGTCCAAAACAACAATAAATAATTGAGATTTTCAGTAGCTGCAGACTCTGTAACCCCAACATCGGAATACTCTGTCTCTTGCAACGCTGAAAGCCTCTGCATTAGGCCATTCAAAAAGTCTAACAGTTCAGGAAAGAAGTGTTTTCTACAAGATTCTTCCAAAGTGCAATTTTTCATAGCTCCCAAGAACATTTGACTGCAAACGACTGCAGAAATAACCTTTAGCTTGACATTCTCTAGAGGCCCTGTATAAGCTCAATACGAAAACGAAATAAACTTATTACCTTCAGTTTCCGAGTCTCTCAACACTAAAGGAAAGAACCAATCTAAGGCACCCTTCATACCCAAACTATATAGGCATGCAAAATATCGTCTCAAAACCAAATGGTCTGCTTCAAAAGGAACGTCTGTTATATCTCTTAAAACTGTAAAAATGCGGATAGACTCATCCGAAGAAATACGCGTGAATAAATCTTCCATGAACTTCTCTCCAATGCGAATGAAAAGACTGACGACATCTTCAGGTTTTCTCAAACAAGTTGGTGTAATCCATGAATCAATAAGGAATTCTGCCACGTTAAAGAATATAATAAAATCATCATCTTCAAATTCATCCAAGTCCTTGCACAAAGTTGCACGCTCAAGCATGGTGGAAATTTCTTCTTCCTTGTAGCTATTCAGATCTGACTCAAATCATTGTCAGAATATTATGGAATATCAAGGTACTCACCGTAATTTGGAGCAGGTGAAATTCTTTCTTGAAAGAGTCTAAGTGCTTTCAGTGACATGAGTCTCGTTTCTGTGTCAAAATCAGAACAAAGGCGACATAGACTACGTATAAATATCCTAAGATTCTTAGCACTACCCACTTGGGATCTTAGAAGGATGTCTTCAAGAAATTGCACTGTTTTCCTATGAACTTCCAGATGAGGATGAAAAACTGGACCATTCTTATGATGAAGCATAAATTGCAGGCAAGAAATCGCTTTCTCTAGTTGTATGGAACAGTCGGTAGAGTATTTGTCTCTCCCAGGCTGTTCTAAAGTATTGTCTGACATCATTTCCTTCTGTCTCTTAAAAACAGAAAGAAATGTGTAACTTGGAATATCGTCCACTCTTGGCTCAAAATAGAGACATGCGTTGTCCCAACTCATAGGAAAACATTTCATGATAAAAATTCTGAGGCAGTCTAATACTTGAGTAACAATACGGTGATGTTCATAAAAGCTTTCTGAAGCTAATTTGCATAGCTTAGATACAAGACCAGGCAGTACAGAAGTGGCCACAGAAACTGAGAAGTAAGGACAAAACGAGCACCCCAAAGTGGCACAAGAGGAAACACGAAGAGAAAACTCTAGTTTGCTCGTTAAAGTTATATTCAAAAGTGACAAAACAATATATGCTACGACTGGAAAACAATCGTGCGACCTTTCTAGAATTTGTAAATACTCTTGACAACTTCGGTTCTTCATAAAGGCCGTCAAAAGTCGTATATTTTCCAATAGAAGCTCCTCTTTTGAATCAAAGGAATGTATATTTCCTTTTTCGACGTTGTATGAAAGGGACTCGTTTTGGTTAAGAGATTCAGGTAACGAATCCTGAAAAAACCGCGAGAAAAGTCTCAAACAAAGACAGAATTCTTCAAACTCCAAGTCTTCAATTTCATCTTCGAGACTCTGAGTATGAAAGTGAAGAAGCTTCTGTTTCTCAGAGGCACCACAGGCACTCCAGCGAGAAGCTGTTGCAACAAGAGCCAAAATAAAACGAGCCGCCTTCATTCAAAATGACTCGTATCGTTTGTAAGTTGGCCAAATGGGTAAGCATAAGACTAAGGATCGCTTGTTTGTGACACGAACGGAGCACGAGTCTCATTTTGGTGGAAAGAGGCAGTTTGACGGCGAATATACTTTTGCAGCGAAACTTCCTTTGGCACACTGTGCTCTTACTTTTCAACCTTGTGAAAACCCTGTTTGTGCCCCTGACGGCACTGTTTTTGAGATTCTCCATATACTTCCTTATCTAAAGCAGTATGGAAAGCACCCTATTTCAGGTGAACCGTTAAGTTCAAGTCAACTAATTACCTTGAAGTTTCATAAAAATGAAAAGGGCCAATATTATTGTCCTGTTTTATATAAACCTTTTACGGACAGTACCGAAATAGCTTGCATAAGAACCACAGGGAACGTCTATTCATTAGAAGCTATCAAGGAATTGAACCTGAGTCAGAAGTATTTCAAGGACTTGCTTACAGGTGAGCCGTTTAAAAAGGAAGATGTCATTATTTTACAGTCACGTAAGAGTAACATACAAAGTGTCGTGAAGAAGCAGAAGGCAGGTACAGAAAGGCCTTCGGCTCTGAGGAAACCTGAAAGTAGAGAAAACATTGCGTTGGATACTCCCAGTCTTACTTGCACTACTTGGCTTCCCAAGCATGTTGACAAATTGGAAGTCGCTACTGAATGTGCATCTGTTCCCAAAGGCTACTGTACACTATTGACGAATCATGGAAGTCTAAATTTTGAACTAGATTCTGACCAAGCTCCAAAAGCAACGAGGTTTTTTCTTTTGTCTTTGCAAAGAGGTTGTTTGAATGGTGTCCATCTTTTCTATGAAACAGGGTCGGAATATATTCGAACCGCAGAGTTGCAAGGATTGCCAGGTGGTGAAGATAAATTGACAGAGAGCAGGTTAAAACAAAATGTTGACCCTTATGTTGAAGATAGCTTACCAGCATACAAGCTTCTTGTTTCATCGAAGTATCGTTTGAAGAAGACTTGTCATTTTGCAATATCATGTGAAGGAAGTAAGGGACTTGAAGGGAATTACGTTGTCTTTGGCTCATTAGTTGGCAGAAGAGAAACAGCTAAAGCATTGGTTCAGGTAAGAACTTTCTCTCCGTGTTGAATTCCCATTTTGATTATTCTTTCAGGGATTAATAGACGAACTTACCATACATGGGATGAATATTTATGTGGATCCTTGGGAGAAAGAAGCAAAATAGCAATAATAGAAAGTTGTGTAAACTCTAATTTTTGCTTTAGACTTTTTATCATATTGAAGACCAGAATTCTCAAATGCTTTTCTTAGAATCTCAACTACTCAACTCTTGTTTGATTCATTTTAGTTTCTCGGAGCTTTTTGATTATGAGTTGCACTCAGGAAGAATTATATATATGAAAATGAAAGTTGTATTTTTGAATTCCTATGTTTTTCTGAAGAGCTTGTTGCTGGAGTTCGTTTCTCGGTGCAACTGTCTCTTTAGTTTTGAGTCAACTTGACTCACGTTCATAATGGGCGCAATAGGTTTTAAGACTGATGGCAAGGAAAGTAAAGTCATTTATTTCTTATAGATGTAGCGATTTCCTTCCTCGAATAGAACTCAACCAAAATCATACAAAGTGTGCACCTTGCTAGACAAGATTTGGAATCGTCCCACAAATCTACTTCAAATTGGGGTTTGTTGGGACTAGAAGCTCTTTATGAACGGCGCACCAGTTGGCAGTACTAGTTCTTCACACTCACTGTCGGACAGCACGGAAAGCAACAGAAAGCCCAAAGAAAAGAGTGTTGCTGAGAATACCGTCGACAGGGAAGAGCATAGTGAACAAAGCAACCAGAATAACAACACAAAAATATTTGTCGGTGGTCTTTCATGGGAAACAACAGAAGAAACTTTACAAAAATATTTTGAATCATATGGTAGGGTGCTCGACTGTGTTATTATGAGAGATAAACATACAGGACATCCTCGTGGCTTTGGCTTTGTCACGTTTGAGAAAGAAGAAAGTGCTGATCGAGCCGCCATGAAGCGTCACGAGCTTGACGGTCGACAAGTAAGTGCTTGCTACGTGTTACACACCAAATACTAAAGAATGCTAGGTGGAAGCCAAAAAGGCTGTTCCAAAGGCAGAACACAGTGCAAGAAGTCAAGTAACAAAACCAACCAGAAAAGTATTTGTTGGAGGTTTACCACTTTCGTGTACAGAAGAAGAGTTTATGGAATATTTTGAAAAGTACGGACACGTAGCTGAAGCACATATTATGTACGACCATCAAACAGGAATTTCCAGAGGTTTTGGTTTTGTAACTTTTGCCAGTGAAGATGTGGTAGAAAGGGTCTTTGAACAGAGTCAACACGAAATTAAGGGCAAAATTGTTGAGGTTAAAAAAGCAGAACCCAAACACTTTTCAGAAGGGAGGAGAATAAAGGACTCCAGTGGAAATACATACGAAAGGTACTTATCCAGTGAAGCTGGAGTTAAGGGACCCATGATATATCCTCCTATGGAAGGAGCAGCCTTTGCTCCCTTCGCACCCTTTGGATTCACTCCAGCAATGGCCGCTCAATACGCTCAGTACTATGGGGGAACTGTGGCTAGTTGGCAACAATATGCGGCGGCAGCAGCTGCAGCCGCAGCAACAGCAGGAATGGGTTATTATAATGCTGGATACCCTTCTACAGGAGAAATGCCACCATATAGCTATCCTTCATCAGCATATAGTAATGATTCAGTTTCCCAACAAGAGAGTGATTCGAAGAAAAGCGGTATGTTTAAGTTTTAGGTTGATATCGGATTATTTATATAGGTGAAAGGCCGAAGCAGTGGAAACAGTCGTAGAAACCTAGGAAAAAACGAGCGTTATCATCCATATGAGCGCTAAATGAATGTGAAAGAAATCATAAGTTGCGAATTTTAACTGTTGATACAGAGCGAACTGTGAAACTCCACACTGTCTTTCATTTCTTGTTGATAGAGAATCAGTTAAAGAACGAAGATCGTTTTTGGGTGAAAGTACGAAATTTATAGTGAAGGGTAGGTAATCCACATTCAAGTTGATATCTGTTCTAATTGCATGTTAACAGACTTTGTATGTCTGATTGCTAACACAATGATTTTAATAAAGGAGGCGACATTGAACTATTTATATATTTGGAAAGTCTGATAGCGAAATTGGTATTATACACATGTGTAACTTGATATTCTTATGATTATGGAGATTCAGATATAATTGATTCAGTCTTTCGTATAAAATCAGAAATTGCACTCTCTATCGCACATACTTCTTGATCTTTTGGAGGAATCAACGAATTTCCCGAAAACCTATCGTGGCTAATCTCCTCTTCACAAGATATCAGACGTAAAATGCTCTTATCGATCCATGTCTGATAACGCCTCAAGTGTATAGACTTGAGTGGCAAGGGTGAATCAAGAACTGTACAATCAGATGTTACAACATTAGAAAGTCTCTCAGTAAACTTCGAAATCCAGCTCAAAAGAAGATGAACTACTTGTTCGTCATCTTTTACGAGGGACTCTCTGTCAGAACACATTCCATTATCAGCTTTCATGTCTTCATATTGAACTGTGATGGATTCAAGATATTTTCGGACTTCCTGCATTACTGATAAAAGTTCTCTTCTTTTTTGTTGAGCTGCCGTTTTCAATAACTTATGCTTTCTTACTTCATTGGCAATGAGAAGTTTTAACGATCGTGCGCGAAACTCTTCGTCATATCCGTTACCAGCATTTTCATGACATATATCTCTCTGTCTGCAAAGATTGGCTAGTGTCCGGATAGAAATAATCCGAAGAGTTTCCAAGATCTTACTTCCAGTGAAGCTCGATTTTGCAAGATGCAGTTCTGGAAAAGTAATTGATAAAAATTCGAGGGCATTATTCATAAATTCTCTGAAAAGGCCTTCAGCAACCATAAATATTCAGCAAGCTAAGCATACCTATGTTCTATTGGTGAAGAAGGAAGTCTCGACAACCCTTTCGCTCTCAATTCCTTACAAGTCGCATTTAACTGAATGAGAAACTGAAGCGTTTCTAAGAAGAGTGTACTCTTATCGTTTCTCAAATCTTTCTTGCACTAAGTATACTTGTCACTATTGTTTACGAGAAACTGCTTCTCTCACTTACGCACTCAACAAATTCTACCAAAGGCGTTTGCGGTTTATCTTTCCAAAATTGCAATATGACTAAATTGTTATAGAGCTCTTCCACTGCTTTCGTGGCAAGTTGCGCCATTTGAAAATTCAAAATTGGGCACTTCAGGAATCATTTTTCACCCACTTTCCCACACAGCTATTATCGATGTTGATAAACATTCAAGTTCCACTGAAGAAAGCTTAATCGTGTTATTCTTCATAGAAGTTCTTTGCACACACGAAAAATATCTAGAAATTGCTTATATGATCTTGAAGACATTGCCATTTTGGACCAAACATTGATAACTCAACCTTTCTTTTTCCATCAAAAAAAGAAAAGCGTAATACCAACTTTTCATAGGGCAACAACTTTTCAATGGCAGCTGGCCATTCTATTAAACAGGCACCTCTATGTAGAATATTCTGGAGATCAATGGGTGGCAGGTTTTCAGAGCTCTCTATTCTCCATAGATCAAGATGATATACGTAGAACTTCTTTATTTCACCTTGTATCTCTCTGGTAACCTTATATTCATTCATCAACAAGTAAGAAGGCGACGGCACAATCAAGGACGGATCACAAAGAATCTTTCGAATGAACGCTCTCGCGAAGGTTGTCTTACCAGAGCCGAAATCTCCGTACAACAAAATAATATCACCGAAACTACGAAACTTAGATGTTACGAGATTCAAAGTTGACACTTACTTAACGTTGGCAGAAACAATGCTTGCGAGCTGTTCTGTCTCATTTTCAGCTCTCAACATAATTTCCTTGGAAACGACGTTACTTGAAAAAGAGTTGCAGCAAGTCATATAATTAACAGCAGTGTGAACTGTTCTTCTGGGGCTGATTCGAAATACTGTAGCCTTTACCCGCCGTTTCGAGACAGGCTCGATTTCACGACGCTGCAGTGCTCTGAGGGAGCAGGTAACTAACTTAGTTGTACAGTGTTCACCCAAAAAACACGATCTATGACTCTTAATGTCCTTCATTTCTTTCAGGTTTCACTGAACGATATTGTTCTGTAGTCGAGCCCGACACAGAGATGTTCGATGTGATGGGATTCCTGAATCGTCTCATTTTTGCAAATACTAATGACTCACAGAAACTTTGTAAATCATAAGAACTGCGACATGATTATTCAAAAAGTCAAGATAACTCAAAGTTCTCAACGTTGTCGGCTAAAAGAACAATACATTGAATAACTCTTTCAATAAATCTCTCTCTCTTTTACTTGGAAAAACAAAGAAATCGAAAATCAAGCATAGATATCAAGAAACAAACGAACATATCCAACACATTCAACATAGCTGTTCCAGACGAGGCAGAACTTGCCAATAATTAGGACTGTAGTTGATCTCGGTTATTCTTGGTTCCGTCCTCAACACCTGATAAGCATGCAAGGACACATTTCCAAGTCTTCCACCAACAGCATCTTGTCCCCACACTGCTATGGCAACGTCATTCTTTCCATTAGGATTTAGAATTCCATTATGAAGGACAAAGTCATGTTGTGGTCCCAAGTAGTTGATATAATGACCAAGCATCCAACCATTGATGAATATAAGAGCATTATATCTATAGGAGGGATCATCTTGTATTAGTAAGCCAATAGGAACATCCACATCTAGTGGAAGGTTAAGCTCAAAACTCGTCCGGAACCATGCTACCGCTGCCTGATTAAAGTTATATGGAAGCGAAACTTCCTCCCAATCATAATCAGGATAATCTGGCAAATACCATCCCTTTCGTTCTCCATAGAGACCACCATTGTTAAGAATCCCACGAACAGGATCAGGAACATGTTCCCCACCGCAGCTTCCTTGAATTTTCCAAGTTATTGTAGCATTGTAGCCAACCATGCTGGCTTCTATAAAGCCTCTAGCACGCTTCTCATTATTGTCGTTAGGATAGTCTTTTTCATGTCCAAGATTTTCTAGGAGCATCGAAATGACATTGTCTTGTCCAATCCGTAGAGATGCTTTGGGAAAGTCGAATGTTTTGTTTCCGTAAGTGGAACCCAAAAATTCGCCATTAAACCACACGGAATAGGCACTGAAGGCTCCTTTCCTATGGCCGCCTACTCCATCTAACTTGATGCCTTTCTCTGAACCGTTTGCGATAAAATGTCCACGGAACCAGACGTCCCCAAAGTGGAACCCATAGTCGTCTGCATATAGTACTGGATATGTAATTGGAGGTGTGATACTGTTGGTAGTATACTTGTCTGCAATCAACCAACGAGAATCGTCAAAGTCAGCGAACCTTTCAGGTGAACCCATTTGGAATTTCCAGTTGTTTAACTGCGGCAATGAAACTTTAGGCGGTCCTCGTACACTTGTCGTACGACCATCACAATCAGTTTTTGAGAGCTTTAAGATTTCTTCGTTAAACTGAGCTAGATTGAATGGTACTTCAGTGAATATTGTGACTTGGGTATCTTTATCAACGTCACCACGAATGATTAGGTCACCGTAGTTGAGTTCAATAGACCTGACCAAGTATGGACCATATACAAGCACCAGTTGGTCGTCTACTTCTCCTCTCCATAAAGAAGCCGCAATCTCAGTTGTTACTATATATATCTTTAAGCGTTCCTTTCGAGCGGAAACTTGGACATCAACACATTGTATCCCATGATGGACATAATTCAGTCGGAGATCGGACGAGCTATGGTTAAAGTGTGAGGTTATATTGTCTTTTGTCCTGACCTTGGGTTCACCGTGAGTTCGTAAAACAGTCTCCCCATATTGACCTTCACCAGCGTATAATACAATAACATCAGAATCTCCCATTCGGCCATGTGTGAGAACTTCTGAAGTACTATAAATGAGATATTGGTTACCGAAATGATAAAATGCAACAATGATTTTAGAGTCCCGTCCATTCAATAAAATGTATGTGTCCTTCTCTTGAGGTACAGAAGAATAGTTACCTTTGCTGTCTCCAATAATTGAGATATGAGTGGATTCCAATGTAAAACCTGAAGCATTCTTATGCCGTAGGAAATAGAATTGGGTTCCTGTCTCCAAATCTTCTCGCATGGCAACATGAACTTTTGAATTGGAAGCAGCAGGGACCTCTGTGTGATTGGTTCTTCTAAAGGGCTTCATACATTCTAGGAAATATCCTAGAAACTTCAGTTGAGGGTATTTTTCAGTCAACACTCTAGATTCAGCTATGGCAGCTCCAAAATCATAGGAAGTATAGTCTCCTGGATATGGAAGCCAGCCCCAACTAGTTCCTCCATATACTACGTAAATATTGAACATTGAAGCTCCTTGTTCCAAGTTATTTTTGTAGAAGACATTTTCAAAGGAAGCGTTGGTCATCTGAGTGCATTTTGAGAAACCAGGTCCACCCCAATAGTCAGTTGAACCTCCCTGGAACTCCGGTAGATATTCTGGTTCATTTGGATTGAAGGCGTGATGGTCACCTTCAAAATAAGTTGGTAGAGCACCCCAAATGTCTGGATAAGTACAGTTGAATCCATTTGGATAAGCATCTATTCCATACAACTGCACATGCCCGGGACCTTGAACCCAATGATCTCCTGGATATGCATCATTAAAGCTAAATGGAACATCAATACCGTCTAATCTATATTTTGCTTCTAGTTGTTCCATATAAAGTGGCTCGAGAGGGCCTACACTGTACTCATTCTCTACTTGCACAGCAATAATATTACCCCCTTTTGTGATTTGGTGTTTATATAGGTAGGGATCAAGGGCAGAAAGCCACTGCATCCATGATGCTGTGTAATAAGGATTGGTAGACCTTGTTGTACCAGGAAGCGAAATAAGCCATCCAGGAAACCCTCCAGCATTGTTATCTGAGTTGATGTAGGGACCAGGTCTTGCGATCAAATAGAAGCCAAGGTCTTCAGCCAAGTTTAGGAACCTGTCAACATCTCGGATTCCATCAAAGTCATAGACATTGCTTCTTGGAGAATGATAATCCCAGTTGAAATACATTGTTATAGTATTGAATCCTGCAGCCCGAATCTTTTCAAATACATCCTTCCAAAGGGTTGGTGCTGGAAGTCTCCAATAGTAATAGGATCCAGAGTATATAAACTCCCTTTTCCCATCTATTATTAACGAATAGCTGTCCCAGGTAACATTTCTTGGTTTATAGGCTTCAGAAATTGTTATTCCATATCCAACTAGTATAAAAAGAAAAATTATCTTTCGTAATATTGACAAACGTCCTTTCATGACCAAAACACCAAAAGAATGTCAAACATCTACTGGAACATCAGCCTTTTAATTCTGCAGTTACTCCTGCTTGCCCCATCGAATAGGCGTTAAGTTTGAGTGAACACGTAAGTCTCATGGACCGGACGCGAAATGTTACTTCCCTTGCCCAACTTGAACAGTCGTTGTACTTGGAAAATTTGTCGTTTGGACGGGACACAAAATAGAGAATTTCTATACTGGCGGTTCCTTGATTAGTAATAATTCTATACGTCTTGACTTTAAAATAGTTTCATGAAAATTTTCTGCAAGTGCTTCGGTAGGTATATTTAAAGGGTTTCAAGTATATTTCAATATATATTTATAAGGATCGGGATATTTGTATATTTCGAAGAGTTGTCTAATTTCACTTCTTTATCAATAAATTTCCAGGGAAATCTGTGAAACAACGTCAAAACCTCTTTTATAACACAAGCGCTTTCACAAATATATACGTCCTTCAAGTTGACAGGCAAATGCTTTCAAGCCTTTAAGAACTTGTAAATGGTGCTGGCGAGAGGATGCCAAAACGAGTTGAATGCAAGGGAGGTATGGAACAATGCAAGGTATATTAGAAGAAAATTTGGTAAGTGTCAAATATTGACATTTTTCAAATAATCACCAGCTATGAACTGATATCTGTTCTGACCACATTTTTGAACAAGACACTACAAAAACCACAAACAAAAAAGTTTATTGAGATAAACAAATTGGGAGCGCACTCTAATGCGACAACATCTTCAATTATTGCAACCACAGCGAAGATAACAATAGCCGTCCGGAAAGTCACACTTTGAGCAGTCGCAGTTGCACTGCAAACATTTACTGCAATTGATACCCGGAGCCTTGCAGTTGTGGAACTGGCAAGTTTTACACTGCTCAAACTCTTGGTAGGTTGGGCTGTAGACGTCTTCAACAGGAACCCCGCCACGATACGAGCCATATCTTTCTAAAATGACTTCTCCTAACCCTCCATTGGTAGAATCTTCATTCCAAACAGCTATTGCAATGTCATTCTGTTGGTGATTCTTTAGGATGCCAGCAGGTACATAGAATAAATGTTGTGGCCCAAGATAATTAATGTAATGTCCCATCATCCAACCGTTTACAAAGATTAAAGCTCGATAGCGATAATATTCTTTGTCGATAATTCGTACTCCAATAGGAATATCGTGATCATCCGGCAAATTCAATGCGAAAGATGTGCGATACCACTGAACGCCAGCTTCGTTGACTCGATACGGCAATTGTACTTCCTTCCATGTCTGTGTTGGATAACCTGGAAGATACCATCCATGACGTTCACCATACAATCCACCATTGTTTACTTGTCCTCTCACAAAATCGACAACATCCTCACCAGCAATATTACCCTGAATGTACCAGGTAATGTTAGAAGAAGACCCTACAAGCCGGGCTTCAATAAAACCTCTCGGTCTCTTGTAATCATCATTGGCATCATAGTCCTCATTGTGACCCATGTTTTCTAACAACATGGCGATAACATTGTCTGTACTGGTCAGTATCGATGATGGAAAAGCAAAGAATTTTTTGCCACTTGTCGATCCAAGGAATTCTCCATTCAACCAAACAGAATATATTCCATTTTCTCCTCCATCTCCATCCAAAGTAATTCCCTGTTCTAGACCGGACGAGTTGAAATGTCCTCGGAACCACACGTCACCGAAGTGGAAGCCGTAACTATCCATGTAAAGAACCGGTAAAGTTACAGGCTTCGTTGGATTATTAGTACTCGTCTTGTTTGCTAAGATCCAGTTAGAATCGTCAAAACTAGGATATTTTTCGAAAGTTTCCATCTTATACTTCCAGTTACTCAGAGTAGGTAATGTAACTTGTTGAGGGCCAGGTACTTTGGCAACGTAAGAATAACTGTTGGTCTTTCTAATTTTAAGCTGTTCTCCGTTCCAATATATGCCGTCGACTGAGGAAGTAAATATCTCGATTTCTGTTTCCTCAGTAGTATCTCCTCGAAGCATAAGATATTTCTCCTGCTTTGAAGGACCGGAAGGATGAGAAGGAGGTGGAGGGCCTACAGGTGGAAAACCAACGGGAGGTTGTCCAGGAGTTGGTGGACCTATTGGAGGTACTTTGTGAGAAGTTTTGAACTCTGCTGCTCTCAAGAGATACGACCCTCTCACAATTACAGTCTCATTTTGAGCATACTGTCTCCAATACAGGTGGGCTTCACCTTCTGTCGCAAATATCAACAACAAAGATTTATCATTCTCTTCTACCTTAACCCTTATTTCGCTTTCCAGAACATAGTTTAGACGTAAATGTTTGGTGTCTGTATTCCAATTGACTTCTGCAGCTCCCTGAATGACATGGACATTTGGGCGGGATAAAAATTCCAAAACCAACTCTCCAAATTCATTCCTTTCAGCATAGAATATAAGGATATGCTGCTTGTCCACAGTTGAATGATACATGAGCTCAGTAGTTGAGTAAACCATGTTGAAGTCTGCTGTAGAATAGAATGCCAATAGAATTTTTGCTGTTTGTCCATTAATAACGATAGCTGTATTCTTTTTCTGAGGAACAGTGTAGTTTCCTCCAACACCACTAAACGTCATATTTGTAAGGCGTTGAGTTGTTGAAGTCAAATCATTCTGGCGAATGTAGAGAAATTGGGTTCCAGTGTCAGGGTTCACCCTTGCTTCTAGAGTCAGATCGGTGTTGCCAACCGAAGCATTAGTAAGCCATTCAGTCTTGGTTATTGGCTTCACAGTTTCTAGCATATAGCCCAAAAGTTTCTGTGTTTGATATTTTTCTGTAAGTTGACGAGCCTCAGAGATAGCAGCTCCATAGTCATATGATGTATATACCTCTGGAAATGGTAACCAGCCCCAAGTACTGCCACCATATGTCATATAGTAGTTTTGAAGAGAAGCACCTTGAATGATATTGGATTTGTAAAATATCTTTTCGAATTTAGAGGATGTTAGCTTGTAACAGTCCCCGAAACCAGTGCCTCCCCAAGGATTGAAGGAACCTCCCTGGAATTCAGAGAGATACAAGGGTTCTGTAGGATTGAACTCATGGTGATAATATCTGAAATCTTCTAACGAGCCCATGTATGTATAATCTGAACATGTGAATCCTTGTGGATAGTTGTCTATGGCATACATATCGACAGCACCTGGTCCTTTTGCCCAGTGTCCACCAGGATAGGCGTCATTGAACGACAGAGGAACAGTAATGTTTTGTTCCCTGGTCTTCTGCTCAAGGAGCTCCATATACTCAGGGATCAAGTCGCCATTTGAGTATTCATTCTCTATCTGATCTATAATGATAGTGCCATTGGTTGTGTATTGCCAAGGAACCATTTGGGAGTGGATAGCTCTAAACCATTGCTCCCATGCAGCAGTATAATCTGGAGCAGCTGATCGAGCTCTTCCCTTTATATCCACTAACCAACCAGGAAATCCACCAGCATTTGTTTCTGCATTTATATAAGGTCCAGGTCTTGCTATAACATAGATACCAGCTTCCTTCGCCATTTCTAAAACCTTCTGCACGTCCCTGACTCCAAAGAAACTGTAAACCTCTGATTTGGGTGAATGGTAGTCCCAGTTGAAGTACATAGTGGCTGTATTAAAACCAGCTGCTCTATACTTCTCATAAATGTCTCTCCACAAGCTTGGACTAGGGAGTCTCCAATAGTGCCAAGATCCCGAAAAGATATAATGTCTCTCACCATCTATCAAGAAAGAGTACTTGTCATATCCCAGACGATTAGATATATTATACTTAGGTACCCCTGTTCCATTGTAGGCACCACAATGTTTCAAGAAGAAAACAATAAGGACCAAACTAAACAAAGTTGACTTCAGCATGGTCAAAAGAATGATAGGAAATGACTAGCAGGACGTTCTTTTTAAAGGAGAACATTGTCGCATGGAATTGTACAGTTAAATGACCGTTCCTCTTGAAGGGGTGTTAAATACTGACTTCACATCTTAGTAAGAATTCTTCGAACTCTATTTGGGGTATTGTCTAATGGACAGGAACGGTTCTAACGAATCATCACATCTTTTCGTCTTTTGTTACGGCGAGAGATTCTTAAGAAACCTTTTTCACTGTAAAAGTATTCAAACAGTATCCATACAAATTTATTTTATCGTAGTTGATCTTGTGTTAAATTTTAAGTAAGCAGTTGTAGTCGAAAGCTTCAGGTTTGCCAGTTCGTTTCGCCTCCTATACTTATGTGGTTATATACAACTTGAAGAGCCTTTGAGTCCTTTTGGACTCAACCTTTGAGAGCGCTTTTAATTTATATAAGTATTAGAAGAGAAAATATATTATTTTCAATGTCGTATAACTTTCTTACCTCTTATTTGTAGAAAAATTCCATCAGCTGCAGCTATTATTAAAATGTCGCAAAAATATTCCCTACTATGAATGCCATATTGTGAAGTATTTCTGAAGAGCTCAAAAACATAATCTTTCTGCATTAACAATGATCGATATAAATCCTAGTCTCTTAATCTTTCTATCTCCTGAAACCTTGATTGATGAAATTTCTATCCAAAATGTCTTCAGTTCATTGCTATCAATGATCCAACTAGGACTTTTGAACAACAAGAGAGGTTGGACTACTCGACGAAAGGAGACCTAAAGTGAAGAGCATCTCCAAACAGGAAACACTGATAGATCATCAAATTGCAGACCACATTCTTTCTATTAGAAAATTAACACGACATCTTCTAAATCCCAAGTGAACTTCTTACAGAAAATCGAATTGAAAATTTCATGGACGATTTCTTCTCTGATTCGGAACAACAGCTTAACAGAAGAGAAAGTGGAAAGAAGGTAAGAAGAGAAAATTTTAAAGTCTCTCTTTTCATGAGACGATATATATTTTACTAAGAAGATTACATGAAAGAGAGTGTTCTTCTGAAGAAGTTTATGGGTATAGAACAATTCCAAAGGTTAGGTAGCATTACAAGTCTTTATACTATATTCGATAGTTTAATTGTGAAAGCTAAGCAATTAAAAAGTCTTGCATAAGAAAACAAAGTATGCAGAGAGAATATAAGGATACATTTTCGCAAGAGGTTACTTATACATGTATAAAAGCACGCGTATGGAAGGCAATGCGTTGATCTCTATTAGCTCAAACAGAGGCATATACAAAGCGTTCGTTTGATAGGGACACGATAATATGACATTTCAAAGTAACTTAAATGTTATTTTTTGGTTACATAAACGACTTGAATTTGTATGAAGTAAAGCTTCCGAATTTTGACACACACAGCCGTCCTAATTTCATTCCTCTGTTGTTGCGCAATTTCGTTTTAGAGGACTTTGATAGTTTTCTCGCAGATGCAACCGCGAAAGCTTCATGGGGTTATAACAACAGCCACCCCAGAATCTTCAGAAGAAGAAAGAAAACCAGAAAAATGTCTAATAGTGACTGAGAGGGAAGTTCCTGACTTATCTGGTGCACAAGTGGGTAGAACTTGGCTGCTTGTTTGAAACCTATTCTGAAAACTATAGTTGCTAGTGAAAGTGAAAGCAACAGCTATCAATCGTGCCGACATAATGCAACGCCACGGTCGGTATCCTCCACCACCAGGTGAAACGGAAATTTTAGGTTTAGAATGTGCTGGGGAGGTCGTAGAAGTGGGCCCTGGTTGTAAGAGAGATTGGAAGAGAGGTGATCGAGTGATGGCTCTCGTGGGAGGAGGTGGTTATGCGGATCTATGCATAGTAGAAGAAGCGTGTACTATTCCTATCCCTGAAAATTGGACTTTTGAGCAAGCTGCAGCGGTTCCAGAAGCCTGGCTCACTGCTTCACAGTTGTTGATGTTTGTGGCCCAAGCAAAAGCTGGTGATTGGGTTCTTATTCATGCTGGGGCTTCAGGAGTAGGTTTAGCTGCTGTTCAAATCGCTACAAAAGTTATTGGTGCCAAAGCAATTTGTACTGCCGGCTCTCAAGAGAAGTTAGACGCATGTATTGCAAGAGGAGCAGCAGAAGCTTTGAACTATAAAGACGCAGAAGGAGCGTTTTCAGAACGAGTATTGCAGATTACAGAAGGACATGGGGTTGATGTTATTCTGGATTGTATTGGAGGTTCCATGTATGAGCAGAATGCTAAATGTTTAGCGGTAGATGCACGTTGGGTGATTTATGGCACTTTAGGTGGAACAAAAGTTCCAACATTCGACTTGCGTGTTTTAATGGGTAAAAGGGCCTCTATGTTAGCTTCTACACTACGTAATCGAGATTTATCGTATAAAGCCAGTTTGGTTAAAGTAAGTATATAAGGTTTGTTATATTCGTACACTTCTGAAGCATTTTCAATCAGAATCTGGAGCAACACATTATGCCCAGATTTATATCAAGAGAATGCGAGCCTGTTATAGGAAAGGTGTTTTATTCATTGGAAAGTATTCCAGAAGCACATCGTTTTGTAGAATCAAATGCGAATATTGGTAAAGTTGTTGTTTCTTTAACAGATGAATCCAGTAGTCTATGAAGTTGTCAAGCTTGTGTAGACAATAAAAGTTTGAAACGGTTCGATTTATATTGAAACGTTGTGTGACTTTAGTAGAAGTAAATATTTCGAGCGACACTCAATGTGCACTTTATTCCGAGATCACTGTCGGAGAGAAGAAAATGTAATCTTAAGTGGAGTTGGTTCTACGATATCACTAGCATTCTGAGCATAAGTTGACATTACAAGATTTTACTATCCCATATTCTTTTCATAAAAGGACATTAAAAACTTTTACCAATGGTTGAGTTGTCTGACATCTTGTTGTCCTACTTAAGAAGCAAACGTTGACAGTTCAAGTAATAAAGATAAGAAGAATATTTTACCATAGCAAACTATTCTGAAAGATTGCAGAAAGGGAAACAGTTTAGGTTTTCTTTTTCTTTCTTCTTGTTTCAGTCTTTTTAGATATGAGTCGAATTATCAGCAACGCTTTGGCTCATTAAAAGCACAAGTGCTTATAGAGTGTGTCCAATTTACTATCAAGTCATACACGTAGATTCGTATCACAACTATATTATACACATATTCAGAATGAAAGTTATACACATCTTCAATAGATGGCCGGCCACCTTTTGTATCTCCAATGTAGAAAAAAGACAAGAAATACACCAAAGTTTTGCGTAAACGAAATGTCTACTTGTCAGACATATATGACTGGATTCGTTGTTCTGGTAAGAATCTAGTTTCCAAGTTCATATACAACTGAGTAGAGGTATTTTATATTGTTAATCAATTTGCATACATAAATACATAATTTCGACTCTATGCTGCAATGTTTACAAACTTGAAGAGAAGAACATCAGGAATGTACTGAGGATCCATTCACAAACCCATAAGTATGATAGCTCACCAACCATAAAACTTGGGCTGAAAATATATCCTACGGTGAGAGCAAATTAGTTCAAGAATGCAAAATACAAGAAAGAATGAAAGAGTAGTAGCTCAGAGTGGTTAAGGAAATTCATAAAGCTCAGTAGGTGGAACAAGCCTCGCTGTTTCGTACAACTCTGAAGGTTCCAAAGGGCAACTCATACAAACGCACCTCTGTCAACCTCTGAGCTCGTCCTCTACTTCCCTTTCATCTCTGCCCGATGAATAAAACGCAAAGAGAAAACGTGCTTACATTTGTGTTCCCAGGAAAGTAAATAAAACAAACTGCTTCTTGCAAAAGGTACAAAAGTGGGTTTCTTAAACAAGTCGAACATCAATCAACTGATCTAAGAATTCACACCTTTAAGTGTACCATCACTAGCATCACGAAACTTTCAAACTCTGAGCAAATCGAGAATATTCGTCAACAACTGGAGTCCCAAGTTACTTTTGTACGTTCGGCACAAATAACGACCATGGGTACTACATCACTGATGTCTCTTACAACAATACAGTTTTCACTCACGTAAAACAGTTACTTATAGTGACAATATCTTAACTAAAATTACAGTCTCTCAGGTGACGGTGAATAAAAGATTTCAACTTAAAAGAGAGCACTACGTAGACGAGTGAATGAATTTCAGCAACACTGACGAAACAAACTCGATCCCTCATATTCCAAACTAGTGAAAATCGAGTTTCAGATAATCCATTGGCGGCTATGTCAACGAACAACTTGTTGAATGTCGTTTTTGGTGTTTTAGGTTCAATAGCAATGTTGGTTTTATTTATTTTGAACACTCTGAACTACTTGGAGGAGGACTCTTTGACCTACTTACTAGTTAACGCTCTTGGTGGACTTTTTGCCTGCTTGGCGGCCGTCTTTGTGAAATATTGGCCTTTTGTCGCATTAGAAGGCAGCTGGACTATAATTTCTTTGATTCGCTTAGCTCACAAGATAATGAAACCAAAAGCGTAGAAGGATACAATCGATATCTCTTACTTCAAGTTGTATTGATAGTCTCGAACTTATGTGTCTCTTCACTATTCCCTTCTTATATCCCATCATTCTTTTCCCTTAAGCAACTTTCTAAGGTACAAGGAGTCGCAAGAGAGACAAGGCGGAGAGGAGGAGAGTAAGAGGAGGTCTCCTGTCTTAGGGGCCAATTGGTTTACTGGAAGAGTCTTGGCGTTGGACAGCTCTTAACACTTGATTGTAGTTGAATTTGTTATTTTATTCATCAGTATTTTTTCCCAGCTTGACATTCTAGGCTTGTTGCAAAGAGTAACAGTCATGGATTTTGTGGCTAGAGTTAATTATCGTCAACTGAACCGCGAAAGCTACTTTGGACTTTTCGTATTTTGACAGCCAAATCAGAGTAGATAAAAACAATACCTTGTATTCAAAAGACCCTATTCAGGCACAGTACATACTAAAAAACGGAACGTTGCACTCTGCAACAATTCTAACCTCTAGGGTGCACCAACTCTCGGCCTTCTTGTCTTACTGCTATCAACCTTATGCGTGCATAGAGAATTTCGTGTCGGCTTCTGACCAAGATAACGAGGTAATCCGTCAAGAAGCACTTCATGACTTTGCAAGTATTTGAGTACCTATCAGTAGATTATATTCATCAGAGGATTATGAAAAGGTTATAGGCATATTCAAACTTGTTTTCATTTGTGCTGAGACAAATACTCGAAGTAGACTACAGTCCCCGTATTGCGTTGGGCATAAATTCCGATTGGGGCATTTTTCTGTTGGGAAAATTTGTTTGTGTTGCTCTCCTGTGGAGTTTGCGAATTCTAAGACCGTTTATTACCTTCGTTGTCACTGAGTTTGGTGGGAGTTTCCAGCAAGCTTTACAACTAAGCCATAGGGTACTAGAACTATCGATTCTTTTGAGTTTGAGGGACACTTATCTTTTGTTGAAAGTGCAATTTTCTGGAGTGAACCATGACTCAACCAGTACAACTAGAGGAAATTCTATCCGTAAGTCTAGCGAGTTTTGTTTGTATTTTTTGGGATTGAATATTACTAGTTAACGTCTTTGGGCATTAACACAGAATCCATATCTTTTAGCACCGTAACCATGGAATCGGACAAATACCTCTGTGTGAGGGAGGTTTCCGGTGGGAGTCAGAATCAAGTGGCAATTATAGATATACAGGAACCTTCCAATATTATTAGACGTCCCATAACGGCAGACTCAGTATTGATGAACCCTGCTACCAAAGTGTTGGCGTTGAAGGCTGGAGTACAGCTTCAACTTTTTGATATCGGGAAGAAAAGTAAGGTAAAGTCCTACGTCATGGAAGAAGAAGTTCTTTTCTGGAAATGGCTGTCTCAAAAGACACTCGGTCTTGTCACTTCCCATTCAGTTTATCATTGGGATTGCACAGACACAAGTTCAGAACCAGTGAAAATGTATGATAGACACGCTACCTTGATGAACGCACAGATTATAAATTATCGAGCAGATGAAGATGAAAAGTGGTTAGTATTGATCGGATTGCAACAAGAGGGAGACAAAGTTGTTGGGAGGATGCAGTTGTACTCAGTTGAGCGTCGTGTATCCCAAGCTATTGAAGGCCATGCAGCGGCGTTTTGTAAGTTTCAAATCAATTCGAAGGATCCTGGTACAAAACTATTTGTATTTGCCACCAAAACTTCCAATGCAAGCAAGTTCCATGTAATTGAAATTGGTCAAGATAAGAAACCTTCGGATGCTCCGCGTTTTACAAAGTGTGTTACGGACATCTATTATCCTCCAGAAGCAGCGGAAAAGGATTTCCCTGTTGCTTTGCAGGTGTCTTCCATGTATTCATTTGCTTATTTAGTCACAAGATTGGGATATGTTCAAGTTTATGATTTAGAGAGCGGAAGATGTCTCTATATGAATCGTATCACAGAGTCCACTATTTTCCTTACAGCGGTACACACCAACACTGGAGGTTTTATTGGTTTGAACCGCAGAGGACAATTGTTAGGATTTTCTGTAGAACCCAACTATTTTGTTCCGTATATTCTTGATTCTTTAGGCGATGTTCAACTGGCTATCAAAGTGGCATCCAGAAACAAGCTTCCTGGAGCTGAAGATCTATATGAAAGATACTTTGACCAATTGTTTAATGCTGGAAATTATAAAGAAGCTGCAAGAGTTGCAGCGGAATCTCCAGGAGGGATTTTAAGAACGCCTGAAACTATCGCCAAATTCAAGTCTGTCCCAGCAACTCAGGGGCAACCCTCTGCGTTGTTGTTATATTTTCAAGCCTTATTGGAACGAGGTGCTCTGAATCGCTTTGAAAGTGCGGAATTGGGTGGTCAAGTTGTCCAATTTGGTCGTACTCAACTTTTGGAACGTTGGATGAATGAAGATAAGATTACTTGTAGTGAGGAATTGGGAGACGTTGTGAGATCCTCAGATCCAAAGCTGGCACTTCAGATATATTTGAAGGCTGAAGCACACGGCAAAGTCATTGAGGTAATGCACTACTAGTCCGAATTTTGGTCATTTTCATCGATGCTAACTTGATTTTAGGCATTTTTAGAAAATGGAGCTTACGATAAAATTTTATTGTATGCGAAACGAGTTGGACTATCTGTGGAACCCATGGAACTTATACAAACGGCAGTTAATTATTCTCCCAAGAGCGCACTTGACTTGGCTCAGTACTTCTTGAAACAGTTTCAAGAAGGTGGAGGAAAACCTCTTGATCATGCAGCTATAGCAGAAATGTTTTATTCTCGTGGTTTGATACAAGAAGGGACGTCTTATTTACTTGATGCGTTGAAGGACGATCGTGCCGAAGATGCTGAACTGCAGACAAGATTATTAGAAGTCAATCTTCTCTCCGCACCACCAGTAGCAGACGCAATTATGGCACAGAATATATTTCACTATTATGATCGAAAAAAGATTGCTAATCTTTGCGAGAGACAAGGTCTTTTCCAGCGTGCTTTGGAGAACTATAATGACTTGGATGATATTAAAAGAGTCATGGCTAATACTCATGCTCTTAGTCCTGAATTTTTGATTGGATACTTTGCTAATCTTTCACCGGAAGATTCTTTGGATTGCTTAAAGGAACTTCTCAGAGTCAATCCAAGAGGTAACTCTCAGTTGTGTGCTCAAATAGCTAGCAATTATGCAGATCAGCTTGGTCCCCAAAGAGTAGTGTCCCTTTTTGAGGAAAGAGGTCTTACAGAAGGAGTATTTTATTTCTTGGGCGGTATCGTAAACTACTCAGAAGACCCCGACGTGCATTTCAAGTATATAGAAACTGCAATCAAGTTGGGTCAATTCCATGAAGCTGAGAGAGTTACAAGAGAAAGTAACTTTTATGATCCAGAAAAGGTCAAAGACTTTTTGATGGATACAAGGCCGAAGGATCCCAGACCTCTTATCAATGTTTGTGATCGTTTTGGATATATTCCTGAGCTTATTAGATACATGGTGAAGAACAATCAACTCAAATTTATTGAAGGTTATGTTCAACGAGTAAATCCAGCAAAGACTCCTCAAGTGATAGGAGCTCTCATCGATCTGGATGTTGAAGAGTATTTTATCAAGGATTTGTTGCAATCGGTGAAGAATTTAGTCCCAGTTGATGAACTTGTAGATGAGGTTGAGCGTAGAGGACGCCTTAAGATTTTACTACAATTTCTAGAGGCAAAGGTTGCAGATGGTTCTACCGAATCCTCTGTTCATTCTGCTTTAGCAAAAGTGTATGTGGACTGTAACATTAATCCTGAACACTTTTTAGACACCAACCCTTATTATGATCCATTAGTTGTTGGTCCTTATTGCGAAAAGAAGGATCCATATTTTGCATACATTGCTTATCGTAAAGGGCAATGCGATGATGAGCTATTGAGTGTTACTAACCGTAATGGGTTGTTTAAAGAACAGGCTAGATATGTTGTTGAAAGAGAGGATTCTGATCTTTGGGCTCGAGTTCTTTCACCAGACAATGAAAATAGACGCCAATTTATCGACCAAGCTGTGAATACTGCTCTACCAGAACAAAAGAATCCAGAGAGAATTTCGGTCGCTGTGAAAGCTTTTATGACGGCAGATTTACCTCACGAGTTGATTGAGCTACTGGAGAAACTTGTTCTTCGTGGAAGTGGTTCCTTTGCAAACAACCGAAACTTGCAGAATTTGTTGATTCTTACTGCTATTAAATCCGATACTTCGAGAGTAATGGACTACATTCGAAAATTGGATAATTTCGATGGCATGGATATTGCCCCCGTTGCTATTGATGCAGGATTGTATGAAGAAGCCTTTGAAATTTATTGCAAATTGAAACAACCAGAAGCTGCAGTGGACGTCTTATTGGAACAAATTGGAGATCTGAATCGTGCAACAGAATTTGCAGAAAAAGTCAATTCACCCATGGTTTGGAGTAAACTTGGAGTGGCAAGATTGGAACGCGGAGATGTTGTGGGTGGTGTGGATGCTTTGTTGAGAGCAAAAGATCCAGCTCCTTACCAAAAAGTAGTAGAAGCAGCTAGAGCAACAGATGGAGATCAATCATCATTTGAAGCAGTTATCAAATTCCTCCACATGGCAAGAACTAAAGTGAAAGATCTTGTATTCGTTGATACTGAACTAGTTTATGCATTCTGTGTTTGTGATCGTTTGAATGAAATGGAAGAATTCGTCGCTGGTGCCAATTCTGCCAATTTAGAGGAAGTTGGTGACCGTTGTTTCGATGAACAACGATTTAATGCAGCTAAAATCTTATTTAGTAAAATTGGTAATTTTGCCAAATTGGCTCCAGTGCTTGTATGTCTTGGAGACTATGCTGGAGCTGTAGAGGCGGCCAAGAAAGCAGACCGTCTGAAGACATGGAAACTTGTTTGTTACGCGTGTCTAGAAGCTGAAGAACTTCATCATGCACAAGCTTGTGGTCTTCATATTATCGTTGAACCGGAAGAATTGGACGAGATACTGCAGTTTTATCAAAATCTTGGCTATTTCGAAGCAGCAATTGAACTTTTGGAAGCAGGTGTTTCGTTAGAACGAGCTCATTCTGGCATTTTTACAGAACTTGGAATACTTTACTCTAAATATCGTGAGGAGTCTCTCATGGACCATCTTAAGATGTGGTGGCAGCGTTGTAGTATTCCCCGTTTGATTCGAGCAACAGAAGCTTCCTCTCAGTGGCCAGAACTTTGCTTCTTATACATTCGTTATGACGAGTTGGATAATGCTGCGAATATTATGATGAACCACTCGCCTTCCTGTTGGTCACATTCAGGTTTCACCGAAGTCATGTCTAAAGTGACAAACACTGAGATATTGTATCGTTCAGTAGAATTTTATGTGGATGAACACCCCAATTTATTGAACGAGCTGCTTTCGTTGATCTCCAGTAGAATTGATGCTGGTCGTGTCGTATATATTGTGCGTCGTGCAGGTGAACAAGAAATGGGTCCATTGGGCTATTTGCCACTAGTGAAACCTTTCTTAATGAAAGTTCAAGAGAACAATATCGTCACAGTCAACGAAGCACTTCATGACATATTTGTGGATGAGGAGGATATATCTAGTCTTAGACAGTCCATCCAGAAATATGATAATTTCGACCAGTCAGAACTTGCAAGGTTGTTAGAACAGCACGAATTGGTAGAAATGAGGCGTGTTTCAGTTGATTTGTATTGTCGAACTGGCAGACATGAAAAGGCCTTGGAATTGTGCAAAAAGGATAGTCTCTTTCGTGATGCTGTTGCAACTGCAGCAGACAGTGGAAATTCAGAAATGGCAGAGAACTTGGCACGCTTCTTTTTACACAACAATCGACCAGAGTGCTTTTCATTCTGTCTATATTCCTGTTACGAAATTATTCGTGCCGATGTAGCGCTTGAGTTGAGTTGGCAACATCAAGCTACAGACTTTACGATGCCTTATATGATTCAAAAATTACATGATCTTACTTCGAGACTGAGTAGGCTTGAAAGTGAAAGAGCCGCACAACTCCAGCGTAAGAAGGAAAAGCAGCAAGCGCAAGAAGCAGAAGTAAATGAGGATCCTTCTATAGTCATTCACGGTTTGCAGCCAACGCAACAAACTCCCATGTTGGGATATGGACCCTTTGGAAATGGTCCTTCTGCATATTCTCAGAGTGGTCTACTTAGTTTACCTCCGGCACCTGGGACTTGGAATAGTCAAGTGAACTTTCAGCCTTCCCGTTCCTCGTAGTTTGACTGCTTTTCTAGAAAGAGAGGACGGAAAGATGTTTTGCAAATTTTTCTTGAATAAACAGTTGTGGTTTGTGAAAGTTGATTTCTATTGTCTTTATTGTATAAGATTCGTCTAATGAGACAATTTGGATCCGAATTGGAGATTGCTCGAACAATGCATGAAGCTAAATTCTATTACTGAGACGAGAAGAATAGAGTTGAAACATGTTGTTCTGTTCACTCGGGAAGTTCATTTATGGACTTTCCTTGTTCCCACACAGAAATATTTTCTCACTCTTGTCCTATCTAGTTATCCTTTCAAAAATGGCAAAAGAAATATGGTCATTCTTAAATGATTGATTATTGTGCTTTTGTATTGTTGAATGTGCTTCCGAAAGAACAAGAACATTCCTATTTGTTGAAGGAGTTGCAGGAACGTTGTTTGTACTTCATCTTGTATCAAAGGCAACGGAATAGTCAATAGAACTATAGCAGCTGTCGGTGCATATTCTGATTGTCACTACTGATATGAATATATTCTTCAAGTTTCTGTTATTGGTATACTGTTGCAAATTAACAAGTTACGCTGTCATCATTTCGCATTTTGTTGGAAAAAGCGTCCTTGGTGTATATCATTTTGGAGTGTTTTGTCCAACTATGGGAATATTAGAAAGAATAAAAGAAATTGAAGAAGAAATGGCACGTACTCAAAAAAACAAAGCTACAGAATATCATTTAGGCCTTCTCAAGTCCAGACTAGCAAGGCTTCGTTCACAGTTATTGGAAGGTCCAAAGGGTCAAGGCAAGGTATGTGGCACTACATAATAATATTGGATCGCCTTGAGTGAAGAATATTTTACTAGTCGGACGAGAAAGGATTTGAAGTGGTGAAACATGGAGACGCTCGTGTTGCACTGGTGGGATTTCCTTCAGTTGGCAAGTCAACGCTTCTGTCTATGTTAACAAAAACAAAGTCAGAGACTGCTGCTTACGAATTCACGACACTGACAACAATTCCTGGCGTATTGGAATATCGTGACGCAAAGATTCAGCTTTTGGACCTTCCTGGAATTATTGAAGGTGCTTCTCAAGGAAAGGGCAGAGGAAGACAGGTGATAGCAGTCGCTCGATCTGCAGACATGATTTTGCTTATGTTAGATGCTATGAAAGCTGAAGAACAGCGAATTCTTCTAGAAAAAGAGCTTGAAACAGTGGGAATCCGATTGAACAAGAGACCTCCCAACGTTTATTTTGCTAAGAAAAACTCAGGAGGTATTTTGTTCACATCGACTGTTCCTTTGACTAGAATGAACGAGAAAATGGCTTATATGATATTGCATGAAGTAAGATAAGTTTTATGAACATGTATTTATCTCTTATTTTTGATATAGTATCGAATTCACAATGCAGAAATATTGATTCGTGAAGATATTAGTGTTGATGAATTCATCGATGTTGTGGAGGGCAACAGACAATATATCCGTTGTCTTTATGTATATAACAAAATAGACAGCACTACAATTGAACATGTAGATAGGTTAGCGCGTATGGAACATTCGGTTGTAGTTTCATGTGAACTGGGACTTAATTTGGATTACTTGGTAGAGAAAATTTGGGAATATTTGCAACTAGTAAGGAAGGCTGTGGTATTCGTTATCCACCGTATTGCTTACTCTATGTTTAGATACGTGTTTATACCAAGAAACAAGGAAATCCTCCAGATTTAAGAGAGCCTCTAATCTTAAGAGAAGGTTCAACAGTGGAAGATGCCTGTAAAGCCATTCATCGTAGTTTAGCAGATCCTTCTCAATTTAGATATGCACTCGTGTGGGGTCGAAGTGCAAAACATGATCCCCAGAGAGTTGGATTGTCGCATCCACTGCTAGACGAGGATGTTTTGCAAGTTGTTAAAAAGTGAAACATTGAAGCGTAGAAGCCTGGCAGTTGATAAACTTATTTGTTGCTTTCGATATTGGATATGGCCAACATTGAGACGGTGACATTCTTTATTAGATATCAATATTAAGTCTTACAATATGCTTACATTGAAAGATTTGGATAAACTGTTGTCAAATAAAACAAAGTTATCCATGAGTTTCTTTTAGAAGTTTCATTCACATTCTTTAAAGTATTTCATTACCACTAGAATTATTGTCTGTGTTGTACTTTAAGTATACTTGAATTTGCATTCAAGAACAAGTAACTTGAGAAGTGCCATAATGTTCATTGCATGGAATCACTATGTGAGAATAGAAGATATTCACAACTTTTTAGTTAATAAAGATTACAGTGATGTTTTGTGTTGTATGTTTTCATGAAGAGCAGAGAACTATTAGCTTTTTTACTCAACTATGTTTTGTTAACTTAGTCTTTGCAAATTCCTAATATATATAAATTTCTCTCTTTTAAGCAAGAAAAAATGAATATTTCAAACTGCTTAGTATCCTAAAAGACTTTTGCTCAAAGGGAATATTTGCTCCTTATGCTTCGATTTCGAGAAATTCTTTATAGAGTTGAAACTATCCATGGCTTGTCAAAACAAAATCTTTTCATGCGCTTTCCTCACAGGCTCTCTTCTTTTTGAAAATAAAAGAAGGTTTGTCGTTAATCGTCCTACTTGTTTGAAAGCACAAAAGTTTCGTCAACCTTCGCAGGATTCGAAGCAGTCTTGTACTCTTCAAGTGGCCCATCAGAACAATCCAGAAAACAATTCAGAGTGGAAGGAAAACTGGTATACTGTTTACAGGACTGTTATGCCTGCAGAAACTGACTACGGTGGCGTTGTGTGGCATGGAGAATATTTTAGGTGGTTGGAAGAGACACGAGTTCGAGCCTTGAGTGCCTTAGGTCTGACTTATGTGGATATTGTTGAACAACTCAAATGTGAATTTCCTGTTGTTCAAATCGACTGGAAATATCTTAAACCTGCAAGGCTGGGGGACTTTGTTTGTATTCAAGTTGCTTTCAGAATGGCTGGAATCCGTTTGGTTGCAGATAGTAGAATTTATCGAATTCTGTCGAGCAATATTGAAGAAAAGGAACTTTGCGGACAAGGAAAAATTTCTTTGGTTGTTGTGGATATGAATTCGAGGCAGGTTCTAAGAAACCTTCCAGAACCCTTACAGCGCCTTGTGACCAAAGTTGACAAGTAAATTTGTCATTCAAAATGTACTGCGCAAGTGGCTTTTGTACGAGTCCTTTGCCACTAAGGTTGAACAAAGACATAAAATTTTTCCAAGTTTTGCGAAGGAAATCCTCAGAAAGATATCACATTAAACAATATAGTGGCTTTCAAATTACCCCGCTGTTTAAAGGTATTCTCCGTTCAGACAGTCGCTTATTGTTAGTTGGGAAGAGTGATGTGGGTAGTTCCGGCTTGGAAGGTGGTGTGAATCTCACTGGAGATGGAGGCGTTCATAAAAAGTTACTTCAAGAAGGCGTGGGTGAGTCTGTTATTCCTGGCTGTAGGGTTACTGTCCATTATACAGGCTATTTGGATAATGGACTGGAGTTTGATTCCACACGAAAGAGAGAGGAACCTTTTCGGTTTGTGGTTAACAAAGGGCAAGTAATTCGAGGTTGGGATATTGCTCTTCTTTCTATGAAAGAAGGAGAAACAGCGAAAATTCGTTGCTCTCCTAGTTACGCTTATGGGGAGAAAGGAGTCCCTCCAGTTATTCCTCCAAATGCATTTCTAACCTTTGAAATACAGTTGGTGAAAGTTGAAAGATTGTTGAATACTCCCAGTTCAGTCAAGGACAGCGATAGCATTGACGCTTCTGCAGTAGTTGATTCCAAACCAAAGGATGAACAAAAGCCGGAAAGATTTTATTTTATCTCTCCTTTTGCTAGTCAAACAGGAGAACAGGCTCCTTGGTGGCTCAACCCCCTTATAACTTTTTCTGTGATTTTCATTTTGATAGGCATAGCCTTTACAATTGTGGTTCAAAGTGGGGCCTTGCATACTAGCTATTTGAAGAACAATTAGACTTCATGTTTCCTTTACAACATATCTGAAGGTTCCAAGGCAACATATACTCTGAATTCTTACCAAAGGCTTTTGAATTACTGGATGAAAAGTTTATAAAAGAGCTATATTTACGGAAGTGTCTCTTTGGTCGTGTCGAGCATCAACATTTTAATTAACACATTTCTCTTATTTACCAGCGGTTCTGTAGTCCACATGTTATTTACACTTGTACTGGGAAGCTTAAATTCACTTGGCCCTTTACAGCAGAGAGCGTGACACTCAAGGAGTAGTATAATAATCTCAATAATGAACATTTTCATTGTAGCATCGCATATGCAGTTATATACTTTATAACCAAGCTTAGAACGAGAGCACTTGGCAGCATCGCTAAATGGTATATCAAAGATACAAGGATCTAACGAAATTGAAAAAGATTTGTAAAGAATCAGCAAGGAAGCTCTGACTTATGTATGTTCACTAGCGCGAATCTTTTCCCAAAACGGATATGTAGCTTAGTTGAGCAGCAATGAGAAGTTTCCGAGTGGTTTGATTGAAAGAGAGATCATTTCGTTAGAAGTTGGACCTGCCTTGTAGATATATTTTGCCAGGGTAATCAAGTGTTCTAAAGTCCGTCAGTAGAGTTTTCTAGTCCAATATATCCTGTACTCGCCATGTTACCTGACTTTGAGAATTGACACAGGAGACAAAGATTTTAGTTTTAGGTTTGCGGTTGATTCGTTTCAATCATATGCTCGTACTGACTCGTCATACCTAAACTTTAACACGCTGTTTCTTGAGCACAGGTATGTATTGCCCCAAATTGTAAAATCGTCAACTATCACTAGTCGTTACTACCTAAACCAACTTGTAAAAGTACAAGATTACGTAAGTTGATATGGAATGTAACAGTTTCTAGTGAACGCACAGCACAATTAATTTCAGTTCAACTCAGTCACAACTTGTCTCTGTTGTGGCTATCGTAGAATCAAGTCTTGTTTGCAGTAATGTTGTATTTATAGTGCATATCTCAAAAACTGTTGTAACCGACTGCACAGCAGAACATTATTCGTATCATGAAACCTTCTATTATTTTAAGACTTGTGACGAGTTATTTTCACCTCATAGGGAAAACATCATCCCTTCATTATTCATGTCAAGCGACTTCGAAATTCTACAGAATGACAAAAGAAACAGAAACTAGGAATACTCTGTCAAAGCAGCAAATGACTGTCTGGCAACAAATAAACATAGGAGAGTACAATTTCTAATTACCAATCGAGGATTATTCATAGAATTAAGGGCTCATATTCGGTTTGGTGTTTTCACCAACGTTTCCGAGATCTTTCAATGAGAACTGTGCACTACCTCGCTTTTTCGGCTGTTGTTGATTAGGATGCGGCGACCAACCTATCATATACACAACATGAATAGATGCAAAAATATGCCCCTCATTATCGGAATACTGTTGTCTGTAAAGCTCTGAGGCTAACTGAAAAGCCTTTTTTCCAAAGTAACCACTGTCCATACAAACAAGCTCAACAACCACTTTTGAAAGAGGCAAGTCAACTTACCCTCGCAGGCAATTCGCATTATTTTCTCCAGTTGCTTTAAGAAAGCGGAGTAGTTGAAACATGTCTTCAAACTTCACTGTGAAACGATCAGTATCTATAGTAGTCAACTTGAAACCTCCTCTAGATAGAACTGAGCCAACGTCACTGGTTTGAACAAAAGGTGACACTCGAGGACTCACACCGCCATGGACTTGCTCCTCTGCCAACTGTAGACACACACGAAGTTCATGTAAACTGTCTCCACCAAACATAGCACCCAAAAATAGGCCATCAGGCTTCAAAACTCTATTGAGTTGGGCCAAAAAACCTGGAAGGTCGTTGATCCAATGCATACTTAAGCAACTGATAGCCATATCAAAAGAATGTTGCTGAAAAGGCAAAAATTCTTCGTCCGATACAATCCCTATTGTTTCTATTCCATCTGACAAGCTTTGACACCTGTCCAAGGTTGTCCTCACGCAGCTCTCTGAAATATCTGTTTCTACAACTCGCTTGATGCCTGGAAAGTCAGAAAGGGCCGCTCGAACATGTCCATATCCACAACCCACGTCAAGTGCTGTTTCCAAAGCTCGCGGAATGTCCTATTTGCGGTATAAAAAATAAAAGGATGTTTATAAGAAGAATTCCTACTTGCAAACGTTCACAAAGTCTATTGGCCACTTCCTTATGAAGAAAGTAGTAGCCTTCGTCAAAATTTCGAGCAGCTCTTTCTCGCTGTAGTCGTTTCAGTTTTCGATCAAAAACTTCGTGGACGTGTCTTTTCTGCAATACTCGAATAGCTGTCCTACTACCCAATGCTATTGCAGCCAACCTTCCATACATAATTATTAGACAACATTCAATAACATTTTAATGATAACAAGTGGAGTCTGGACATTACTTTTGAGTTTTCAAAGAATCGAAAATGATTCACTTTTGATTTTTGTCAACTTGTCCTATTCTATGAATGGTTCGCCTATCTGGAACCAAATCACCAAATATCGTCTCTTGAAGTCTTTTTCTTGCTTCTACCTGACCAGATGAAGTATTCTCTGAAGCGTTGATTGAAGGCACGTGTGTTGATATTTCTTCTACATGAGTCGAATCGTATAGTGACGGTGAGTTTGCTGTGAATTTCATATTAGCTATGACATTTTCCATATTAACACTGTTCTTACCAGTTCCAGGAATTCTGGGACCCATACTATTATAGCTGGGAGAATAGAAGATAGGTTGCATAGCAGGAGTTCCTGGTGTCCAACCTCCTATGCTATTGTACTGCATATACATACCAGAAGGATAACCTGAAGTCGGCATACCAGACCACGTTCCAGCGCCTCCATACGTCATGTACGGAGTCATCATCATATTGGGAGCTATCATTCCTTGTTGACTTGGAAACATTGGCATCATATTCATACTCCCAATGGTAGAATAATAACCTTGTTGATGTTCTTCTTCAAATCATTTAAAAAATAGTAATCGTCATACCTTGTAAGTTTTGAAACTGCAATGGCGTGTCCACTTCATGCCATGGTTGCTGTGGCATTTGCTGAAATGCAGACTGTCGAGGAACTTGGCTTGAATCAGAAAACTTATCTGAACTTTTCTTTGATAAATTTGTTACTTGCATAGGAGGGACAAGGCTTTGTCCTGAAGAAGAAACCCCAGAAGAGTAATGGTGCTGCTGGCTGAAGTTCATATCACTCAACAATTCTAGGAGGTCATCACCCTTCTTCTTCTTCGGTTTCTCTGATAGTTGTTCCTTAGCGCTAACTTGTGATGCATTCTTTTCTGCGTAAGAAACATTTGAATCTGATACGATACCAAAAAAGTCATCAATATTATGTTGTGCTTTGGAGTACTCTTGGGATTCCTCTAAAGTTCTACCATCACTCTGTAGTCTATTCTCTTCATCACTATCATTGTCAAAGTGAATCATTGTAAAGCTACCAGAATCCTATACAAGATAAGAAAAGCACTTGAAGACTAAAGACTTTTACCTGAAGCGATGCTCTTATTGCTGCAGCTAAAGCAGCTTCCTCATTATAGTCACCACTAGCCACTTTCTGCAATTCGATGGATTTGCAAGTAGCATCCATACGCGATCTTTTCTCAGAGATAGTATCAGATGACTTCCCATCCTATTTACAAACTCATAAGGCTACTCAACAGGAAACAGAAAAATTACCTCTGAAACGGTTGAAATATGCTCTGCCATTCCTTTCAGATAATCTAAAGGTGCGTGTTCCAAAGAAACGTTACTTTCTGTAGCTCCAAGACTTTCACAGTACATAAATAAAACCAGAAAAATTTAGATATAGCCTACCGATTTGCAACAGACAAGAAACCATTTGCTTTCTCAACCAACTCAACATAAGTTTGGTAAATTTTCAAACTTGTTTCACAATCACTCTTAGATGTTGTGAAAAAATTTTCCTGAATCATTTCCACTCCTTGATTTAACTAAAGAAACTTTCAGCAATGCTTTCATATCCATCATAAAACGAAAAACGTACCTGATTAACAAGTGGCAACATATCCTTCATAAGTCTCTCCATAACTCCTATTGTCAAGTCATTATGTAATTCTTCAGCTCGCAAGCGAACGTCGGTAAGAACATCCAACTATAAAATACCTTAGCAGGCAAACATTGATTTCTTTTTACGCTACCTGATTCTCCAAAATAGGCATGACCTTTAAAACTTCTCTAAAATCAAGCGTGTTGATTTGACCCGAAGGAATAGTCTCATTTTCTTGAACAAATACAGCGGTTTGCTGATTACGTGAAGGATCTCGTATAGTATCATAAAACGCACCCTAAAGAGAGACATTGACTACCTTGCATAAGCGTTGATGGCAAAGAAATACCAGAGTTCTTATTGTAACAATCCTTTCTTGAAGATATCTTCCAAATAGTCTTGAGTATGAGGAGAAATCGTAAGCACTGGGGTTTGAAGCGTCTCTAAATTCTTGCAAATTAAAGATAAACGGCGAACGCAGTAAAATATCAATCATTCCTCTACTACCCTCATCCAATAAGATATGGCATAGTAACAAGGCTTTCAAGACAACCTAAGATGTCACTGTCAATAAATTACCCGTGAAATAAAAGAGAACACTAAGGCTAACCGGCCACTCTCCGGCACGGAGACGTTGTTGAATATACTTCAAGACTTTGTGAGGACCTTGAGAACAATAACGAATGAACTGTATCGGTACACGGAATAAACCTACCGCACTTGGAGTTATGAGGTGACGGTCGTAAAAATGTAGCATCGATTATCTCTGTGAAGCTCAGGTTCACAAACCAAAATTTTAAAGTGGATAATCTTACTGTTGACATCTTTCATTCTGGGTCTGGTTTCCTCATCTAAAGTTGCTTTCGTCACTGCTCTTTTCAACTCATTTACTGTCATATGCGTAGTAAATATGCGGGTAGAGTCCATCGCTCTCCTGGTATATTTTTCCATGTTTCCTCAACGAAAAAATGCAACAGCTTAACGTCTATTCCTGTTTCAAGTTGCTCCTTGCTTTATTTCTCACTTTATTTTACAACCAGAAACGAAAAATGAAACAAAGTTGTCGACACGAAAAGCAACGACCTTTCCATTTGTGAATTGCATGGATTTGCGGAGTGTTCCCTGAAAAAGTGTCTTAGGTAGGTGAGCGACTTTCATGGAAAAAATTTCCAAGTTATCAAGTTCGACAAGTTTCATAAATATATAAAATCGAATAGTTTATAGGAGAACAAAGGCTTCGAATAATTTTGATTCTTTTTTATCATAGAAACTATACAAGGTTTAGAGCAATACTGAGGGCAGTCCTTGCGAAAGAGTTGCCAAGGATAAGGTCGTTGCTTTTGATAGATGATAAACATTCCAAGTCTCTTAGTGTACTCTTAGAAGCAATTCGTCATAAAATCATTGGCAACTTAGGATGCATTTCTACAGTGTCTTTCATCAATGACTGGCAGTGGTGCGGAGGGCTATGCAGTCGACTCAAGAGCACAGCTTGCTGAACAACTATACAAGTCCGAAAAGGAATACAAAAGTCTGCTTTCATATCTTGCATCCCAAAGAATTGGTAAAAACACGACACAACGAGCTTTCCTTCCATTGGGACCTCTTGCATATGCAAGTGGAACTCTAAAACCTTGTGAAGAGGTATGAGAAAACGTCAAACTGCCTTGTTGCTATTGAAACGTGCATTTAGGTATTAGTATTGTTAGGAGAGAATTATTTTGCTAGGGTTACCTTGGAGCAAGCCGTGAATATAGCTCATAGAAGAATAGCCTTTATTGAGAAAAGATTATCGGATTTGAAAGTAGACACAGTAACTTCAGAGATGAATGAACCTGATATAGATAAGCAAGAAAACGAAATTCTATTAGATCGTTGGAACAAAAGCATGCATCTTCTAGAGCAGTATATGCAAGTAGAAGACGTTGTCAACTTGTGTGAGGAGTACGACGACTCTATTTCGAAGGAACCAGTTCGCGTTCACGGTCTGAAACAGGATATGAGTAATAGGATTGTAGAAAAAGACGTAGAAGAGATTGTAGACTGGAACAGTCTGTTGGACGTCTCAGGCCTAATGACGGAAGCTGATAGACAAAACCAAGAGCTACCTGATTCCATTTGGAACGACTTGAGACAACTTGAATTGGCCGAAGCTTCTAGTTTCGTTGGAGAAGTAGTTGAAGATTCAGTTAGTGCTATTTCAGGAGCACTTCCTTCGATTTCGCAGAACAATAGGGCCCAAGATTCTTGCCAATATGAGGAAAATCAATTCGCTGCTAATTATACCGCATCAAGCGTTTCCTCCAATATTGCTAAGGAACCTCAGTCGACAACTTCGCAACGGAACTTTTCCAGAAAAACATTCTTTGGACAAATCAAGGAAAGAAAGTCGCTTTCAAGCTAGTTTAAGGTTCAGAAAGGTGGTTTGAACTCTCCTAAAGCAAATCATATACAAGGAATACTCTAAAAGTTTTTCACTCAAGGGAAATACTACGATGCAACAGAGTAAGACAGTCTGCTTTCGACAAAATATCGTTGTATATCGACTGAATGCGTTCTTATTGAAGCTAAGATGGCTTTCCTTTGTGTAGCTTTTAGTTGTAATGACATTAATGAGAACTATAAGAATACTCTTGCTAAATGCTGAAACGAATAATTTTTCGTTCACTCCAGCCTTTACTCTGCAGCAGTTGACTCTTTGGAGAGAGATGACAATTTACATGCATTTACGACGTTTATCTTGTAAATGAATTATCGAATAGCGTTCGTATTCGTATACATTTTAGGAAATCGAAAAGGACTCTCAGAACATTTGAGTTTGATATGTTCTGAGCTAGACTCGAGATGAAAATATAATTTAGAAGCAATCCCAATTGCTATGTAACTGAATACGACTCTCATCAGCTTCATGTAAGCAGGTCATTATAAATATGATAAAAAAAATATTGAAAGAAAGATTTTGTTCTTTTATTGGTTGCAAGCTTGCTTTCTTGATGTGATCAAAATTTTTTCTGCTCAAGATTTTTAAAGCGTTCTTCTTGGGCAGAGAGCAATAATTAGAGCAACGTTATCCACTTTAACCATCTTTGAATACATTGCCAGCTATCTTGTCAAGGAACAATTTTAAGTGAAACCATGCATTTCTTTCAATATCACCGATTTGCAATAATTGATGCTTTGTTCTTTGTTTCTAAGGAGTAATGCTTTTGATGTTTGTTCATCTTTTTGTTGTTCAGGTGTGAACTGCAAAGTTGTATTCTTAGTTGGAGACCGCCGATACTTCATTTGGCCACTAGAGTAACGGTTGCTTCACGTTTGCAGGTGGAATTAAATAAGCTTTTTGCAAAATTCAGTTTACGGCCGTATATCAAGCTCAAAACAAAATGTGAAGAGCAGTTCAAACATTTGAAATGTTCTCTGGTACAATGACAAGACAGTTCCCTCATTTACTTAGACGTTAACACATAGTTATAAAAGTATCTTTTACAAGGCTACGCAATCTTCGACAGTGATTCCACTTCAAAAATTTCATCTTCCAAAAGGCTGTTATCCTAGAATCAGCCATCTGATACCTCTTGTAGCTCCAAGATGCCTCTTTTGAAGCGTTGGACATCCTAGTCGATAACCTATAGCTCGGTGTTGTATCTTACAGAGAGCGTGGCTGAAGCGTCTGATGGGTATTATCAGTTTAGGTTCTTCTTTCGCGATATCAACAAATATTATAGATCAATAGGATAAGCAGTCCTTAGACATGTTCCCTAGAAACAACATCTCAATGTAGGGGTTTTAGCGAAACTTTCTGTTTGTTCTCCATGGCGTTTCGCATTGAAACAAAAAGATACTTCAGAGAGACCATTTCATGTGAAGATATGGTGAAGATTGCCAGTTACCGAAATGCCACGAATCTCCATTTCTTTTGGAGTCCCGAAGAATTGGTTATGGATAAGAGGGCATTTTATTTTTTGTGCTTAGCATGTGTGGCAATCGCTTGTGCTTATCCAACGGTGATCTTAGAGGACAACACTCTTGCAGAAAGTGGTAGAGAAGCCACAGTAACCGGCTTTGAGTTGAAGGGAGAGGAAGTAGCTCCGAACTTTGGATTATTTGACAGCACCTGTCCAGGAAGATTCGGATTCTCGATAGCTACTGATGGTTCAGACAGGAATAAAAGTGGCATGGTTGCGGTCGGTGTACCTGGAAGAGATGCCGTTCTTATATTGGAACCCCAGCGTGGTATCTCACAAGGTAGAGTACTTGCAAATAAGTGGATCGTGGATGTCGATCTGTACTCAGACGAGACAAGAAGTTGCGAGCAACAGAAGGAACATTTTGGCACAACTGTTGCAATGTGGGGTAACTGGATAGCAATATCTAGTGGTTCAAAAGGTAGAGTCTACATGTATGAGAAATCGAGAGATGGAACGAGTTGGGATAGCAAGGGGCATATAGATGGAACTATGCTTGACGGCTGGAATGAAGATTCAGAGTATGGTAAAAGGCTGCTATGGTTCTCCAAGGAAGGCAGTCTTTTCTTATTAATATCAGCACCAAAGTGGTATTGCCGCTTTCGACATACGTTTCTGAGATGGATATTTGGTAGTTCTTATGAGAGACAGCACTGTGGCTGTGTGTTCATTTACAAGTACATGAACGACGAAATATCTTGGAAACTCGTTCAAACAATAAATCCTCCTCAAGAGTGGAGTATTGAAGCTAGTGCCTCTGCCTCTTGGATATCATTTGGAGAAGCAGTTAGTCTTTGGAATGATAGTTTTCTTGTAATAGGGGCTCCAGGTGCCACTTGTTGGAAATATAATGATTCGGTCAACCGAAGAAGGCGTTCTTGCGGTTCTATATTTATCTATAGATGGGAGAAGGATAAAATGATTTATGTTATGGAAGTTCAACCACATGATGTTGAGGGGGGTGATGCATTTGGTTCTTCGCTGGTTTCACTTTATCCATTTTCATTGGCAGTTGGTGCTCCTAGACAAGATTGCTCCGATGGATACCTCTTGAAGAGTAGTTGTGGAGCAGTTTATTTGATAGATGGAACTAGAGACATTCTATTGGGGAGACTCAAACAGATTCAAAGATATAGGTCTGATATTCAACTAGGAAGTTTTGACCTATTTGGTTTCGCTGTCGAAGCTTCAGAAGACGGTAACTTGTTATTCATTTCAGCGCCTGGTTCGTGGCATGAGAGAGGTAGTGTTTTTCTACTGAAGCGAGCAAATGGTAGTTTCACATGGACAGATACTCATCTTTCAATGTCTCGTTGGCTATGGAAGGAAAGTAGGCCATTTACAAATTTGGGATGGCAACTTCGGTTGATACACGACGGAGAACAAAATTGGTTGTTGACGGGTGCTCCGTTTGCTCACTTTCAAGAAGGAAGTGTTTATATTGTACCTTTCCTACAATGATGCGTTTTGGACCGCACCAATTACATTGCACAATTGTTTCATTTTGCAACAACTCAAATTCAAACATTGAGCTTAATAAATGCACATTTTGATTGAATTCGCGACTGCTTGGGCATCGTCTTTACGATAAAAATAGAGGAAGATCCATCGTTGGTTCAGAAAAACTAACTCATCTTTACGATAGGAAGGCTTCAAAGCTACTGCATAACTAACCCCTCTAGGATTTGAAACGTGGATATTATTTAAGCTATCCAGGTTGTCTTTGACTGGGGTCTTCAAGAAACATCAGAAATGGACGACACCGAAGCAGTAGGCACCCATAATTGGATGGTATTGATAGAACAATTCTTAGCAACAAAGGGCTAAGAGGGATGCAGCTAATAAGATTGAAAAAGTGAAGAATATAATAAAATCATGTTCAAGCCAATACAAAATTGACTGATTCTGCAACTGTTTATATAAGAATTCAATAAGAGACTATTCTTTAAACCATAAATGCAAAAATAACCTAATGAAAACTACTAAAATTCACCGAAGCTTTCTGATACTTGCAAAGAACTTACCTTTATTACTACGAGAGATAATTAAACGATACCTTTCAGTTATAGAGTTTACTTCCTTAGTATCTGAATGGATGCTTAAATGATCAGCCCAGTTCCGATAATATTGCAGGCTTGAATAGCACAGCACGCTCGGCAATGAGTTCAACACAATTCTTGCTAGACTCGATTAGTCGTCAAATGACTCAAGTTCATCGCAGTTATCGTCTACCTGAGAACCATCGTCTTGTAGCTGACAATGCTCCAAAAAATTATTTTCACATTTACGCTCGATCGGTTTTTGTGCTGCAAATTCCAACTTCTAGAATATTTCAACAGTTACCGGGTCCTACTTTGGAGATCCTCTTTCTCCCAAAAGTAATTTATACAAAGATTCCAGTATTTGTGATATAAATAGGTTGCAAATTCTATCATTCGTCGCTGACTCCACACAGATTGGTCGCTTCAAGTTTATTTCTAAATAGGTCCACAAGCGACTGAATGAAAACTCTCTTCAATCTCGTTCAGAGCATCACGAAACTTTTTTCTTCATCATTCAGTCCAAGGATCACATGCAACAGTCTCTCATACATACAAAATCCATGTAACGACGACCTTATGGGCTCGTTATCTCCAAATATGGTTCTAACGTTCTCAAACAATGGTTATATATAGTAAAAAGGTTCTTCGCCAAAAGCATTTCTGGTTCTAGGGAAGGTTTCCTATGAAATTCTTCTTGAAAAACCCTGACAGGATCTACCACACAGGCCACTCCGATCCCAAAGAATCCTCGAAGGCAACTTATAAATATAGGCAGTTGCTTACAGTTCTATAGCTGCCACTGTTACTCTGTTAAAGTACTCCCGTGCAAATATCATTAATTGAAAAGCTTGTGGGATATACTTAGTACAGATACTACAGAAACTCTTGCATGCTGAAGTTTTAGCATCAGGAACACAAACCTCTCAGTGGTCCTGTCAAACCCGCAAGATATTCTCGAGGAGTTGAGAGACAGCAACAGCACGTGCAATTTCGTCAGAGTACGAAAATATTTTATAAGTATTGTTGTCCTAGTTTTTAAGTAGAATGCTCATTGGCAATAGACAAACATTCAACCTTCTGCCACAGCAACTGCCAAATCTACAGAAATTTTCAAGTATTCACGAATAGGCAAGCATAAAATATTCTGCCTACTTTTACACTTCACAATGATCTCTGATGGAAACCTCGGATTAGCATAGCACTTCTACTTTTTCTATTCCACCGGGAACTCCAAAAACAAAAACCAAACATAAATTTTGGTTCACTTCTCATCATTGAGATAGGTTATTCGGAGGTCCTTCGGTCGGTTTGCAATAAGGTTCTAAGCACCGGAAGGAAGAAAGGATTCGATGACTATACGTCAATTGTTGAAACAGCTGGCAGACGTATAAAAAATACTTTATTAACAGTGTGTTCACATTAGGGTGCAAATCTCCCAGCAGCGTCTTTTGAACAACCTATCAAGAGGGATCCTAGTACAAGGCATAAACTTAGATTTGTTCTTCACATACTCCAAATATATCTCCAACGTGTTCTGTGTCGATTTTACACTTCCTTGGTTTCCCTAGTTATGTCCCATATCACTATTGGACAGTTCGTGGGAACTGGAAACAAGAAGTTGCATTCAATCTCTGTGACCTTCTATTTTTTGTAATTGAGCATGTCAAACTCACACAAGAGTCTCCAGGAGTCGGAGATTCTTCAAGTATTTTAACTTTTGGTTGGTTTTAGTTTATCACTCTTTTCAAGGAAAAGTGCATATGCTTTGTTTTTCTACATTCTATAGGTGAAAATAGAAAATTCTTGCAACAAGTCTCGCTAGGCGAGTACCTTCGAAAACGAGCAGAAAAGAGGCCAGTGCAGCAAACTATTGGATAACAAGAAGTATCACTGCTTGATGTAACATTTCCAAACATAAAAACGTTTTCAAATCCAGGAAAGGTTGCGAAGGTTTAAACACTATTCATAAATGATCAAACTTAAATACGACGCCTACAACTAAGATACTGAATGAAGTTTATGTTGATTGGAGACGACTTGCTACGTTTTCAGGCTTGTAAAACACACACACTTTGGTGACCCATGATATATAACATTTTGCATAATGAAAACCAGCTGATTCGAACAGAGTCTTCAAGTCAGTCTTCACATAACTAGAATAATACTTGACAGCACAGTTAAAATAAAGAGTAGCAAATATATTGAACTTACTGGTTCATGATACAGTTGTGGGAACAATTGTACGAGTCGATTCAAATCACTGCGGTCATCATCTTGGATAGAATCAACAAAGACAAGCATTCCTCCTGGCTTTAGAACTCTAAAAAACTCCTTCGCTACTTGAACTCGTACCTTTGGCGGAAGTTCATGAAACAAATAAACATTTAGCAAAACGTCAAATGAATTGTCTCTAAAGACAAGCTTTTCTGCTCTACCAGAAACGAAACGCATATAAGTATTAGAATAAATGTCATGTCTTCTTCTTGCTTCTCTTAAGTAATAGGGGCTCAAATCCAAGTTCATGATTCTTAGTTGTGGATAGTTTTCGGCCAAATCAGAGAGGATACCTCCGGTTCCGCAAGCGACATGCAATAATTTCATATGTTGAATGGAGTGACTTTGTACATACTCAAATAATGGGACCAATGCTTGTCTTCTCATGGTATCTGCCACGCCATTAAACAAAACCTCGACTTGAAATTCATACAATTTGGCAGAATACTCCGAAAGATAACCATCTGTTTGAAAATGAAAGTTTCGTTTGTAATACTCTGGGAAGTCTTCATTCAACAATAGGGGAATTTCATTGTATCGGTTTCCAAGGCGTCTAATGACAAATTTACATATTCAAACAAGTCAGAAAAATTAGTTTCAAAATAAAAAATAGTTTACCTTGCTTGGACCATTCTCAAATCCAATAAATAGTCAAAAGTTACAGGCAATATTTTGCTCCATCTCCTGGTTGGCAAGGGTGGCAACTTGTAATATCCACAACGAATATTATCATAATCTTGACGACACACAGTCAGACAGTCTTTCAACGTACTAATTATCAACCTCCACAACTCAGGGGAGATGCCTCTTTTCTTCGAGGTTCGCAAGTGATTCATATCATCAACAACTTTCAAGGCCAAAAGTGACATCATTGTGAAGTAGCCGACTCTTAACGATGAACCAAAAAGATATCCAACACCCTGAGGGCTAGTAACAACAGATTGAAGAAATTCCAGCCAAGGTCGACGAACTTCTTCCAAGCTGCTTAGCCTATGTAGAGTATTTCCAAAGTGAGTTGTCTGTTCCTTTTTTGAATTTACAGTTGAAACTGAACTAAATACTCGAAAAAGTCGGCTTCCTTCATATACTGTATTGGTGGTTAAGGGGAGCTTCCTAGTAATCCAGGTGTGGATTGGAATATACAAAATATTGGATTTTACGACAGCTCTACAACACGAAAGAAACAGTACTTTTGCCATCAATCTCCACCAGAATCTCAAATACTTACGATGGCGATTTTGCCATTTTCCATTCACATTCTTTCTCAAACTTCAATCTGGTTTTCAAAGTTGCATTATTCTTGCACAGTAGAGTCAATTCATGTTGGTCTTGAAATAATACTAGCCCAAGTGTATAACTAAGGTTATTGTTATATACATAAGAGAAAGACATATTCACTTGCGTTTTCACCTCTCTTCCTAGGTTTCAGGATACCTCTCGAATTGTGGCATCTGAGAATGTCAAAATGGGTTTAGTCAACAAACAGTTAAAGCAATAACAAAAATGTAAGACCCGTGCTTATCCTTCGATTTAAAGACTCTTCATATTGTTCTCATGAGGCAGCCAACCAATGCATAATGTACTGTATGGGATCAACACATGAAATATTATTCGAAAATATTTCAACAGGTACCCCAATCGAATAACTCTTCTCCCCGATACCTAATAAAGCATTCCATAATTCGAAACCTTCCAACATGAAAAGTAATGGTATGATATCCATTTCTACATTTGCAATTGTCTTCGTGCATGTTGCCTTGAAGCATTTTGAACATCTCTTAAATAATTCATGAATATTTTCCACAGCATTTGTTTCACGATTGGTTAAATATTAAATAGTCTGTTTATAAGCCCTTCCGGCAGAAGAGTCTTTGGACTATTCGCCTTCGTCCAAGAGTTCAAATACACCTTTCAGCAAGTTTACTATGTAATATTGTCAAAATAACTGAAACAGTAAAAAGTGAATTACATACCATCTTCAATCTAAGTACCTATTCAATTTCTTACGTGAATAAGAAGGAAGAAACAACGAAAATCATGATCCGGATCATTCAAAGTCCGCCATTAATAACTTTTCTGGATTACCCCCAAAGGCTCTTCGCAGTCAATACCAATCATTTCTGCATATTTTAGTGGCTCTCACTGGATCTAGTTGTTCAAGCAACTCCATAGCTAGATTCCAATACCCGCCTAGCTCTTCTAGTATAGCTGACACATGATCAGCTGCTGAATCTGCTGGCAACCCATAAATATACCAACGTACATACATGGAAGTGCCGCCAACAACTATAGGGACTTTGTTTCTGCTGAGAATGGATTCTGTTGCTTCACGAGCTCGTTGGAAAAACTCTCCTGCGCTAAACTCATAACTGGGTTCCACTATATCAATCAGATGATGTACAATTCCACTTCTTTCCTCTATGGAAGGCTTATTGGAGCCTACATCCAGTTTGTGATAGACTTGAACAGAGTCGGCAGATATAATTTCTCCATTGAGTAACTTTGCTAATTGGATAGAGATCTTCGTCTTTCCAACACCTGTAGGACCACCTATTACAATCACCTTTGGCTTGGCCTCTAAGGAGGAAGACTTCATACGACGAGTAAGGTCACAAGACAGTCTAGTACACAATTGAACGGTACTCGAAAGTTTTAAAAAGTTTCTTGCTGTGAAGTTAATAGTAAAAGTGACTTGGCTGCTCTGGAGAAAACACAAAACATAGGAAAATTGTAAATAACTCTTGTGTCCTTTGTGACGCATGTCGATCGACGTTAAGAGATTCTTGAAAAGTTTCCAAAGTCTAAATATGTTAAAGTGCTAACAGGTTTGATATACAGAATCCATTCTTCAGTTGAAAAGAAACTTCAGCTCCGTTACAAATTGAATAGATACTTTTCAAGCAAGTTGCAACAGAGTTTTAAAAACTACAGTAAACAAGAATACAATTTACTGTCATGTTCCTATCATACTTTCTGTAATCTCTTTAGACTCAAGGATGCTACAAGTCTGCCTATCTATGTCCATCTCACTTTCTTCCCTTCAATGTTCTCAAGAAGAACCAACTTTGCAACATTTGTTCCTATTGTGTATATGGTCTTATGAAGAGTGATATTGAGTATTATTTCGTTCTTCTGGCAGCGTTTCACCTCTTTTACGTGCCTCATCTTCAAGAACCAAACGGGCACTTAATACCTTTGCTTGTAAATATTTACTGCCACCTTTGCTAGGGTCATTCAACTTGTATAACTGGTCACTTCTTTCAACTATTTCCTTTAAACTAGCGTCTTTTCTAACACCAAACAAGTCAGAAGCTTCATCTAATGTCATTCTCTTGCGAGTTCGTGTTACAGAAGCTGCACCGGGTGCCGGACTAAAAGCCTGGTCCACAATTTCTTTCAAAGCCTTTGCCAGGTATTCCTTATTCGAAAACCACCATGTCGCAATTTTCCTGGTGGACATAAGAAAATGAAGTGTATCAACCAACAGACTACTGATTTCAGTCTAAACAACAACAACACCGTCCAAACAAGCCATAAATTGTAATGCTCAATTGCTGATAATGAATGCAGCTCATGAGTGGTGGCAACAAGAAACTAACGTTAAGCCTGAAGATATTGTAGATATTGTAAAAACAGACCCAAAGATTGAGGAATGGAGAAAGTTTTTGATAGAAGAACTTCTGGAGGATCGTTTAGTAGCTGCGTTGAGAGAGGAGAGTGAAAGACTTGCAACACTACAGGTGACTGGAGTAGTTGAGAAAGGGAGTCGTTGGGATGCCACTTTACAAAGAGATGTTTTACAAAGAGTTCGTAGAGAGATTAAGAAGAGTCTCGTTTATCAACGTTTTCGAGAAGAACTTAAAGCCAGGCTAAACAGCACAAAAATAAAGGAAGAATTGAAGCAACTTTGTGCCAGTTGTTTAGAACTAAAAGAGAAGTCCTCAACTGTGAAAAACCTAAACGAGAATGTAGATAATACCAACTTTTCCAGTTGTAAAAAGGAAGCAGTGGATTCGAAGGCAATTTCCAATTGGGAAGAAGAACCAGTTTTGGAAAACAACACTACAACAGTTTCAAAGCCAGAAACGTTGATGAAAATGGAAAGGAATGAGACGCAAGTTGTTCAAGTGGAACCCGAAGAGTCGAAACTAGGAGACTCCCGTGGTGTGAATGATTGTGACGACGTTGCAGTGTCAAGTGTTACAAATGATGAACACTTTGTTGAGAACACTGAGAGCAACTTCATTGGAAATGAAGAATTGTGTGTAAATACTGAAAATTCAAGTTGTAAACAGAGTTGCCCTTTGGAGACTCAAGTAGGAAGACGCGACGTTAGTGAGATATCAAACAATGCTGAAAAGGATATGCGTTTGTTGAATGTCTCGAAACAGTCCAAAGTCCCAAAAAAGACAAAGAACATGAGAGATAAAGAATTGAAGAATACAGAGCCCGTTGATCAAAGTGCAATTGCACAGTCTTTGGGTTATAAGATGACTGGTCGAAAGGTCAAGTTGTTGCGCTTTACGGAGAAAGGTCAGATGAAGTGGTTATCGGCTCAAGTTTTGGACTATAAGGAAGAATCGCAACAGCACAAGGTTATAACAGAGCAAGGAGATGAAGAATGGATTCTCTTTTCCCATGAAAACATTCTGCTATCTAAATAACACTTTGAATCAAAAAGCATATGAAAAATGTTGTTTGAAATTCATTCTAATGCCAATGACGTTGTACGAGACAAATATATGGAATTCCTCTTTTTCGTTACATAAGACAAACCTTTTGAATGTAAATATGTGGCAAAAACGTAACCGGTACAAAAGGCGTCGTAGCCTGCGGAATGGTCAGAATATGAGAAGGTGCCATTTCCACGATTACAATCAAAGTGACTTTCGGACTTGTCAGTTGAAACATTGGAACAATCTCTTCCATTACTTTTCATAAAGATTTGTGGGTTCCCATTAGTTGAACTGGTACCTGTGACATTGGCAGAAAGAAACTCAACATCAGGCTTGTTTCCTTCGAAAGGCGGGGTCGTTTCGGTATGATTAGGAATGTTTTCAGGAGCCCAACATTGTATAAATGTTTCATATTCACTTTCCCGCTTTTGATTCCATGATACACATAACTTATAAACAGCATCTAAGGAAGTTTCATTTTCACTGTCATAACTTAAGAGTTTGGTGTCATAAATACATGGCAAGAGTTGGTGGATATTCCTAACAAATTCTTCACTGGTGTTAGGCATACTGTCTTCAAAAGAACTGTACAGAAAGGCCAAATCTAACAAACCATTGTGAAATACAATAGGAATATCTGTTTGTCCTAAGTGAGCCAATAAACCCAAAGGCAAGATACTCAAAAGACTAGACTTTCTTCCAGTTCGTTCCTTATCTTCGGATTTGGAAAGGTTGAGAAAGAGTTCTGAGTCTTCCTTCTTCCTTCTCCTTTTACTTCTTTTCCTTTCACTCGACCTTTGTTTTGTAGTTTCCTTTCTTTCCCAGATAGAAGTTTTGTATACTTGCAACAACTGGTAGTCCTTATTGCAGGAAGGACGAGTATAATATATACCATCAAGAAATAATCGAGTAAAGTCAAACCCATGCCTCGCCAAAAAAGTTGCACTTGAAGGTGACATCACGAAATCGTCACTGGAGAGTAATAAAAAGTCAAAAGTTCTCACAAGAAACTTCAAAGGAGGTCTCTGGTTCTCTTCATCGACGGTTATCTGACCTTTCAATAATTCTGATCCTTTCCTTGTAGGACAAGTATCAACCGAACAAAAGACGCTGAATCCAACAGAAAATATAGCTCTGTTACTCACTATTTGTTTCAGACCGTCGTATTTTTCGCTTAGGCAACTTAAAGAAAACTCCTTGAGTACAAAACTCGAATTATATTGTAGTATACAACTGTTCTTACTTTCCATAATGAAGTTTGACGTCTCCTAACCCAGAAAACTCTGTATCCACAGCTACAAAATAAGCACTTTCTAAAGCTTCAAATAAAGACTCCCATCCTATTCTGGCACCTCCTCTTGTGACAGGTACTATTTGTGGCAATTGCATTCCAAGTAGATAGAAAAGACATAATCTTCACTCTCAATAATATGTTGGAATGATTACATATTTTATATATTGTCCTGTCTTGAAATGTAGTCAACCCCCAACAAAACTACTAACCTCGAAAGGATCTTTGTTCACTTCATAAAAATGAAACTTTGGTTTATCAGGAATGTCGTGGACACAAATAAGCAATGGAGCATTCATTGTGTCTCGTTGGCTTCCACACAAGTCCATTCGAATAGTGTTTGAAGCAGTGCTCTTTGTGAATTTTGTTCTGTTGGAAACGAGAAAGACAATTGTCTCGATTGGACCTAACTGTTTAAGAAGAAACTTATGTTTGTGGAACTTTCCGACGATATCTTAGCAAAGATATTTGGTTTTCTTGAAGCAAGTGACGTTCTTCGCTGCAGTTTAGTGTGCAAATCCTGGTATCGGGTAGCTTTTGGAGATCAAATATGGTGTAACCTTTGTGAGCGCTATTTTTTACCAAACACTCTAAGGAGTCTAGTGACAAAATTGGAAGAGAACGCGATTACAGTATGCAAAAGTTGTTGTTCTGAGTCAGCCTCGTTAGGATCTTTGGATTTTGGGTTTGTTGAATCAGGCAGGCAAACGCCAGAATATGATTCAACAGATAGCGACCGTTCGGATTCTTCCACAGCAACAGAACCTCCAACTATATTATGTGGCACAAAATTGTGTTGTTGTCAGAAAAGAAAGAGGCTTGCTATCCTTATCGAAGAGTTTCTAAACGACAGCCATAATTCATGTAGCAAATATTCACTGTTCAAAGAATTCTTTCATTATTTCTCCCGAGGTTCATATTATGTGAGTCGCCTAGTCAAAGTCTTGGATACTTTAGAAACATTTTGTCGAAGAGCAAATTTGGCTGCAGCATATACTCTACTTCCTGGTGTTGATGAAAGCTGCATAGAAGAACAACTTGGAAATGAACTACCTCCAGATTTGTACTGTCTCTATCGTTTATGCAGTGGCCAATATATTCCTTCAGACTATTCACAGTTTCAAGGCATTCTAGGAGGATATTTGTTTTATGATGTTCTAGTAGATTGGAATCTTGCCATAGTTTGTCGCATGCATGTTTCTGAACTAGAAAGTCATCGAATACTAAAGGTATGTTTTCATTGCGTTATATTGAAAGAATATTGAATTCCTATCGGCTTAGATTGGACAAGATATGTTTTGGCACAATAATCGCGGAAGTCAAGGTCTTTTCGTTGATTTGGATACAAAGCATGTCATTGAGCTGACACAAAATCATTATGTCATTGCTTCAAAGGACATTGTAACTTATCTTGAGAAATATGTAAAGGATTTGTCTAGTAACAGTCTTATGATTGATCGAAACACGAAACAGATATTGCGTTTTTCTCTTTGTGCCACTTATTCAGGCTATTCTGATGTTGTAACAGGATATATCCGTATTCAAGCAACTTGTCTTTTTGTTCCAGGAATAAGCAAATTCTGTAACTCTCAAGAACAAGATGAATTCGTATTCGCTTATCGAATAAGAATCTCAATGTTATCATCGGCTCCTTCTCATTACATGTTTCGTTTGGAACAGCGACACTGGATAGTAACAGATACGGATGGACATGTAGAGAATATTCGTGGCCCTGGAGTGATAGGAGAGGTATGAAACTTCTTTTATTGGATTTATCATTTCTTAATATTGATAGCATCCCGTTTTCTATCCCGGAAGTGTTTTTGACTATGCTTCTTGTGCACCTCTCAGAGGACCTGTTGGTAAAATGAGGGGTTCCTTTACATTTCGTCCTTTACATCATGAATCCGGTTCTGAGATTGCAACACCTTTCATTGCACATGTTGGAGAGTTGCAACTCAATTTTTTTGAACGTTATAGTTTTCCTTCGGATTCTCCTCAAAAATATTTGCAACTTCAAGAAATTTGGCAGAGAAATCATTTCATTTGAATATCGAATGGAATGTTATTCTTCAGAATTATGCTGAGAATTTATTAATTAAACTTTCTCTGACGGCTCCTACGACATCTTGTAGACAGTGATGCAAGTTGACATAATAGTATTTCTTAAATACATGTTCTCTGATTTTTGCAAGTGTGACCAAATCCAGCTGTTCTTCCAGAGAAGCAAGGGAATATAGATTTGTTTTTCCATTTGCTGAAGCTATAGATGAAGTCCTTTTAAAAATAACAGCTACATACATCAGCAGTTGTTCCAAAGAGATGGCAAAAAGCATATTATTTCTGGTCATGGCTGCTCGCCAACTGGTTTGAATCTTTATGGCTGCAATTTGTCTCAATAATTCCTTTGTATCGTCATGTGACCGATGGTTTCTACAGTTACATTGTTTTAAGTGATAATTTTTGTGTCCAGATGGAGTTGTATGCATTCTAGGTATTTTCGTTAGAGACTTGTTTCTTCCTTGTCCGTTTGATGAACAGAAACACTGGAAGACAAGGTTGATGTGCTGAATACTGAAATGCTCTGCCAAGACTAGAATCATCAACCTTCCTGTAGAGGAGCGAAGTTTTCTAAGACATACTATTGCTTGTTCTAAATTATAGTGAGAGCTGTAGATGAATACCAATCCACAACGTCGATGTACTTACTTTTGCACTCGCTTGTGAAGGGTCTCAAAGTTAGGGACTCGTTATCGTCCGTCGTATTTATATACTGGATGGAATGTTGCAGCATAATCAGAATATTTTTCAACTTTTCTATCCAAGGTTGGCATTCCTGTTGAAGGCAGTAGATTTTTCTCCTGAAAGAGTCTTTCTTTGGTATTGTTCTTGCTTGCAGTGACCACGCTTTATATTGTATATTATTCCATTCCATTTGATTGATCATTTGTTCGTTATCATTTGGAATTTCGGAATATTTCTTTGAAATTATTGTATCTAGGATATTTTTGTTATTACAAGTAAAGGAACTTCCGTATTGGAGGATTACCTGGAATATTTTGCGAATGGACATTGTCTTGTTGCATCTCTTGTATCATTTGGATAGTTTGCGATAATATTTGTATGCGTTCTAAAATGTATTCACAAGAACGATGTTGAAGATAAACTCGGCTTACGTTTTCCTTTTTCAGTGTATGTTGCACTATGCAACTTATTCGGAATATGGCTTTCGTCAGAAGCCACATCATTTTTCTCCAAAGAAGCTTTGAGGACCTGTAGTTCAATGAGAGAGAAAGATTCTTGTAGCCATTTTAGAACATAAGCTATTTGATGAGACGGTATAAGATACTGGCAGTCAAAAAGCTTTTTAGCTTCTTCTTCTTCTTCTACAACTTCATCTTCGTCTTTTGTATCAGAAGAGTCTGTTGAGATTTGTTCCGTTGCTTCTTCGTTGCTCATCTTAGAATAATGAAGAATGGCTATTGCCATCCATTGGTCATCGGTTCCTGTATCTTTTGGCATTTTTCTGTTCAACACTCGGCTTTGGTCAGGAAAAAATGCGATTGCGCCAAAGTTATTTGTTTTTGTATAACTTTGCTTGCGCACTCGGTTGGTGGGTAATAAGTAAATAGTATTCTGCAGAAACTTGTATTTCTTACCTTTTTTTTTGTAAAAGGACCTACATTATCTCTCGAGTGGGAAAGCTAGCATCTATCGGTTACGGTATCGAGAATACGTACTCCGTGATCAAGCAACCTTTTGTTTTTTGGCAGTGTTTTCAGTTACTGGAAGTGTTACATGCAGCCTTGGGAATAGTTCGAAGTTCAGTTATTACAACCTTCATACAAGTTGCTTCTAGACTTATCATTCTTTTGGCAATTGTATATAGAGTTCCCGAAGTACAGGGTTCAGTATTCTTTACAACTCTGACAGTAGCGTGGTCTCTAGCAGAAATTCCCAGGTACCTGCACTATGCACTTTCTTTGACTGGAGGCCGTACGACAGTAGCTACTTGGCTACGGTAAGTAATACCCCTTTTGCTCTATTCGTCTAAGTTTTTGTCCAAAGCTATTCCGGGTTTCTGGTCTTATATCCACTAGGAGCTGGAAGTGAAATGGTACTTTTGTATATTGCCATGCCTTATATAAGGGATAGAGGCATTTGGTTGTTGAAACTTCCAAATAAGCTTAACTTTGCCTTTGACTTTTACAAAGTTTGTTGGGTTTTATTGTTTTTGTATTTACCGGTAAGTTGTTTATTTTTGTATCAACTCAACTGTAATCGTTTGAAAGGGTCTACCTTTTATGTATGCACATATGTTACGTCAACGAAAGAAGTATCTAAGTAGTCAACATAAGAGGAGAGTTGACTGAGTAAACGCAATAAATTTGTTTTTTTGAAAATGTTCCGTTTTCATTCATGTTCATTGCGTTGATATTTTGGTCTAGTCTTGGTTTTCTGTTTCAGACCTTTTGGCGGTTCTCTTTGCCTGTTGCCTTTGTTCTATTTGTGTTACATGTTGTACTACTTTCCTTTTTGAACAGTAAGAGAGTATGCAGGTAATTGAAAACTTTTGAGCATCAGATCTGTAGCATACTTAGAGAATTCTTGGTCAAGTGGGGAAAAGGTAGCTGCTGTAGTTGTCTTGGGTGATCTAGAGCGGAGTCCACGTATAGTCAATCAAGCAATTTGTCTATCTCACTGTGGTTTTCTTGTAGAACTTGTAGGCTTTGTGAACGCCGAACAGAAAAAGTCGGTGGTTCCTAGTGAACGAATATGCGTAATCTCGTTGAAAACTTTCTTACGTACCCAGAAACGTTCAAAGTTACTCTACGCAGCGACAGCGTTGTTGGTTGCTGTAGAAAGATTTATTTTGCTCATGTATCATCTTTGTTGTTTCCGGAGACCTCACTATTCGTTGATATTGGTACAGAATCCACCAAGCGTGCCTACTTTAGTAGTCGCCTGGTTTGCATCACGTTTTATACATAGAGCTGCATTTGTCATTGACTGGCATAATTTTGGATATACAATGATGCAAGTTTCTCATGCTCCACTTATCCTCGTGAATTTAGCAAAAGCTTATGAACGCACTTTTGGACAGTTGGCAACAGCGAGTTTTTGTGTTTGTGCTGGTGCTCAAAACTTTTTACAAAAAAATTGGAACATAACAAGTGTTTTATTGTATGATTTTCCAACGGAAAGGTTTCGGCTCTCTACCAAAGACATTAGCAAGTCACTACTGAAACAACTGTATATATCCACATTAGGCAAGCATAAGTTATCATACGATGAAATAGAATCTCCATCGAATAATTTCCCTTTGGTAGCTGTTTCATCTACAAGTTGGACTCCCGATGAGAATATGCAGTTACTGTTGGATGTTTGTATCGAGTTGGATCGACGCCTCTCTTTGAAATATTCTGGCACTGCTGACAAAATGATAGCGAGTCCAAAGTTGTATATTTTAATTACAGGAAAAGGACCTCAAAGAGCTTCTTTTGTGGATCGTCTTTTAGAGTTGGATTTGCGGTACATTTTAGTGGATACTGTTTGGCTACAATGGGAGGAATACGTTCAGCTATTGAAAGCTGCTGACTTTGGTATATCTTTGCATTTTTCATCTTCTGGCATCGATCTTCCCATGAAGGTAAGAGGAGAAATATTTCGTAGTTCATACTTATTCTTTGGTACGTTTAGGTTGTAGATATGTTTGCTTGTGGTCTACCGGTTTTGTCTTATCGCTATGGATGCATTGATGAATTGATACATCAAGGAAAGAGTGGATTATTGTTCGAGAGTGCCGACGAGTTGTGTGACATTTTGTTCAACTTACTTAATGACGAGGGAATGCAAATATTATCCAATATGCGTGAGTATCTAAAGGCCAATCCATTACCTGTTTGGGAAGATGAATGGCTGCGCACAGCCAAACCAGTGTTGGAAAGTATCACTTGATAGTCTTGTTGAATTATATATATGTGGGAAAGAGAGGAATGCTTATTGCATTTAAGAAACATTCGCCATTTCTCTTTAAAAGGATAAAACCCAAACGACAATTTAGATAAAACTCACATCGTTGAACATGTCTCTAGATGGTTTTATTCACAACTGCAGTGTTTTGCTGGAGCAAAGACGAGGGAAGGAATTATCAGACTGCTTATCCATTTACAGCGTCTCTTTAAGACAAGTCTCGTCCCAGTGGAGACAGAATTTGTCTTTGAAAGGAAAGTTACCGAGCCCTTATGATGACTTTATTTCACAAGTCATTGCTGCTGCTGCACACTTTGAAACACAAATAGAAACATGTTTTTCGTATCTTGCTGAGGCTTTTCGAATACTTTGTAATTTTCTTAGAGAAGAAAAGTCTTGGATTGTTCCGGTTCTGTTGAAGCTATCCAGGGAGCTTCGACAGATTGCAGAAAAGGTGTCGTATAATCTATTGACTTGGCTTTTGTTTATACAGCATATCAGGTTGACGCGAATCAGCCAAAAGACTTGGCAAATTCGGGAAAGTTGGAAGAGACTGAATCCCTCTTAAAAAGAGCGTACTCTTTAGTCGTGAATGATCGGTTGGCAGCGGAAGAGTCCAAGAAAATGGCTTCGTTAGAGTTAGTCAATCAGTTATTTCGTATTTATTTCAAACTGAATACGGTTCATCTTTGTCGAAGCCTGATTAGACAAGTGGAAGGACCAAGTAAGACATTGCCAAATTTTTCTCCTCAGTGTTGCAACTTACCGTGGATATGTTCGATAAGGTTTTCCATCCTTTGAGCTTTTTCCTATTAGTCATCAAGTCACTTTTTGTTTCTTTGCTGGTAGACTTCGTCTCTTTGATGATGACTTTAAAGCTACCGAAGAACACCTTGGATTTGCTTTTCGAAATTGTCCACAGAGATATTGGAAAAGTCGTCGACAGATATTGATATATTTAATACCTGCGAGAATTGTATTAGGAAGGCTACCTTCAACTGAGTTGATTCACAAATATCAGTTGAGTCAGTATTATGAAAAACTAGTTCGTTGTGTTCATATTGGAGACGTGGCTGGAGTCCATGCTTCGCTTGAGAGATGGGAGGAATTTTTTATACGTCGGGGCGTCTACTTTGTCTTGGAATATTTGAAATTGATCACTTTGAGAGTTTTTTTCAAACGGATATACAAGTTGTTGGGTTCGACTAGATTGAAATTACCTGATTTACAATGTGCCTTGAAAATTGCAGGATATGAAATGGATATAGATGAACTTGAATGTTGCTTGGCTAATCTAATTTATCAAGGCTATATCAAGTAAGTAGATTTACATAATAGAAACTTCCACTCAATTCACATGGTTAGGGGTTATATTGCTCACAAAAGACATATTTTGGTAGTCAGTAAAGTGGATCCGTTTCCACGTCTAAGAAATGTTATTTCAAAGTGAAGAATGAATGTTAGTGACACATTTTGAAAATGGACTCTTTCGTTGACCTAGAGCAGTCGAGTCCAGCAAAGCTACTACCGAATGTATTTATAGAATGAAGAGAAAACTCATTCCACTTGTTTCTATAGTTACTTTATTGTGGATCTTACTTGGCTGTCCAAATGTTTTGGAAAGAATATATTTTGGGTGTAGGAGAGATATGTTGCAGTTTCAACGGGCTTTGGTTAGAGTGCGTGCAAACAAGACTCCTGGGAAACCTCTGTGGACAAGAAAGTACAAGATTCCACTAAAGATGGGTCAAGGGTGGTATGGCTGGCCTCCTCATTGTATCAAGTTGCTCTACCTGGAACCGAGAAATGTTCAAGTGTCTATACTTGTGGCAGACGAGAAGGTTGGTTTCGTCTGCGATCTTTACGAGCAACAAAGGCGTTTTATTGAAAGAAAGTTTGTCAATCGTTGTCTTCCAATGGCTGCTTCAAGGAATCTTTCCTCCTGTAACGGGAGTTTTGGAGTTTTGTTCATAAAGTTTTATTTGCCGTGGCAAAGTAACTACAAGATCGTTGTAAAAGGTATAACCAAGTCAGATACTTGTTGTTTCATCTTTTCAAGTCCTGGAAATGATAAAAATTGGATAAATGACCCTTCGTTCCAAGATTTTGGTACACCTTTACTTCGGCACTGGTTAGGTTTATCATCAGTTAGGACATTGAAGTATTGGATACCACTTTATTCGAATGGCTATATTGTAGATTGTACTTTGTACCAGAGATGTGGGTTGATATTGGGACGTGTGCAATCATCTTTTGAAGACTGTGGTCGGTATGAGAAGTCAGGTCTGTTTGGTGTCTTGCAACCCATTTGGATACCGAATAACTCAAGAGCTGACATGGGCTCTGTTTTTATCGAAATGAATGTACAGAGCTTGTCAATTTTACGATCTTCTAATTGTTTTTGGGTTATTTATGGGACAGATTCTCAAATGCGTCATTATCATTTTGTGTTGGATCATATTTGCACAGAAGATTATAGCAAGTTGGCCTTGCAAGTGAATATTGACCGATCTGACAAATTTCTTTATTTGGCATTGGTAAAGAACGCTTCTTCGGATGATGCTGTAAAAGTGACCGACATACGAATACACACTACGCACAAACCTGCCTTGAATATCTCAGAAAATATATGGAGACTGCCCTTTCCTGAGAAGTTCTATATAAAAGTTGTCTTTACTATTTCTCGTTGGAGAATTCCTCGAAACTCAGAGTTAACTTTAGCGATACCATTATCGATGCACAAACTGTTTATTCTGAAGGAATTTTTAAAGTTTTACAAGACGGGACCAGTCGTTGCAGTCATTGCTATACAAAATGAACAAGAAAAGAAGGAATTGTTGGAATATCTATCATTCATTCCTAATAATATGAGAATGAACGTTGAATTTGTAGTTGTTCTCACTTCTCCTTGGAAAGATAGATTTCCTATTAATCAACTTAGGAATATTGCATTACAATATACAATAACTGATTTTGTTTGTGTATTAGATGTAGATACATTTCCGATTTCTTCTGCCTTTGGAGCTTTTCCACAAATAATTGAGAAGGAACCGGAATTATTGCCTTTGACTAGGAAAAGATGCCTTGTCGTAACAAACTGGATAGCAGCCGATTCGGAACAACTCACATATCCCACCATTGAAGATTTGAAGGAAAAGTACTTGAAAACCTGGTTTCCGTACTGCGAAGCATCTCAAAGTCCTATATCATTTCGGCGTTGGCTGTATGAAAACAACTCTTATTTTGTTTCATTCCAACCAAACTTCGAACCTTACTGTATTATGAGAACTCGGGAATTTATTTTATTCGATGAACGTTTTCGTGGTTACGGTTTCAATAAGGTATCATGGGCTTTCGAAGCAGCAGTAGAAGGAGTGGAGTTTTTAGTAGACAATCGTTTTTTTGTGTTACACAAGGATCATCCTACACAACGTGTGGAAAATTCTCTCCAATACTGGCTCAACTGGATAAGTTATTATACATTTGTAAACGAAAAATTATTTAAAACAGTTGAATAAATGAGAGTTTAACCTAGTCGTCTCCTCACAACCTGTTCAAGCTTGGAAGGATCGTCGACGCTTGTCTGTGGCCAACGCAAGCGAACACATTCCATAATTTTGGTGGCTTCTACTTTTAGCTTTTGTTCTATACCAGGCGTTTCCATTCTTTCACTATACAACTATATAGAAACAAATTAGTAACTGACCTTTGACTATGTATCAAGAGCAAACCTTGTATAAACGTCGCACCTTTTCTCGAACCTTTACTGCCTTTCTTTTATTCGGAATCAGTCTAGACAATTGTTTGAGTTGCTCCAATTGTCGGATCATACTTAGCCAAGATGATCCCGTTGCCATCGCAATAAATCAAAAAAGGAATTAGTCATTGAAGGAAACATTTTGGTTTTGATGAAGTCATGCAGTTATACGACAACTCAAACTATTACGGAAACTTCAAGAGTACTTAAGCTAGACCTTACGAAGAAACCCAGAAAGAAAGTTCGTTGGACACCGGATACTCATGACAATGAGAGAGAGAACCGGCGCAAGTCTAAAATTTGTTGTATATTTCATAAGCGTCGGAGCCCTGATGAGTCTTCCAGTAGTGACTCGAGCAGTTGTAGCAGCGTTGAAGAACATGCCTCCACAGAGGATAACTGGGCTCACTCTGATAAAGAAAATCAACAAGGCACTGAATTGGAAACTCACTAGAACTATGTGACAAAAAGAAGAAGAAATTTATTGCAAAGTTGTTACAGTTCTACATGAAAAGGTTCCTCAACAGATAATACTCCACTATCCACAATAACAACGTCGTCAATAGGCTTATCTCTACTATCTGTGGCCGATTGTTCGATTTGTTTTACCACTTCCATACCTTCAAGTACTTGGCCAAAAACAACGTGTCTTCCGTCTAACCAGGGTGTAATCACAGTTGTTATGAAGAATTGGGAGCCATTGGTGTTCCTGTAAAGTTTCAATGAGTCAGTACGAGAAGACCTCATTGCATAAATACCTTCCTGCGTTGGCCATAGAGACACGTCCTGGAACTGAATGTTTTATTTTGAAATTTTCATCTTCAAAACGTTCACCATATATACTTTTGCCACCTGTACCGTCTCCCTTTGTAAAGTCACCTCCTTGAATCATAAAGTTTTTAATCACACGATGAAATTTGCTTCCTTTGTAACCAAATCCATGCTCGTTAGTTGCAAGTTGCTTAAAATTTTCTACAGTCTTGGGTGTTGTGTTGCCGAACAAGCCAATAACTATCCTTCCTAAAGGTTTGCCGCCGACTTCAATATCAAAATATACCTTGTTCTCATAAGTCTCCTTTCAGACATAAAAGAAACCTGCCTACTTTATCTGTTATTTTCGGGCTCTTTCCTCCGTCTACGAATGTAGTAAAGGCTACAAGAATAACAAGAATCAAAACTATTCGTCTCATCCAACTTGATTCGAAATATTATTTCTCAATAAACGAAAGAGATGCAATTCTTGTTCCGCATTCATTTCAATAAAAGACATAGGCTGCTCACATAAAATACAATGGTAACGTTCGGAAAGCCATTTCATTTCAGAAGAGAAGAATATAGCGCCTGACCAGCAACTAGGACAAGTTAAACTATTGTTACTACGAACAATAGGTAATAAGGATAAGACACATCTCCGAAAAATATGACCTGAAAGACATGAAGATACTAAAGGAGTGTTCCTAGAACACGGTAAAAGATTTCTCTCCTTACATATTGGACAAAACTCCAAACTTTCTGCATGAATGTCAGTTAAAATACCAAACTGTTCTCTTTGTTCAGAAAAAGACTCCGGTCGCCACTTTTGAAGATACCGAAGCATTGCTTCAACAACTCCTTGTTCTATGCTGGATAATGAATGGAATAACTCTTCATTCATTCTACGTCTAGTACTCTTTCCCTTACTGGAAAAAGCTTTGCTCTTGACGTTATGAAGTTGTTTCAACGAGTTACATACATGTTCGCTTATCAAAGCTGATTGTTCATTCAGTAAAGATTCACACCAGGTTACAGTAAAATACTTGGAAGCTAAAAATTTCAGACAATACAGGATCCTTCGATATACAAGTGATTCATTTGAATCATAACCAATATCAATGTGTTTCATAAACTCATCAATTTGTCTTTGGTCTTTTCTCCATTGCCAAACCCGAAAATTAGCCAACTCAATGTCCCAAGAAACAAAAGGCCGTAGATTTGTTTCCTTCATTACACAATAATCCTCCAAACAGCATTTCCAAGTTTGTCCATAATTTTGCTCATAAAGTTCACCTTCAAAAGGACAATAAATCACTACAGATGAATGTGGCTTGGCTCCAGTTAAGCGTTCATCTGTTTCAAGTCGAATATTTCCCAAAACTGCTAAACAAATACTGTTGGGAGAAAACGCTAAACCATGAATTGAGTAATTATAATCCTCATCTCTTATGAAAGCAATAAGTTGTAATTTTTGGGTCCATAACTTCACACTTCCATCAAGAGATGCAGTAGCAAAATGTCCCCAGCGATTACAACAAATGGCAGTGATAAATGCTTTATGGGCATCAAAAGTAGCAGCCACTAGTTTCAATTGGAGTTGATTATCATGGAGGAACTCACACTCAACGGAACATAAACTATTACCTCCACAAAACATGACAATCCAAATCTGATTACTCATATGAAACCAACACTGTTCTATGATCATGCTACTGATATTGCTATAAAATTGAGCAACCTCTAACAAAGAATTTCGGTCATCGGATAATCGACATATGTGAATTTGTCCATTCTGCTTTCCAAAACTTATTATTGCTGAAGACGAGCTGGAGACAAATTTACAGGATCCAACACATTCATTTGTCAACTTTTGTAAACAACGAGCTTCCAACGATGACGAATGGTTTCCATTCATACAAATACGCCACAGTTCTGCTCCTCTAGTTCCACTAAAACAAAACAATAAACTCTCTTCTTGATGATGGTATCCAAGTTGACACGAATCACGACAGAAACTTATATCAGTCAACACGCCAACTTGGATATCAAATTGATATTCATTCCTCCAAGGGCTACCACTTGAAGTATCTAGAATAAGAGAACCTTCATTTTCTTTTCTTAGAAACAAATATACTCCATTCAGACGGGATCCCGAAAGTACAGCACCTATACAATTCCCTAACCATTTACGAAAATCAAGTGAACGCAAGGGAATTCCTTTTAATACGAGAAACTCTTCTTCTTTCTTACGAACGTCAACAGAAATCAGCTCACCAAAACCCAGAAAATTCCTTTCCGCTACCAGTTCACTCAAATCATCGCCATCACTTTCCAGACGAGTTAAAATTCGTTGAAAAAGAACTTTGTCACTTTCCTCTGATTGACTCTTTATCGGAAAGTTCACGTCTTCTTCTGATATATTGAAATTGGATAAATTCAAGGCGCATAAAGTTCCTTGAAAGCCTACAAACAAATAATTGTCTTCGTTCCAGTCCAAACACTTCATATTTCTTGTAGGCATTTGAAACGACTTTTCTAAAACTGGTACCCACTTATTGCTTGTGACCTCCATAAACTTGAACAAATATTTCCGCAAACCAGGTTTTATTAAATAAAGACAACTGTACTTTGCTAAAGTCCGTAAACAAAGTTTAACAGAAACATTTCTTCATACAAGAGCATCGCGCCATGACAATGATTTTTGTAACAAATACTTTTGCGTTTCGTCCCATTCACAGGTAACGCTGCTGATGTATCTATATACTCACATATGAGCAAACCACAAAGACAGAAAGAATTGTCTTACGTAGATACAGCTCGAGGTCCTAACTGATTACGCACAAATACTTTTCGCAGCACGTTGGAAATTATGTCTATCGAAAACTTGCTAAGAACTTGAGCGAAATCTTGATACAATAAATAGTCAGCCAACGACACTAGAACTTCCTGCGCCTCCAAAAATCCCATCATCACAAGCCTTTTAATATATTTGCTTGTAAACTGAGGTTGCCAGCAACTATGCAATCGTGCCAAAAGAGACACGAGTAAGTTGACATCTACTATCCTCTGAATATTTGCTTCGTATGTTGCATCTGCATCAAGTAGCATATAATTAATATTGCGATTTGGGGAATGACGCCAAGTCAATAAGACTATTCCATCTAAATATCGAAACACCTCACGGGCTTTCCAGTAATTGGTAACTTGCTTTGTCATGTGATTGAGAAATTCCACCATATGCATATAATACTTCTTGTGATGCCCAAGGAGACTTTCCGCTTTATAAATACTCATAGCAATAGACCGCATTAGCTTGCCGAGGCAATAAGGATGAACAAAATGCGAAATCTCATGCAGCCATTGCAAGAATGATTCCATTTTGTTAGTGTTCAAAACATGCAACGCGTGCTAATATTTATAGCTATTTAAAGACAGGAAGAAAGACAGGCTTCCTTTGTACTACTTACTTCCTTAGCTTTGTGGTGTAGAATATATCTGGAAAAGAACAGTTTTTCTGTTAGAACCAAGCTACCTCGCAGCTTTCTGTGCAACAAGACTCTCAAAGAACAAGGCAAGTATGATATTGGAAAAGTATCCACATGAGCCTAATACAGAAATAGGAGACAATTATAGGAAACTTTTCTCAGAATGTACCTTTTCCAAAGCTATTAAAGTGCCGTAAAGAAGTTGTTGCTTACTTGCTTCAAAGTTTTCTGTATAAAGTTTCTCTAAAATTTTCATCAAGGAAAGACTTTGCTTTCTAATTGACATACCATCTTTGTAGGCGCAGGGTTCACTGAAATAACTGTCTGTTCCTGTTGTCAAATATTTATTGAATATATCTGTAAGGTTTTTGGAGACAGAACAGAGAGTCAAAAAGTCTTTTAGACAGAGAAATCCGGCTATATACATAAGAATGCCTTCAGGGAGGTCAGTCAAACAAATAGGGTTAGTCATTGGCATTTCTTAAAAAGTGAAGAAGCCATTCACATTGTTTCTCATTGAAGTACATTTTGTTAAAAGAATAATAGGCGCCAAGCATTCACTGAAAAGCCAAAAAAGTCATTTTTCTTCACAAGGAATGAACTAATAAAGCTCAACCAATGAGAATCGTTGCCATTGCTTGGCGCCAAATCGAATATTGTTGTTCGAGTCTTGAAAATGCAAGAGACTTTGGATGTGCTTTTGCATGAGTTGTCATGGATAGACTTTAGTAGTGTTTCTTGGCCTATAGATGACCTTGAGAAGAAACGAAAGGAAACAAGTGACAAACTGGATCACTGGTGTCGGACTTGTGACAAGTTTCAAGATAGGCCTCAGTTGTTAGATAGGCAGTTGAGTCAGCTGGTTACCGAACTTGCTGTCAGGACAAAGAGTGGCCTGGAGACATTGCAGCTTTATTTCAAATCTTTTGGTACTTCGAACGCTAAGCAAGAAGATTTGAGCTTGTTCTGCTCATCTTTTATAGCACTCTATCACCTTTCAAAAGTGCGCGGTTTCAAATGTATTGCAAAGCTCTTACCAAGTCAAGTGGATGACTTTGTCACCGTACTTCAACTGTGGAAAATATTTAAAGAAATTTGGAATTTCGAAAACTTTCCGTGGCAAGTACCATATGTTCTATTCTTATGGCAGTCGAAGCTATCATTACTTCCATTCAGTATCTACGACTTTGATCAATTTACTGAAGTATCAGATGAATCTATTTTGATTGAAGACATTATTAACTTTGCAAAGCAAATGTTGAGCGTTTCTAGTAAAATTCAATATAGTGCTGCGTACTTTCTTGCAAAGATACTTACGAGACAGGATACTCAATCTCACCTAATAGTATACTTGGAAGACTTTTTAAAATTATGGGAACATTGTGATACAATAGATATGTCAGAAATATCTCAAATAGGAAATCTCCGTACTATTGCATGGATACTTGAATTTGGGACCAGAAAAAGTTTTGATGGCACAACAGAGAGACTACTGACTACTTACTTCAAAATAATGAATGCAACAACAAATATCGTCATTCGTCATCTATGCGTAAAGAATATTCAACGTTTAGCTCTTCTGTTCTTACCAAAGAAAGGTGCCTCCTGGTTGCACAAAAAGAGATATATCAAAATCCATGATGGAGCTTCTGAAGCGATTACTGAGAATGCAAGTCAAAATACTTCAAGCAACGACGCAATCGATGAACAAATTGGAAGCATCTTAGCTACCATTATGGAAGCATTGTTACAACTGCTCAATGACAAGCACACAGTTACAAGATATTCTGTGGCAAAAGGAATCGGTCGAATTTGTATGAGACTTCCACAGAATTTTTCGAATCAAGTTTTGGAAATGCTAATTTCACTTGTGGAGACGGATATTGGAAAGCACTATGGTTATCTTTGGCATGGAGTTTGTCTTACCATCGCAGAATGTGCGAGGCGTGGTATCTTTGGAGAAGAATATCTGGAAGTTATTGTAAAGTTCGTTTCCCGTGCACTGAGATATGACTTTGCCAGAGGCTCTCTTCATACTGGATCTCAGGTTCGAGATGCAGCCTGTTACGTTTGTTGGGCCTTTGCTAGAAGCTATGATTATTGTATTCCACTTATGTTCTTGAAAGTACTAGTTACAAGCGTAGTTTGTGTTGCATGTACGGATCGAGAGCTAAACTGTAGAAGAGCAGCGGCAGCCGCTTTACAAGAGCTTGTAGGGAGAACCAACCACGTTTCCCAGGGAATATGCCTTATAACTACTGCAGACTATTTTTCTCTTAGTGACTTGTCAGAATCTTATCTCAACATTCTACCTACAGTGGCATCTCTTGATGACGAATGGTACCGAGTTCCTTTGACAGATGAACTGATCAATAGAAAAATCGGACATTGGGATCCTGCAATACGTCAATTGGCATCCAAATCTCTTGCCATGGTAATAACTAAAAACTCGAAATTCACTTGGAAAAATCTCCAATCAACCATGGAGCAGATATTTATATATATGTTTTCGGATGAGCCGGCTATCCGTCATGGTTCCCTTCTTTCTATCTATCAACTTTTGCATTCTATAGAAGACGAAGCAAAATTGAAGAGCATTATGCATCCATACTATGGACAGATGGTTCAGTTTATCCAGGAACAGATTGACAGCACAAGTCTTGATTATATTCAGATCGCCACGTGTCAATTGCTCGGATGTCTTTTTGAAAGAAAATTGTTCTGTGAACCACAGTTTATTAAGAAAGTCATTGACACTTTGCAATGCGAAAACAATGACGTTCAAGATGCTGCAGCTGAAGCCTTTGGGTCCATTTGTTCTTACCTTTGCATGGAAAGAGGAAACAACGAATCTGTTGATGATGTGGAACAATGCATTGTGGATGTTGTAGTCGGAATGATTTCTTCGATTCGTTCTGAAAGAACGACAAAGAGGCGAGGCTTTCTAAAGGCTCTGGGTTATGTGCCATTCCGTATTTTGGACTATAATGTTATCGGGACTGATGAATCTTTAAGAATGGCAATATTTGCAGAATTTCTAAAGTTCGGAAAGAAGCCAACCAAACTAGATATTCCTGGAACTCTGGAAGAAGACAGCGACCAAGTCGTTGAACTCAAAATCGCATGCATTCAGTCCGCTACTCATTTTGTCATTCATATTTTGAAGTCGGCAGATGCCAATGATGTATACAGTTGTGCTGAATTGGAACATGTATTACAACTTCTTCTAGGAGGGATGGATGACTACACTACTGGAAGTCGTGGTGATATCGGTAGTTGGGCTCGTATAACAAGCATGAAATGTTTTAGTCAACTAATCACATCCATGAACAACCAGACAAAACATAAAGTTGAAGATCTCATCAAATATGGAATTGACCGGCTTTTACGAAACTGTTTTGAAAGAATAGATAAGACACGATTGATTGCAGCAGAAACGTTAAGAACTTTGTACAATATTCTTGAGCCATATTACCTACTCAAATTTGAGTTGGATACATTACAAGACGTTTTCCACAAGTTTGAGCCATCTCTGTTTCTAGATTATAATCGTCTCTTCCAAAGCGGTATACTGATATTGAAAAGAAATGATTCCTTTGGGCTTCCCGTTCTTCATGGATTTCTAGCTGCTTTCGGAAACAATGGCTCACAAAATAAGGAGGCAAGTAAAGCAACTGAATGCTACTTGAAGGACGTGGTTAATGATTCTCCTCATATAATAACATTGCTTTTGAAAAATCTGCTACTTGTACTAACAAATGATATCGAAACTTGTCGGAACCTCATACCGATTATTCGAATGTTGACTCTGATCTTGGAAACCATCACGAAATTTGATTCTGAAATGGAAACTGTTCTAAAAGATCTGTTTGTTTCTCTCATTCAACGCACAAAAGCTTCAAAAGACATCAACCTGCTCTTGGCTTTTATAGAAATGCTCGTGGAAGCCTTGGTTTGTAAGAATACTATTGGTCATGTTGCTAGTCAACGTCTCATGCTATACTTGCTTCATCCCTATGCCAAAGTGAGACAATTTGTTTCCGATAGGCTGCAAATCCAACTACTAACACACGAGGATCACTTTGTACGAACTCTCGGCGAAGACAACTATCAACAAGCTATAGAAATTTTAGAACAAGTGGGCTGGGATAAGAATTCTCCGACTATGCTTAAAGAAGAACGAAATCGGCTTTGCACAGCTTTTGGTCTTGACCCTCCATTGCGACAATGTCTTCGGAATAAGGAGACACTTCATGAGTCATCATCACCTTAATTATTTGCATGACTGTGTAGACCTTTAACCTGTAAAAAGGACTGGACCGATTGACGACAAATAGGACAGGAATTGGACTGAAATCGTAGCCTCTGTGCACATTCGGAACAAAGGCACATATGTCTGCAAGGCAAAAGAGCAGTATCTCTTGGCTGTGATAAGCATACCGCACAATTTGCACCTTCTTCAGCATAGGAAGAACTTGACAAGCAACCATGTGATGCTGCCGTACTGCCGCTGTCAATCCCATAGATTTCTTCCAACTCATAGATAACTCCATGAACAATAATTTTCTGTTTTATAACTTTCAAAGGTAATGTAGCAGGGGTTGATCGCTCTTTGTCAAGAGACAAATAAATATAATACCCTTCGATCTCTTCGTCTTTACCGGTTTCGGAACCACTTGTAACTCCTGCTTCCGTAGCGCCAGTGTGTCCATTATCGGATAAGTCACACCTAATTTCAACCACAACCGGATATTCATCTGTTTCACGATAAACAAGACTCTCTTTAGGCAGCTTGGAAAAGTCAAGAGCCTCCGTTTCTCCTTGACGATACGACTGACCAAGTCCCGCACAAAAGTGCTGCATCAAAGGCTTACTGCAACATTGTGAAGAAAACGAAAGCAACTGCTTATCTTGGAATTCTTTCGCCAGGAAATATGTTCTGATTCCACAATCAACTAAAGTATCAAACTGAAACTGTAACACATAACACTTGGGCAAAGTGCTTGGAACCAACTGCAACGAGCTTTTCGAAACGCGTACCACATTTCTAACAGTTCGCTCGTGCACTACAGATGGAGGTGGAATCTTAAAGAACCTGTGATCAAAATACAAAAGTAAAGAATCCTAGGATATACTCACTTCCAAAGCACTCGAGTTATATGGACTTAAACTTTCAAATACATTTTCTCCAAAGTTCCACGCAAGCTCCGAGTTGTAAAATAACGTTCGAGGGTTTATTTCGTTTCTCTGAGCAGCATTTTGTGGAGGTCGAGGTCCAAGTGTTCCGCTAGGCACGTTTTGGTTGGAAGTAGCATTCCCATTTGACCAGTTATTGCCCATTACCACTATGACAAACAAATAGGAATAGAGTTTTGTGATTCTAATGAATATAAACTTATTTGCCAAATATCCTTCCAATGATATGTTCTCTCATTTGTGATAAAAAAACGATTGTCAAGTATTACTTATGATCCTCATCGATGACCCAATATACTATAATTTTGGTTTTTGGTTTTGGGTTGACTAGGAACAGTATTTGGTTGGAGACACACAAGATATGGAACAAAACTTTCCCTTTCGATTGGGTTTCCTAGGTGGAGGTATTATGGCAGAAGCAATCATTCGAGGTATCATAGAGAAGAAACTTGTGGATCCTTCTGCTATCACTGTATACGACGTGGTCGAATCTCGCCTACAATTGTTTCAGAAAATAGGAGTAGGGACATGTAAAGACAGTTTTGAGCTATTACATTCTGACGTCATTGTTTTGGCAGTAAAGCCTGATGTTGTGCCTGAAGCGCTTAGGTCGGTGAAGGACGGTTGGAAACCGGAAAAGCACTTGTTGGTTTCTATTTGCGCAGGTGTAGCCCTTGCAACACTAGAATCGCATCTAGTTAGCAAATCGAGAGTAATTCGAGTTATGCCAAACACACCTTGTCTAGTTGGAGAAGCTGCAGTCGCCTTTTCTTGTGGTTCGTTTGCAACCGAAGACGACCAAATTGTCGTAGAAAAGGTTTTCTCTTCAGTTGGATTAGCACAGCGTGTACCTGAGAAGTTATTAGATGCTGTAACAGGAGTGAGTGGAAGTGGACCAGCTTATGTCTACATGTTTATCGAAGCTTTGGCAGATGGTGGTGTTCTGAACGGCTTGCCTCGAGATGTTTCTCTGTCTTTAGCTACACAAACCGTTTTAGGTGCGGCTAAGATGGTGGCTACTGGTAACGAACATCCAGCGAAACTTCGCAATGCAGTGGAGTCACCTGGTGGCACAACAATCCATGGCACTTCAACTCTGGAAAAGCATCACTTTCGGAACGCTGTTATCCAAGCAGTAACTGCAGCTACAAGTAGAGCCAAGGAACTTGGTGGAAGCAAATAAATATATCCTAAATGTAGCTGAAACTGTATTGGTTTAATAAACAAAAGAATGGCGAATATGCTGTTTATGTGAATTGCTAATTGGTTCGTTTATGGAATGGTCGTATCTTCATTTTGGAAAGGTGAGCGACTTAAAAGTGTTGTATACAATCATTTTTATTCTTTAAAGAAAAATATATTATTGAGAGTAAAAAGAACTGGGACTTGTTTTATAAACGTAATGGTGTTCGATTCTTTAGAGACAGGTAGTTGGAACTGGTAAGCTTCGTGAGTTGGCATATTCTAACGTTCCTCAAGATATTGGACTTTGAACGAGACTGAACAAGATGGATTTTATGATCTTCTTAAAAGTTGGACGGATGCTGCAGAAAGTGAAGGACGTGTTCTTTATATGCTGGAAGTTGGTTGTGGGGTTGGAAACACATTATTTCCCATTCTCGGTTTAAATAATTCCATTTGTTTCTATGCTTGTGATATTTCTGACGAGGCCATTCGACTGTTGCAAGTTAGTTTGTTTTCGCTTTGTCCACTTTGGTGTTGTATGATATGGCTGTATAGGAAAACCCAGTTTTTGATAGCAAGCGCATTCATTGTTTCGTCAGTGACGTTTCCAAGGAACCTCTGAGTTGTCATATAGGAAATGACACTCAAGTTGATGTCGCTATATTGTTCTTTTCACTTTCTGCTATCACACCAGCATATCACAAAGTTGTTGTTAATAATATAAGCAGCGTATTAAGACCTGGAGGTTGGATATTATTTCGAGACTTTTGTGAGGGTGACTTGGCACAAAGAAGGTTCTCAAAAGAAAATCAAGTGGACGATCAATGGTTCGTTCGTCAGGACGGAACTTTCTCCTATTTCTTTAGCATAGGTAACTTAAAGAGAGCAGTTTCAGTTTTGAGTTTGTTGAAAGTTCCGTGTAGACCAAGTTCAACAGTTGTTTGAAGCACAAGGACTGAAAACCGAAAATCTGAAGACCGTTGAAAGAAGAATAGAAAACAGGAAGCTGGGGAAAAGCATGGAACGTCGCTGGTTACAAGGCTGCTTTCAAAGGAAAGCCTCCAGTGATATGTAACAAAAGTACACGTTCGGTACCATTGAGAATAAACCAACTAGTCCAAAAAGTGGCTAATAGTCGGAGCCGAGAAAACTTTTGGATTCCCCAAAAACTCCTTCGAACGTTGTCCGTCGTCGAATCATTCACATTTAAGGATGCCCAAACTGTTTGAGTTAACTGAAGATGCTTTTCTGGAACCAAAAGAGCCAACAGCTATAGAGAAGTTTCAGGCTCGCTTCGAAGAATTTAAAGAAGTGATAACCGAATCTGATACTTATCAACGTACTGCGGAAATTATGGAGTCAGTGACACATTATTCTAAAAGACTTTTGCGCTTTACTGGCAATTTGGCTTGGATTGGTGCAACCTCAGCCCTTGTCTTAGTAGTGCCTTTGGTTTATGAAATTGATAAAGAATTGGGAGCCTCAAGTGAAGGTGTTGGTTCTGCTGGGGACGCCGGCGGTGTTAGTCAATCTGTAGCGCATTCTTCTACGAGCTCTGCCAAGTAATTTGTTAGTGAATAAGTTAGAGCTGTAGCTTGTGCATATTTCGGAGAAACTGTCTCTGAGTAGTTTATAGTTCTGCTGCACTATAATACTGTTTCAAATCGCTCTTCAATTTTGTATGCAAGGTATAGAAAAATCATAACTGAAAGGAATTCCTTTTAAACTCATAAACATGCTAAACAGAAGCCTTTGAGAATTTTCTGCAAAGAGTCGTTTACTCGGCAATCTGTACATCTTCTTCCAAAATTTCCTGAAGAACTCCGCCTTTTCTCAGAAACTCTTCCAAAGTGAACATGACACGATATTGACCTCTTAACAATCTACGCAGATCTTTCAACCAAGACCTACCTGAAAAGCCATCTATCAACCGAACACAAATAAATACTCGAACCACAGTATATAGACACTCAAACTTTGTAGCTTCTTCTACATGATATTTGTTTGCTAACAGACAATGAACTTCATTTAGGTCCTTCATGGCAGGCCCAAGTAATTGAGAACGAAAGATTTCTTCATCCAATAAAAGATCCTTCCAAGAATAAGGCCCTGCTAGAGGAACCAAAAGATCAATCAAATAATATGAACGATAGGAAGACTTGACTGATTCAGGCAGTGAAAATTCTCCATTTAACTGCAACAACAAGTCTGTCACAATATTCCGTTTCAGTTGTGGTGAGTTTAACAATTCCATCAAATACAACGCAACCCGTCCAAATGATCGCATACACCTCAAACTAAACTGCAAGAACATTTCAGCATCCTTACGTAAACAACGTGCAAGACAACGAGTCCATACTAACTCTGCCAAACTATTTCTATCCCAGAGGTTCTCTATAGATGGTACGGGTCTTTCCTTCTGCTTCTGATCTTCTTGTTTCACATTTCGTGAACTCGAAGATGACTTTGAAGGAACATTCTTTGACTTGCTCTGTAAAGCAATTCTAGAAAAAAACTGAATAAACCAATTGAGACAAATTTCCAACTGAATCGAACAAGCATAAATAATCATTTCATCCGAAGATTTGTGCATATATTCAATAACTGCTTCCACAAATGATTTGCACTGCTTACAAAATACAGAGTTACAAAAGAAATAATCAAAGATACTATCCAACTTTTCAGACTTTTCCAAAAGCTGGTGCAATAATATACTCAGTTCCATTAGTATGGGAAAAATAGGGTCTTTGTTCTTGCCTAGAATGCCATACAAAATTAGCAAAAAATCGAACTATCTGTGAAACTTGTCAAACAACCTTCGGTATCTAGTAAACAGTTGATAAGGACTTGAATCAACTCACTGTCTAATCTCTCCAATAGCTTTGTATGAAAACGTGGTTCTAAAATAAGCACGAGATCGAGCAAGTATTCAACATTTTCAACAAAATGTATCCAAAGATTACTCAGTTGAGATGGCTCCTCTTCTTCTCTTTCTTCTTTCCAAAAGTCGATCAAATTCTTTGAACAAGATATTAACTGATTAACACGCTGTTGCAAAAACTGATTACTCGAAGCGCTGTTGTACAAGAATTGCTCCAGTTCCTTCTCTTGTAACCGATATATTTGCAGGATAACAAATCGAGCATTGACAGCAATCATGCGCTCTGAATTGTCAACTAGTCCAGCCGCGAGTTGATACAAGGGAAAGTATCCGCTTACAGAATCATATAAGAAACCAATAGTTTCCCCATCCAGTACAGAAGTTGTTGATTTTAAGAGATCCACAAAGTGCGACGCGACTTCTTCGTTATTCAAATCAAAGGAAAATTTTAGTATTTGGTTGAAAGCTTCCTTAGAAAGGATTCCAATCAGAATAGACTTTTCACGAATGTTTTGCAAAAGAAGGGACAACGATGATAATACAGCACTCTGCAGAGAATGACTTGTTGGAAACTGTTTCAAACAAACAAGAAAGTTATTCACAACATTGTTCTCAAAGAAAATGATCCACAAGGATTGATTCTCTTGAGGAGTATATAGCGGTACTCGAGCAACTTGTGTGACAAAGTCGCTGAGTTGTGTATCAGTTGGGGCGACACCTTCTCCCTTGGCTCTGTATTCAACACTACTAGTGAAACGCTCACACAACTGACGATAATCTTCTCTTGCGTTCATCGAAATATCGAATTCTCACCAAATCATATACAATTAGACTTTATTTTCATACTGTTCCCATTTTCTGATTATTACTAACTGTTTTACATTCAAATATGCCATACTGTAGTAAAACGCTTCTTAGTACAGTACATCGCGAAACCCTTAACGATTTCCCCTCACAAGCAAAAGTACCCTATGCTTATCAACCCTTTCATTTCCCTCTTGTCCCATATTTTGGAGAAAACTAGAAAATTCGTAAAACTCAACATCTTCCAACTAAATACTAGCTCACATTTTAACAGAAAAGGGGCTCGAAAACTTCATCCATATCCAATAAACTCCATTATCACAGTAGCAAGCCACCAACTCATTTCGTCAATCCAGCTTGGAGACAAAGTGACTGAGTGCACAGTCCAATCGAAAACAGATAGTACGTCCCGGTCGCAACTTGCTCAACTCGCCACAAGCAGAACACTTCCCTGACCAGCCGCAGTCCCCAGTTTCGGAAAAACCGTTTCTAGAAGACTTTACTGTAAAACCTTTTGAGCTCAAATAAACCAATATGTACTGAACAACTCACTCTCTCCAACTTCCAAGTTCTTTCCAATTCTATGAGGTTTCTTGTACCTTTTCCTAGGTGGAGATGGAGGTCTATCTAGAGAAACTCGTATCGCTTGTGACCTTGGAGTCAAAAAGCCATCTTCATCACCATCTTCCTCCATATTCTGGATTTCCAAAGACCACATATTTTCAATAACAACACATGACTCACACCTTTAGCAAACAAGTTCAACAGTGGCAGTCAGGATCGATGGAAGCGCTCCCCCTTCCCAACTTTTGGCGCCAAAAACTATCGATCAACCAATCAGATCCCAAATTTCTACAAATGCATGCGTCATTTTTTTGCTTGAAGAGATGCAATTCGCAGCTCTTGCGAATAGCAATATGCATCTATTCATTCCGCTTCAATTGTTCTGTTGTTCTTTCTTTGGTGCGAAATCGACTTGGATCATACGAAATAAAAAATTATTGGCATTTTTATAGAATAGTAAAGCTTATAAAGCCCTGTGGACATTAAAATAACTCCATAAGTTTAACCTTACGCAGATTCAACTCGAAATTATTGCTATTGAGATGGAAACAACACGTAAAGGTCTTGTACAGTTAGACCATGTTCAGTTGACATGTCCTTATTACTTCTCACTCTAATAGCTTTGTTATTATCTTGAATTGAACTTGCTCTCTTTTTCCTTCTCAGTTCATCAATTTTCTCTTCAACAGTGTTTTCTATGAGGAAACGATGAACAAACGTTGGCTTCTTTTGACCAATCCGATGAACTCTACCTACTGCTTGTGCTTCTAAAGAGTCAGTTAACAGCGGCTCAATCAACAAAACGTGCGTAGCTTCAGTTAAATTCAAACCATTGCTCCCACTTCGTACTGGAAGTAACAGGACCCGAATTTCAGAGTTTGTTCGAAATTTTTGAAGAACTGTATCAAAATTTTTTCCTCGCCTTTGTTCTGTCCGAATAAACATTACATTCAATCTCTCAAGTGCCCGAGAAACTATTTCAAGAACATCATTCCATTCTGAAAACACAATGCATTTTGCATCTGAATTCTGTTCTATAATCATTCTTAAATAAACTGCAACTACAGAAAGTTTGGTACCAAAGGCATCCCGAAGACAATCACCTTGCATAAAATTCCAAAAGGAAGAAAGTTGCTGTAGAGTCAACGTCTCAGCATCTTCCATATCACCATCAGTCATGCATATCCTGTCAATATTTCGTATACATGACACATCCTCACTATTTCTTTCAATGTAACACAATTCCTTTACAGCAACGCTCACGCGACAAGATGGACAAGATATAAATGCATCGGATTCATTCTTTCTTTGAACTTCAACCTGTTCAGATACTCTTTGTTGAACTATATGAGATACACATTCAGCACAGAAACGATGACCACAAGGAAGAATCACGACTTGTGTTTCCAGCTCTCTCCAACATACTGGACAAGACTGTATTCCTAAAGCATCCTCTTTTCCATCCTGACTACAATTCTCCTGTTCTGCTCTCAAACGTTTCAGAAAAAGCAATTGACTGCGTTTATATTGGAAGTCGACCTCTGCTGCGCCTTTGTCGTGTTCGAATTGTAATAAAAAACTATCGACTTGATTTGGACCTATTTGATACGAGTCAACATTATTTCTTTCCTGCTCTTGGCCAGGCAATTTAACTGAAATCCTCATTTTGGCCATTTCGAGTTCATCCAACCCTGATAGAAAATCATGTTGCGCTTCAAAATAAACGTGACATTCACTAAATTCTTCCTTAAGTGCTTCTACTTCTTGAAAATACCGTTCCATATCCTTCAACCATGAGAACCGTTTGCGACAGTGTCTTCGTACGGAAGACTTTATAATCTTCAGAATCTGAATAAAAACAAGTCAGATTTATCGTTGAAAAAAGTCAGACTATCTACCTTTTCGATTTCACTTTGCAACCTGGCACCTTCATCACCTTCTGAGATAATACCATATCTTCCATGAGTAGTGTTACCCCTTTTGCCAATATTTTTCGTACGAACCAAGAATAAACTACGTTCATACGCCATAAATTTCTCCTTGGCCATACAATGACGACATGCTGGACCATTACCTTCTACTCGACAATATCTGCAATTACCGGAAGCTAAGATTTCATCCCTTGTAGGTGTTCGAGCGCCTGGCAAGTTTTCTAATGTTTCCAACAACTCTAAGCGACGTTGATCTCTCTTTTCTAACTCATTTACCAAGACATACTGTAGACCTTCAAGACTATGGAAACGAGACGCTATGGATGTTTCGGCGAAAATTCCTTGAGAACCATAAAGCAATTGTGAGCGTATCTGCTCTATTATCTGATCCTCTAAATATTTGTTGTTGGCCACGTGTTCAGTTAAAACCTCCATCCACCAAGGAACTTTAGCACGTTTGGCAATAATCTCCTCACTCGACACTTTACTTGCTTCATACAATGACTTGGCTTTGGACAGTTTGGCGACCTTTTCAGACATATAACGTGCTTCTAGTTCCTGTACTTCAGTTCTATAATCGGACTCCTCCAACATTCTACCCACTGCTTTGTAACTGTCGAGATTCTCTTTCGTTGAAAGCTGATTATTCTCATTTATCTTTGAATCTATAACTTCCAATATTTGACTCAAATTGTGCAAAACATGCAACCTTTGTAAAGTATCCATAGTTACATGTTCTTCATTTTCTTTGGCAAAGCGCAGTACATTTCTGTAAATATCGACAGCCTTGGGAAGATTTTCTTGCAATATGTGTAAAGCCGCCAATCCATTCATAGATGCAATATAAGAACGTTGGGCTTCTGCGACTTCTACAGTCCTTCTTTGAACGAGGGCTTCCAAAACTTCTTGCATTGTCATGGTACTTTTTTGCAGTACTCGAATGCCATCAGAACCAACTTGGGGATGACAACAAGCTTGCCGAAGTCTTAATAACCGGAAAAATAGCTTCTCGCCCATGATCCGATCCTTTGAAAAGTCTTCCAAGCTACTCATTCTGTCTTGAAATTTTCTCTGGCTACGGAAAAGACGTGACGCTTCTTCAGCACAAAGTTCGTACTGTCGCTCATAAAAATGTCTCTCTATAGGACCAAATGACAATACTATCTTCTGAGTTAATTGTGGTGGGAGGTTTAACTCATTGTTCACAATATTTTTCGTATTCCTCCACACCAATCGACCCACAAGTCGTCTCAAATTATAGTCTTTTCCATAACGAGCTGGTTTCCAAACAAAATGATTCCACCAAAAATAATCTTGAAAAGGGATAATTCTAAGGAACTTCAATAACCCGTGAAAGTCGGACATATCCCTATGAATAGGAGTGCCTGTCACACACCATCTGCGAGTTCCAATTAAGCCTTGTGCCATATCAGCTGCTCCAGACGAACCGCCTTCCACCATTTGAGCTTCATCCAAACAAATACGAAACCACTCGATCCTACAAAGTGGAGTCGGTACAGCTCGAAATACTTTGGCATATCTTAAGGAAGGACCATTTCCGAGATCAACTCTATTCAAGTCACTTCTCAATGCTTCATATGAGGTTAAAACAATATCCATCTCCGCAAGAAACCTTGCAGCTACATATCCAGATTCTTTCATTCCTCTATAAGTATAATGACGAATTCCAACTTTTGTATTTCGTTCAATCTCTTCTTCCCATTGTCTTAAGATTGAAGAGGGACACACAATAAGAGTTGTATGACTTTGTAAAACCTTTTGAGATTTATAGTCAGCTTCACATTCATAGCAAAGATGCGGCGATTCCTGCAATACTCTTATGGCACGCTCAAACCGATAGTTGGCACACCAAGCATGTTCTACTGTTCCGCATTCGTCACATCGCACGAACAAAGAGTGGAATTCTTTGGGCACACAACTATTCGGTGTCAATTGTTCGCAGTAAGCACATCTTTCAACAAATTGAGTACTGTTCACAAAAGAGAAAACTTCATCTACGCCAATTCCATCATTATCATCCACTTTGTCATTGAATGACAAGATTTTTGAGTTTCTGCCCCAAAAGACACGTTTCCGTTTCTCCATTGAAGTGTATTCTTTCCTCTTAGCCAACGTCAATATGATCAAAGACAATACTTCAATGGTCTTTCCTAAACCCATTTCATCTGCCAGTATTCCACCCTGAATATCCTCAAAAGGTTCAAAACTCTTTTTCGATACTTGTCCTGTACAAGGATTATAAAAGAAAGATATGCTTCTATTTGAATTGTTGGAAAACACTGGAAACCACAACGGATTACTCTCTTCACCATTCATACTCATCGACGATGCGCTTTCTCGATATAACATCCATGAAATAGCCTTTACTTGATACGGTCGAAGAATAACCCTTAACTGTTGTTCTAAAAGTGTCATTTCCGAGGTTTTCAGTTCCCACTGCTTACTCGAACATTCCAGTCTTTCCAATTGATATGTCTCGCAAACTTGATTGAACCAGAGAGAATCTAGCGTCGAATGAATATCTTCACGGCAGTCCGTTTCTAAATAAGGTGCAAATATACTGATACTAGGGTGCAGCCATGACATCAAAGCGCTCACATGAGTGAATACTGATAGTCTTCGAAACTCTATCGCTGAACTTGGTGCATTTAAGAATAGCTTCTCAGTTAAATAAAACTCTATTGTTAGACAGCTTATCTCTGAACTAGTCAAAGCTTCCTCACATAGACAACTTGTGACAACTTTCGCAGCCAAAAAATCATTGTGTGCTAAATATCGTATTGCTTTCGCTAAACGGTGATAGAGAATAACATCACCTGAATAAATATAAACGTTCAGTCCATGTGAAACTTTTACAGGAAAAGAAAATTTCACAGAAATCAAAGACTTTCCACCTTCTTGTAGAGAACCCTCCTCCCAAGTCTTTACGGCAAAGTCTTCTCTTTGAGCCTCAAACTCATCTGACTCTATAGAAACTCTCCAGAAACGACCTTCCACTGCCTTTTCACCACAATAATATAAATTTGCCTGCATAGTAGCCTCTGACTGAATGTTGTTACCTTGCGCTTGCAAACTGACGGGCCATAAAAAGCACCAGGGACCTTCACTATCACCAACCAGGTTCTCAGCAGTTCCACTAATTTGTGTGGAAACAGCTTCCTTGTTTCTCGTGACTCTCTTTCTCTTTCGAGTCCTAGGTGTTGTCATTCTAAATACCCAACCACTGGTTGAAGAATAGGAATCCAAAACAACTCATTGAGCGATGTGCGTATTTCACGTCTCAATATCCAAAAAAGAAAACAGTCCTTTATTCGGTTATGGCTTGAACAAGCTATCTGGTGCAATAGAAGTAGTCAAACCATATCTCTGTAAACCTAAACAGTACTCTTCTGCTAGTTGTTTCCAGGTGGTAGTTACGGTTGAAACGCCACAGCTATGAGCTTCCATTGTCACCCTGTGTGCTTTCTTTCTAGATACGGTCTTTACGACACTTACAATAGCTGTTATCACATAGTCAAATGTATGAATGTCGTCGTTGTGTAACAAAACGCGCCAATTGTGTTCCAGCTCTTCCTTCTTTTCTTTTTTGGTTTTACGTTTTGGTTTTACTTTAACTGCGACACCTCCTCTACCTTCTCTTTGAGCTTGATTCGCGTCCGAGCCTCCTTTCGAGAAGTCCAGTTTTCCTGGTTTTCCGGTCACAGAAGGCTTCGGGCGACCAATTTCTGTTTTGCAATAAATATTACTTTCGCAAAATACACAACTTCGTGTTTCACCTAAACTTATTCCAGAGTTAGACGAGTGTTTGGTAACTTTCCAGGTAACTCCGCGGCGCAATATATAGCTACCATAAGAACAACTTGAACATTTGTAAGAGAACCTTTGAAAAGACTTCTTTCCTTGAGGAAAATGCTGGATAGGACAATAAAATGACCAAGCTACTAGTGTTTCCATAGACACAAAATAACTCGGTGCTCCTTTCGAGCTCCAAACAATCCAATGGGAGTTGACGATCGATGGAGGATTGGTTCAAGTTGTGAATTTAATCGTTCAGTGTCGATAGGAAAATTGCAGCTTATTTAGAGAAATAGGGATATCAATGCTTCCATGACTTATTTTACAATTCTCAGGTTCCTTGATTAGTTTCATAGAGACGAGATCAGTCGTAGATTGCCAAGTTGCTAACTCATCTACTACAGGAACACTTGAACACTATGCTGCCATCTTTGTATATTATGTGTGAAAGAAGATATCATTTCAAGGCATTCTGTTCACATGAACGGAGGACGGTCGTTAAACTATGGATTCGACTCGGAAAAATTTTCCAGAAGAGAAATTTTTGATTGCTTTTCTTCCCATCCAAATAGTGTCGAGTTTCTTCTGTTGCCACTCAGTGGTCAAGTAAACAATTCTTAGAATGGGCGACACATTATTAAGCATTCCAAGCACTTCTATGCAGGTATCGAACAAAGTTGCCATAGGGATCGCTGGAACATACACTTCTCTTTCCTATTCTCAGCTGCGTGATTCAGTTTCCAAGGTTTGCGAAGAGATTATCAAAGTAACCCAAAAGGGAGATGTGATTAGTTTGGTATTACCCAACTCTGTTGAATTTGTTGTTTCTTTTCTAGCTGTTACTTGGGCTGGTGCTATTGCAGCACCCTTGAATGAAGCATATAGAAAAGATGAGTTTTTGTTTTATTTGCAAGATGCAGGAGCGAAGGCAGTTGTAGTCATCGAAAATCATTCACCAAAAGAAGCTCTCGAAGCTGCAGAGTCGTTGAAGTTACCTATTTGGTCCATATCGAAATTTACTTCAAATTCAAGAGATATATGCATGAAAATACCGCGTTCCAATTGGGATGAAACACAAAGTATTGGAAATAACAGGGCTTTACCAGAAGACATTGCATTGTTTCTTCATACATCAGGGACGACTTCGAAACCCAAAGGAGTTCCTTTAACTCATAAGAATTTGATGACCTCCATTAGAAATATAAGCAAAACATATGAACTTTCTGATTCCGATGTCACGTTATTAGTTATGCCTTTGTTTCATGTTCATGGCTTAATGGCAGCACTACTATCAACACTTGCTACTGGAGGACAAGTTTGGATACCTGAAGAAGGGAGATTTTCTGCTTCCAATTTTTGGAAGCATTGTGTCCAGCATAAGGTGACTTGGTACACTGCAGTACCGACCATTCATCAAATCTTAGTTTCCCGAGCAGAGCAAGACTATCCGAAAAACAATCCGCCACCTTTGCGCTTTATACGAAGTTGTAGTTCTTCATTAGCACCAAGTATTTTGGATAAGATGGAGCAACTGTTTCATGCACCGGTGTTGGAAGCATATGCAATGACTGAAGCCTCACATCAAATGACTTCGAATCCACTTCCAAAGAATGGCAGAAGGAAGCCAGGAACTGTGGGTAAAGGTCAGAATGTAGAAGTTGCAATATTATCAGACAATTGTGAAATTCTTGGACCAAACAAAGTTGGTGAGGTTTGTATTCGTGGAGAGAATGTAACCAAAGGTTATTTGAATAACCCAAAAGCAAATGAAGAGGCTTTTGCAGGCGGTTGGTTTCATACTGGTGATCAGGGATATTTAGATGAGGATGGTTATCTTACTTTGACTGGGAGAATAAAGGAACTTATCAATCGTGGCGGAGAGAAGATATCACCTTTAGAGGTGGATGCAGCTCTCTTATCTCATCCTAATGTTTCAGAAGCAGTTTCTTTTGGTGTTTCAGATGAAAAATATGGTGAAGAAGTGGAAGCTGCAGTTATTTTGAAGAATAAATCTCGTGGAACAACTGAGAAGGATATCATAGAGGATTGTAAGAGTCGCATTGCATCCTTTAAAGTCCCGAAGAAAATTTATATTGTGGATGATTTTCCGCGAACAGGTTCTGGTAAGATTCAAAGACGAATTGTGGCTCAAAGTATATTGGAACAATTCGGTTCACAGAACAATGGAACAAGAACATCATCCGTAGACAGAAATCAAGGAAAGGAGACAATATCCGACTCTTCCACATTGATAGATGGTTATCAGTTGGTGGCAAAGATACTAAAGTGTTTAGGAATAAATGCTGCGTTTGGAGTCTTGGGCATTCCAGTGACAAAATTAGGAATATGTTGTCAACAGGAGAGAATTCGTTTTATTTCCACCCGTCATGAACTTCCCGCTAGTTACGCTGCAGGAGCTTTTGGATATCTTCAAGGGAAGCCTGGAGTTTGCATAACAGTCTCTGGTCCTGGTTGTTTGCATGCTTTAGCAGGACTGGCCAGTGCCACAGTGAATTGCTTTCCAATGATTTTAATTAGTGGAGCTGCAGAAAATTCGCAAATTGATCGTGGTGCATTCCAAGAATGTGATCAACTTCGTGCTGCGCTTCCTCATGCGAAACAAGTATTTCGAGTAGAAGACATCGGAGAAACTGCAAGATATCTTTGCCGAGCATATCACATAGCTCGAAGTGGTCGTCCAGGAGGTGTATATATTGAATTTCCTTCCAATGTACTTCATCAAAGACTGGAAATAAGTAAAGTTGAACATCTGTTGTCATTTAGTAAGGAGTTTATTTCGTGTCCACGGAATTTGCCAACACCAACACCGGATGTTATTGAACGAACCATTCAGTTGTTACGTATGGCAGAAAGACCTCTCATTGTGATTGGAAAAGGAGCGAACTATGCCTGTGCAGAACACGAACTTGCTCAGTTGATCAACAACTTGAACATTCCATTTCTAGCCACTCCTATGGGAAAGGGTTGCATTCCTGACTCACATCCACTTAGTGCGTCTGCTGCACGCTCTTTGGTTTTGAAGGAGTCAGATGTTGTACTTTTAGTTGGAGCACGACTCAATTGGATACTGCATTATGGAAAGCCACCTCGTTGGTCAGACAACTGCAAGTTCATTCAATTGGATATATGTGAGGAAGAGTTCCATCGCAATATGAATATCGCTCTACCTGTATTTGGCGATATTCGAGAATGTGTGAAGCTTATAAACAAGGCAGTGGCAAAGGAGCCTTTCCAAGTACCCATTAGTTGGCGTAATAAAGTTCGACAGAAATGTGAAGAAAATACCAGAAAATTAGAAAGTCGTCTACAAGAACTGAGAATACCATTAGATTTCCATTGTGCTTTAAATGCAATGCGTGTAGTGATTACATCTTTACCAAAACCTAAACCGATACTTGTAAGCGAAGGAGCGAATACTATGGACTTTGGAAGACTCATTCTTCCAGTTGAGGAACCACGGTCCAGGTAAGGACTTTTTGTGCTTTATTCTATTTGGAAACTTAATATATTCTATTAGACTTGATGCAGGAACATGGGGTACGATGGGTGTCGGAATGGGTTATGCTATTGCAAGTTCAATCAGTTATCCAGGTCGATCAGTTATTGCTCTTGAAGGAGACTCCGCTTTTGGTTTCAGTGGGATGGAAATAGAGACCATTATCAGATATAATCTCCCGATAGTTACTGTGGTATTTAATAATAATGGAATCTATGGCGGAACTGAAAAAAGTGCAGATCCTTCTGATCCTGCTCCAACCAGTTTTGTTCCAAATGCTCATTATGAAAAGATTGCAGAGGCTTTCGGGGGATTGAGTTTCTGGATCGAGACAGCAGAAGAGCTTGTCAAGGCTTTGAGAGAATCTTTGGAGTCGAAGAAACCGGCACTTTTGAATGTGGTTATTGATCCATCAGCTGGTACAGAAAGCGGTAGCCTCACATCCCACAACTAATGTTGTGTTTTGTATTCGGAACATGTGATACTTGTAGAAACCTATCCATTTTACATTAAATGTTGGATTCTATATATATATATATATATATATTTGTATATCATTCATATATCGTGTTTGCAGACTTATTGACAGGTTATGTTGGTGCGGTATTATCAAGGCAAAGTTAAACGTCATCACTTTCGTAAGTGTTGATAAACTGCTTTGAATCATCATTGTATTCTTGCTCATCATGCCAAGAATTTAATTGTTTATTTCCGCTTCGAATGAGCTCCTTATTCAACTTGCCTAATCGAAGAAGATACGCACCATGGCTTTGTATTTGTCGACGAGATTTGTTAGGCAAAACTTTTTGAATTTGTTTCCATTTAGTGCCATATTGTTTGAAGGCCTTCATAAACAATGCATCTTCCTTTGGAGTCCATAAATTGGAACGTCCTTTTCCCCCTCCTAAAGTATGCCAATTATCTTCATTTCCTAACAAGACATTTTGTCAGCATTAGCAAAGACATTAAGTGTAATAACACCAATCAACCCACTTTTCAATCATACCTTTGTCTTTTCGGTCAGTCTTCTCTTGCGATTGGACATTTCCAGCCAATGGTCTTTCTAAGTAAGCAGCTGGGGAAGAATCCAACTCACGCCATTCTTTCTCAGGATATCTCATATTTACAGCAGAAGAGGAAGCTGCGGTTGCACGAAAATTCGAAGCTTTGACGGATGCTTTCGCACTTGCAGTACTTTTCAAGTTGTGAGATACAGATGGCATCCTCTGACTTCTTTCTTCAAAACCACTCAAGTTGGATAGTTTCTCAGCACAAGTCGAAGTAGAAGCTGGCGTATACATTTTCATCCTTTCAACAATTTGTTGAAATATATAGATAGGCCTATTTTCAAATGTAGATATTAATAAACTACGATATTTGTTGATAAGCTGTAATTGTCTTTTAACTTCTCTCTCCATTTTGTCTGTCAAAAGAAGAAACTTTTCTCTTTTACGTTGAATATCTTCAACAACTTCCCTTAGCTGCTGATTCTCCCTTTCAATATCGTCTTTGTCTCTTGCATACTTCGTCTCTCTAGGTAACAATACCTTTGCAGGAGGCGACGCTGTCGATTGAGTGGAAGAGACAGGTTTTTCTACACTCTGAAGCAAAGCATCCTGTACAGCACTAGAGCTAGGAATCGAGCAACCATCGACAGGCTCTCTTTCCTGACCAGTTGCAGCTATCGAAACTGCTGCAGTTCCAGCAGCAGATGATGCCACTGATGTATTCCCAACGGTTGTTACCACTGTTGTTTGAAGTGTACTGCCCGAGACAGTACTCGCAAGTTCTTCTTCAACTGGCAATCTTGCGACAGTAGGATTAATTGTAGTAACAACGGTAGATACTGTAGCTGTTTGCGTCACAGGCTCCACAAGAGATACTTTATCTTTCCTTGGCGGAACGCTTTGCAGGGTTTGCTGCACTTTAGAAAATTCGCGACTAGCCTTGGGAAAACTTCTCGAATCTCGCTGTTCACTTGCTGCTTCCTCTATCGAAGACTCCATAAAGTTGCTATCAACACACACTAACTCTATACGATAACACTTCTCCCAAATATGTGTCTCACAAAAACAAGTTAGTAGTGAAAAACTACAGAAAATCTCATAAGTGTTTACTATCTGTAGTGTACAGAAATGCAAACGCGCGACAGATGTTTCTATTGAATGTGTGGTCTTCATTGAAATTGCTCAACTTGTTGAAAAAGAACGCAGAAGCAACTCGTCTAGTTTCGTATCTTTCTCATCATAGGAACTTGCATAATTCCGTATCAGTTGGAGAGGAGAAAGTCGAATCCAAACGAGTAAGAATATACACCAGAACCGGCGATAAAGGAAAATCGAGTCTACTGACAGGTATTTACTTTCTTTCATTTTTTGAGTGTATTAGATTATTTCATGTCTAGGTGAAAGAAGACCGAAGGATGATGCGGTGTTTGAAGTTTTAGGCACTCTTGACGAGCTGAACGCCCACATTGGTTTATGCGTGGTATACTGCCGTTCTTTGGAAAGGAGTGTCTTGACAGCGAAACTTGAAGATATTCAGTCATCACTCTTTGATTTGGGTGCAGTTATTGCCTCTCACTGTTCCAATTCGGAGAAATGGAAAGGAAATTTTGACCTGGCAAAGTTTCGTTTTGAACATAAAAAGGCAAGCCAATATCTTGGAAGAAGAAGAATAAGTCAAAAACTTACGTTTACAAGGTTGAGGAACTTGAGGGATGGATTGATGAATTGGAAGGGTCTTTGCCAACGTTGAGAAATTTTATTCTACCCAGTGGTGGTTTAGTAGGTGCACAACTGCATATTACAAGAGCCGTTGGAAGACGAACAGAAAGACGGTTCTGGACAGCTTTTCAGCATACACTTCCAGCGATTCAAGACTGTAAGGATCAATTTGAAACCTTACAGTGCGTCGGACAGTATTTAAATAGGTGGCTATTATGATATATTGTTTTTCTGTCCATGTCTAAGATGACATTTAGGTTGGGTGACTTGTTATTTGTTGCTGCAAGAATAGCAGCTCAAGAGACTGGCAGTCCAGAAATTCTATACAAAAGGCCCAGTTGACTTTTCTAAGCAATCATAGTATGCTAAAATTGTGTGATTGCAAATTAAACGTTGCTATCGTGAAATTTTACTTTGGTCATATTCTAATAAAACTTCTATTGCAATGTCTATATTTCAAGGAAATTTTCTACTAGTAGCATTCTCCTTTGTATTACTCGTTTTTTTAGCGGTTACTTGTCTATGGAAATTATATATAACACAAAGTACATATATACCACGATAGACAAATTGACTCTACCTGAATGATACAAAGATTGTCTTCTGGACATGCTGGAAGGAGCTAAAACGATTGTGCACGAGATTTTTCTCCAAACGGACATTGGGATGGACATTTCAGCTATAATTGTAAGTTCAGTTGAATCATAAACTGTTTGAATACGCGACTCAACATTTTTATAGACAGTCGTCGTCTGGATATCTGCGATGATTCTCATATGTGGGGCTTTTGCTGGTCTACGTAGGAATAACTGTTGTATAAGCTGGAGACTCCGTGTCTCTCGTCAAGCAGCAACTTCAGAAGGAGGCGTTACCGTAGGAAATATTCCCTACAACTCTCCACCTTTTGTATATTTGTACAACGTTTCTTCAACACGTCTTGACACAGTAGCACCGGAGATTGTTTATGACAGTAAAGAGTCCATTCTGAAACAGAAGCCACAGTTAAAGGCCCTTGTCTCGAAACGTTACTTTGAAAAACAGTTACCCAAACAGGATGAGGAAGAAGAATCTTTCGCCAATCGTATACAAAATACTGTAGGAAATTGGGACGAACTTGCTCGCAGCTCGGCGAACACAGAGAAAAGTGTCCTGGAAGAGGAGTTGAGTGACCGAAGCGTTCATGACCAGCACAAGTATAGTTTGGAGCCTAGTCTTAGTGACGTGGTAGTAGACGAAAGTGAAGATACTGCTTTGTTAGCTTTTGGAGAACTTCTTAAGAGTCAAACAATGTGTGTAATTTGTTTGGAGGATTTTGAGAAAGGCTGTTTTGTTCGTGTGTTGAGTTGTACCCATATGTTTCATAGTGTATGTTTGCGACAGTGGCTCACAAAGTCAGTATACTGTCCTTTATGCAAGAAACATGTGTTTAAGGATTCTGAATACGGTCAAGAAGGTGGAAGATATAGATACAGGTCGTTGTTTGACGGACCCAACCTCTTTAATACTAGTAACTTCTTAACAAGAAATTCTCCTGATTGGTTTGATATAGAGCGACGTGAATATCAAACACGTGGACAGAGTTGGCAAAATAGAAATGTGTTGACAGCCTTTATTTAAGTTGTTTCGTGAAATAACTCAGTACTCCACCTTCAAGTTGCAGCAATTTAGCAATCCTGGGAACAAAATATTTTTTGGAGAACTTGTTCAATATTCGAGTTATTTTCAGAGAAAGGTTGTACATCTGAACTTCCAGACTGCAAAATTCTCACATTTGATACAGGTTTCATATTCTCTTCGGAAAGTGAACTAGTACAGTGGCTCGAAGAGGAGCATTGTTCATTTGATACTGATATATCTGCTTTGAACTTGTTTTTTTTGGTTTTCCTGTTCTTGACTCGTGCTAAAACGTTTGCACATTCCACTCTGGAAAGATAGAAGTCACGTTCACGAGCCATCTGAGACAATTCCAAGTTGAGACGTCTATTTTTATGTTTCCACAATGAAGCTGAACAATGCATTGTTAATAAAAGTTCCGGCTGAAAAGAAAAGCTTTTACCTTTTTCTTCAATCAAATGATGCCACTTGAAGCCTTTCAAATATCGTAGATTCCATAAATCCTCACTAAAGGGCTTCCTTCTACTTCCAATAGAGCGACCTCAAGAGACAAAGAGATCTGCGATGTTTTCAAGTTCAAAGTGGCTCCTCTTACCAATTGGCTGATTATTGAGCAAGTCTACGGCCAGTTCTGCCTTTTGTTTATCTAAGAATTCTATCCATCCGTACTTTGAACGTCTCCTGCGACTTCCACCTGCCTTGGTTCGACACTTTCTACTTTCAGCATCTAACACGGAGCCATTAAAAAATTGGAAACGAGACCCAAAACTAAGAGCTAACCTTCAGGTTCCAGCCATATCCTATCTACAGAACCTATCTTGGAAAATATGGAGCGTACATCTGGAACAGTCATTCGAGGCGGCACCCGAGTCAGAAAAATAACACCTCGTTCAGTGTCCTGTACAAAGTCATCTGAGTCATTCTCAGTGATAGTGGTCTCCCTGCAAGCCTGCATAGGCAACAGAAAGATATATTTTCTAAAGGTACACAGCAATGCTACTACAGCTCGGAAAGTTTTCAATCCAAGCACCAAAATTTTGTAGATGCAAACATGAGAACCAAGAAAAACATTTTTACACTTAAGTTTCAAAATATCACACTTTTCAACAGTTTAAGCTTTCCATTCTGCAAAGCTTCCTTCATAAGCGAAAGTCTCAAAGCTGGATGCGTCTTAGAAAACAAATGCAGACCAAATAAAAGACGTTGAAGAGAACCGATCAAATTGAAGTCTAGGAAATCCTTCCATTCCTTATCAGATAACATAAAGAAAGCCCAAAAGAAGTCTCTCATGTCATTTAAAGGAATTTTGGAAAGATATTCACCACCAAACTGATAAAAGTCACGCTGTAAAATACGTTCATGAGACCACAGTTCATTCCATATGGATATCGTTTTGTTCTTCGATAAAGGTTCATCATGAAGTAATGAATTCTCAATACTTTTAGCAAGAACTGGAGCCATTTCCATTACTCGGGAAAACATATAACCAGTTGCCGGGTGAACCATTCCAGCCGAACCGCCAAATCCTAAGATATTTTGACTCAATGAAGGCATCGATCCACCCTAAATTCATCCAATTGTCATTTCATACAATTAGAAAAGCCATTTACATACCATAGGAATCAGACAAAACTCTTCTTCAAAAATATTTTTCACTTCGATTTGAAGAAAGTGCAGTCTCTTCAAGAGTCTTTCTTTCAAGTGCTCAAAGGTTACAGGTGGTTTACTGATTAGGGACGTTTCTTCAAGAAATACTCTGGTACTACTCATGGGCATGGCATACAAAAAAGTTGGAAACATAGATGACTGAGTCTTAGCTTCAAGACTGTCTTCCATATGAGAATCTCTAAAGTCCATCAACAACATTTCATCAATAGGAAATGGATGTCTGGATACTTCGACATCGATTCCATACGCTACCTGAAATCCAGGATCATGTGGAGTATCGAACTTGACAAAACTATTGAAATGACCCGTTGCGTCCACTACAAGACGACAAGTGAATTTCTCTTGTTGTGATGTTCTGCAAGAATAATATGACTGCTCTTGTATAATATCTTCAACGGAATCTTCCCAAAAAACAACACCATTTTCCTTACAAATATTCATTAGCCTTTTCTTCATTCTATTTCTATCAACTTTTCCATAAGCAAAAGGGAGTAAACGCGTCCTATTGTTGTCAAAGTGAATCCTCGTGTTGGACCAAATAGGAGAAAGACAATCAGTCAGTTGCAAACTCTCCATTCGGTCCAGCCAAACACCATAATTATTCTTCCAGGGTTTGTTTATATTAGGATCAATACAAACGACCTGTAAATTTCGCTCACTCAAAGCACGAGCTAATGCCAAACCAGCTGGACCGCAGCCAATCACAACAACATCCACAACTTTGTCCACTGAACCAAGCAAAGAACTTTGTTTTGTATTTTCTTTTTTCTCTTTTTGTTCTTCTGTACTGATAGAAGACTTTACGCTTTTCTTGGATAGAGTGTCACCTTTCATAAACAAACGATTACAAAAAGAGTAACAACGAGGGCAACTAGTACGTCGTTGACATATCCTCAAATCAAACGCTCTTATTCTAACATTGTCTTTAATGTCGCGTCTGAGAAAGCTTTGACATCTATCTATCTTCAATCTATAGTATATTTCCAAAAAAGCCATAATGCCGTTTACCACACAGTGTTCCCCCACTTATCGGTGCTTTCATGGCAACTGATGAGTTGGACGACAAGAGAATACCTGTAGAATTAAAGGAGAAAGTGTTAAGTTTACCTCCAAGCCAGTTGACTCATGAAGAAAAAAGGTTGAGAAGAATTTTTCGCAACCGGGCATCGGCTGAACGTTCTAGAAAGCGGATGCTCAAGTTATTGGAAGAGCTTGAAGAAGAGTACTTGTCTCTTAAGAAGAAAGTTGAGAGTCTGCAGTCTGTAAAAGTGGAAAACGCTAAACTGAAACAACAGCTGAAAGACTTGGATAGTTCGTTGGAGGATTTGGCTACAGGCGTGTTTACTTTTTAAACTGCTTCGTGTTGTGGAGAGTCAAAGTACAAAAGCATGCCAATCTATTCATTTATGATCCAGAATGACTGTCAACGCACCCTCAGAATGTCAATGGACGTAAGGACGACTGTTACAAGGTCGTGTATTGGATGCTGTAGAGACACATTGTTTAGTGAAATTTCTTGATTGTCATTGTGTTGATTCAAAATATGAGAAAAATTGGTTGGATACTTTTGAATGTTGCTACATTCTGCCTGTTTTTATATTTAGATTGGGCATTTTCAGGTTTTAACGCTCTGCACTTGGTATGATCATTAAATTGCGACGCCTATTTCTTTATTTAGTAGTTGTTTAGAATCAAAAGTTTGTTTTGCATTTTGAACAGCGTAATTGTTCAAAGAATGGAACAAAAGAATACATTGCGAGTGAAAATATTTGTGTTTGTAAGACCGGATGGGAAACTGGTATTGACCAAAATCCAGCAACTCGAGTATACTGCAACATTTATGTTGGTTCTTCCACAAACAACTCAAGTGGTACTACATCCTCATCGTCTACTACAATTACAGAATATTCTGTTGTAAGTTGCTCTTTGTTTTGGTCAATAGTACTCCTGAGTAGGGACTTTTGTAGATAATCATTATAGTAATTATCATTATCATTGGTGTTTGCATATGTTGCTGTTGCCGCAGACCTTTAATTCAGTGTATGCAAGATTGTTGTTGTGGATGTACAGAGTTTACTTCTTGGTCAAGTTTTGGTTCACAAAGGGGAACTTGTAAAAATTGTGCCTCATGCCATCGTCATGAAGGAATTCCATGTTCGTCCCATGTTAGCAGTCGATTTATTTCTACAAATGATTGCATGCACTGTCAACCTTCTGTACAACCAGTTTATATTCAGCAGCCGCCTTGTGCTTGGATGCAGCCTTCAGTAACAGCAGCACCTTTTGAACATCCCAATGGCATTATACTATCCAATGAGTATCAAGGCATTGTTCAAAACAATATGAGGACTCCTGCATATAACTCAATTCTTTCCTCAAAGAGAAAATGGAAGCCACACAAGCAGAAAATCATTGACCAAACTGTACCAATACCCAATCAACATATTTCAAGGCCCAAAATTATGCCACCTTCTTATAGCGAAGTTACTTCAGTAGAAAGCGAAACCCAAGTATCAAACCCAGACTTTCAATATTCCTCTGTAGATCAGCGAAGAAAGAAAGGTCGACAGTCTCATAAGCATAAGCAGCAAGTAAGAAAAACCTGATGCATTTTTGTCTTTCATTTTTGCCAGGTTTCCGTACGAAACTTCAAGTTGCATATATAGACAGTAAACTGAACCATTTGTGAGCAATATCTTCAGAATGAATTTTATAGCTTCGATTTTTTAAAAAGAAACGCGAATTGAAGCACCTCCTATTAAGATTGGCGAGATTTGTATTTTTTATAATTCTGTCGTCGAACTGGTTGCGTTATTTTGTCACTCGCTGATTCTATGTAGGTCGCTATTGGTTCCGTATCATAACGATAAGCATATGGTGTGTCGACGATGTATCTCCGTTTCAGATGGTGATGGTGTTTTCGTGGAACATAGTAAACGGCTGGAGGAGGAGCAACATATGGAGTTGTATGATATGAGCTACTTGTGGAAGAGTCGTTTTGTTCGTGGTTGCGATGATTCCTTCCAGTTCGACTGCTTCTTTGAGGCATTTTAAACAAGTTCATAAGAAAGCTGAGACCAAAATGCATAAATAATTTGATGCCAATGCAACCTCCAACAAGAAGCCCGATGACCACTAAAATTACGTACAGAATATTCAACCAACAACTGTGCTCAAAGAAGCAAATAATATTAAAAAAGCTGCCACAACTTTTCTGACAAGCACTTGAGCTACCATAATTTGAAGAGGTTGTTCCATCAGATCCGCTCGGCTGACCAGCTTGTGGTCCAGTACTTACGTTGATACCAGCTGAGTCTATCCTAACTTTATAGCTGGAAATAGATTGACCTATGGAGTTTTGTAAGGAGATGTTACAGATGAAATTCCCTCCGTGAGTATCCTCCACATCTACTTGAAAGGTTATGTTTTTGGTTTGATTTGGCTGGATATAGACTTGCTGAGCCAAGATGGGAAGAATATTGTTGGGACAAGATGCGGTAACTTCATAAGCTGCTTCGACTTTACCAGTATTTTGTATAGTTATTGTCATTTTGCCATCTTTGGAATAAGCTTCAACGAGATTGACTTTTGCGTCAACTATTTTGCCTTCACTTACATCCACCACATGAAACAGACTTGCTGCTGCGAATTCTAATAAAATGTTGCTGCTTTGAATCCTATCTGTCCAAAAACGCATCTTTGGGTTAGCTCCTGAAACGTCATTGCCATCAAAATCCCCAAAAAACTGAACAAAATAATTGCCTGAAGTCCCTTCCTTGAGTGCTTTGAGATCGCTTTTGTAGAAATCTTCAAGCTGATTCCCAAGACAGGAGTTTACAGCACGAAGACAACGACTAGACTCGTCCTGAAATGCGGAGTAACTAACTCCGACTTTGTTACATTCATCTCCTGATAGAGTTACTTGGTCAGTATCCACCAACATCCACTTGGCAATTTCTGATGGAATATCAGCGGTACGATTAAGACACCACCATTGTGAGTCCTGACAATAATCGGGTTTCATTAGAAGTTTATTCGAGTAGGTTGGTGTTCCTTGCCAGGGTGAGAAGTCTCCAATATCTTGTATTTGTATTCCATATTTGTCTGAATAAGCTAAAGGGCTTGTTGGTCCAACCTCAAACGTCTCCAGACTGCAGATACTATTGTTAACCACTGTAGTATTTAATGGACATCTGGAAATATTTACAGTAACCCAATAATACAACTAAAAAGTAAAGATGAATTTTAGACAATATAATAGCTCGTAGATCACCTACTTCATAAGTACCAACTTTGAAGCCACTATACCAAAGCGGATCGAATCGTAAACAATGAGCTGCTTGACTCGGTTCTATCTGGAAAAGACTTCCTAATAAATTGCAGGAAAGTCCTTCTCGTGTTCCTTCTGCCAAGTAGTCAGAAACACCACACTGGCAACAAAATCCTTGGCTATTGTATATTCTATTAGCTATATCAATTTCATTCGGAGGATTATAAGCGTAGCCACAAGTCGGATTGGAAGATCCCCAACTGTCCACACACGGATTTGTATATTCTTCCAATGGTCCATTCGAGTTGGCTTCATACACGATTTCATAAGGTTGATTATTAAAGTCTTGCAAATACACCAAAGGATATTCTATCGCAATTTTGCTTTTACTCAAAGTTATATGAAGAGTATAATTGAAAAGATATGCTTTGTTTGGGTCACTTGGATCTGTCAAAGGCTCAGATTGATTACTACCAAAGACCTTTGCGACAGTAGAGTCGACACCTTGTTGTCCATTAGCTATTGCAAAGGTCACCACCTAAGTGAATAATATTTGAATTGCCCTTGTGACCAGAACTTCTTTGGTACTCACCCACTTTTTGTCACAATGAAGTGATGAAGAGCCATTGTTCGTACAACTTTGAATTTCACCAGCACTGGTCAAGGTTGCTCTACTAGCTGGACTGTAAAAAGACAAAACGCAGACGATTATATAAAAAATAGTGCCTGGTTTCGTATGCTTCATTACAAGCCGTCACAAGTTGCTCAATGAAGCCATGACTTTTGCACTACGAAAAATTATGACAAGTTGAAAGGGCAAATTTATTTTCAGTGCAATCCAAAACCCCTTGAAAAGACACTTCATTGTCGCTCCAAGTCTGTTGATCTAAGATGACCCTTGGCATACTAGAAAATGTCTCCTTATTTATCCCGAGTATAACTAACAATAACTTTAGAATTCACGTTGTGCCTAATACCTTGTCTACTTACGAGTAATACTGAATCATAGGGACTACACAGGCTATTACAAGCAACGTCACGATAACAAAGATATAACGACCTCTTTTCTCACTTTTCACTGTTTCATTATTATTGACCGATTCATGGTCTTCTACTTTGAACCAAGCACTCCAAGGAAAAATTTCTTTCCAACAGCTATAAAAACGAAAATATTTGTCAGGCTCTTACCAACCTCTAGAATTTCTCAGCTGGGACATTTCTCCTGTTATGACTTTCTCTACAATAGTGTATTTATTTAGATAATTGCCATTAGAGTTAAAGGAGCCGTTACTTGTTGAACACTCTGATAAAAGTATTTATCCATATTAGTGACTAAATTTCAAAGAAGGACTATTATACCTGAATCGATGGCACGAACAAGTTCTTGGTCCCGATCTTGTAAAGTTGGGTTATCGAGACCAAAAGATCGTAGCCAGCTTGTAGTCTCCTATTTGGTCTGTGAGGTACTAGACACGATAATGTTCAGGAAATACCAACCAGAGAAGAACGATGGTTTGCATATGTATCCATGCTGGACAAATTTGCATATGGAAACGCTCCTGCACTCGTCATACTCTCTACAGGACTCGGAAACAAGCTACCAACTAGAAGCAAAATTGCTAAATTTCTAGCTCGTTGCAACCATACCAAAGAAATCGACTGTGAATCAAACGAGGAAGAAGATTGACAATGAACGCGGACTTATGAGCCGTTTTGAAGTTAAGTAAAATACTGTGAAAAACAGCTACCTACGATAACACTGCCTTTGTCCTCTGGTAGAAGTCTGGAAAGGCATACTGTAAAGTCTTTGTTTACGCGATATCTGCTGCCAAGAACTTGTATGTTCGTGCTCTTGTTGCTTCATGCACATACGAGACCACTGAGGCTGTCCTGCGAGAAAAGCTATCATCTTCAAAAGGGTGAACAAGCAAAAACAATTTTATTGATGGATTTCCAGATTTTGTGTAATCACAACAATGAGAACTCGTCCATGTACTCAATGGAAATACAAATTTGGATTCAATCATTATTAAGCTGTGTCTGCCGGTAATTGAAAAAAAAATTGCATTTGAGTCCAAAGCACGTTCTGGTCTATTTTGTCCTTGTCACGCGATTTCTCATATTACCCAGAGGCGTCAAACTGCTCGTACTGAAGGCTTTGCAAATATGGTAGAATAAGTTCTAGATAAAGCTATCCAAAGATTACATTTCTTCTACTCTGGAATAAAATCAGGTTCCTCATTTTCTCCATTCTACTTCCAACCAGGTGCAAATTGACCATAATCCTGCAGAACCATACCTTCGGCAAAACTTTGCGTAAAGGATGTTATAAATGGTGACTGGAAACCTGAATTCGTACTATTCGTCCTAGTCGACTTCAACTGTCCCGCAGCTTGAACATTGCTATGATTTTGCAAATCATCTATAGGTTCTTGTTGTCTTATAGGCATAATATGTTGTCCAAATCCATTCGCTCCAAAGGGAAGGAAGTTCGAAAAGCTCATAGGACCATCTGGTACTGATAATGTTGGTAAGGACAACTGCATAATATTCATACGACTTCCATCCAATCCTTGAAATTTCCTTGGCCTGGGAAACTGAACCAGGGAAGGCTTCAATCTCGAAAGGCTACCTTCCACAAGAACATCATTCTCTTTACAGTGTTGTAATAGGCATGACCACAACCATTTCTTTGCCAAAACTTTCGGATTCCCCAAAATAATCAGGCCAAACCTTGCTCTTGTCAGAGCAACATTCAAACGACGTGGATCCGAAAGAAATCCAATACCTTGATGCTCATTCGAACGAACACAACTTAAAATAATAAAGTCTTTTTCCCTTCCTTGAAAAGCATCAACTGAGGCAACTTCAACTTCCCTATATAATTCCATTCTCATCGTACCAGAGCGAAGAAAATGTTGTACAATAAATGCTCTTTGACCTTCATAAGGCGTAATTACTCCAATTCTTTGAGGATCGACTCCGTTCTTTAAAAAGTGAGAAACAATCTTCTCTACGGCATCTGCTTCAACACGATTGAGAAACGAGGTACCTGACGCAGAAACTTCTTCAGGACCTGTCTGCACATAAAAGAAGAAAGGCTTCGTTTCAACAGGCCAAGGGAAACTAACACTAGCAGGCTTTCTTTCTGAGGCTGTAATGCCATTCTGCAAACTTCCCTCATAAAACATATTTGAAGGAAACTCTGTCAAACTTGGATGCATACGATACTGAATTGTGAGCCTGAGTGGACGAATACCCAACGCTACTAATCTTTCGAATAATGACTGACCAAAACCTGCTTTTGCCGCTGTCTTCGAGGTAACAACAGGACCAAGTTGGCAGTGGTCACCAACAAACACGACTTGTTTACATCCATGTATGAGTGGCAACAACGATTCCGGCTCTGTAGCCTGAGTGGCCTCATCAATAAGTACAGCACGAAATCTAAAATGGGCAATTCTTCTATCGCCTGCCGTTGTACATGTGCAACAAATAACATCCATCGACTCCAGTATTTCTCTTTCAAAATTTCTCTTCAAAGTTCGTAGTCGCTTATCATCTCTTTCATTCAATTCTCCCAATTCTTCGTGCAACTGAATCAACTTGACCAACTCTATGGCAGTCGGATTACTAGAGCTTTGATTTCGAAGTTTGTAATGTAGAGTGAGATGATCGACACTAGAAGAAACGGCTTCTCTTGACTTTGCACAGAGACGAACAACATTAAGACCAGTACAGCTAATCTTTTCAGCTAACTGATCGACTGCAATATTACTTGGAGCACATACAAGAATTTGTCGGCTGCATTTACGAGTCTTTTGTCTCTGTGTTACACTCTTCACATTATTCGCCAAATGATAAACTATGGTTGCCGATGTTACCGTCTTACCAGTACCAGGCGGACCCTGAATAAGAGATAAAGGTGACTCCAATGCAGCCTTCACTGCTGCTTTCTGTGAAGGATTCAATTCCGGAAGTCCAGGAGCATTCAAGTTGTTTGGAGGCTTAAATAAGTGAATGCTTTGTCTGTTGACTTCATGACCTAATATTCTGTGATAAATATAGCCTGAAACAGATGTTTCATCTACCGCAAATGCTTGAAGTGCCTTTTGCATACGATCAAAAGTTGTAGATTTCCAAATAACTTCGACACTAAAATCTTTGTGGCACTCGCGAGGTGCATTCGAGCTTGCTTTGCCACTTCTCAGCTCAAGCGCAATCTCTTCATTTGCAGTGAATCCTTTCACATGTCCAGTGCATTCCCAGTTGCTCGCAGGATGCTTAAGACGTAACTCATCACCAACCAGAATTTTCAAATCTCCTTCTGCAACTTGTGGCATTACAAAAAATGCAACAAGTTTCTTGTTCAAACCGACGTCCCAACGAACCGAAATGCCAGGACGTGACTGTTCTGCTTTGATTTTCATATCGTTGTCGGCTTCTAACTTCACCAAAGGACTAAATATGCCCTGATAATGGAAGCCATCATTGTAACGCAATAACACAGGGTGAGGTTCCTCACCGATAACTCCCTTCTCTAGGTCTTCAAGACTGGCATTTGGGTTCGTTTTCCACAGTTCCTCGAGTTTATTTACTTGTTCAGTTGAAACGTGACGCGCTCTGTTCAACTCTTTTTCAGTTGGAATGCGAACCAGCCAAGATAAAAATTGCCGATCTTCTATCAATGGCTGCCACTGTTCCAAGTCCCAGCCGACATCTTTCTTGGCAAGAGAATGCAAACAAGGTTCCCTACACAAAAGAACTACAACAGAGTCTCCTTGTGCAGGAACAAAGCCCAAAAGAAATACATTGCGAGTTCCACAATTGTAACATTCTAAGATAGTCTCCCCAAGTGGATTTTCTTCGTGCAAACAAACTTCCTTATGCCTCGTTCGAACCAAATGCATGATAATATGAGAACCCGGCGTTCCAAGTCTTGCATTACAAAACCATTTACCGTCTCTTACGTCTTTAACCATACAGGCAGGGTCATGTATACCACAGTAAGAACAAGCGTAACTTGGCAATTGTGCCGGAATATCTTCTTCAACAAAGTCCTCGTCGTCCTCTTCAAACTCAAGTTCGGCAGCTTCCACTGCTGTCATACCTGTATATCCTCCCAAGCTTATATTTGCTTGTTCCTTCTCATCTAGCTCACTTTTATCCAAGGAAGTCGAACGTACTTCCTCCGAAACCAAAGTTTCAGCTTCATCTTCCTCAAGGAAGCTAAAGTCCTGTGCCACAGTTTCTTGTAAAATTTCAAACTCCTGATGCTCTCTTATATTCATAATTCTATTCTCAACACTATAAGTCTTCCACAAAGTCGCTCATCCTTCCTTCAAGAATAGAACGATTCAATTCTAACAAATCAGAGCATTGTAGTCGATTCATTATAAAAGCCAGCAAACATTTCAAAGAACTGGTAAAATAGAAACTTTAAATAAGTCGACTATGCATAGCAAATTCTAGGAAGGCTATCTTTCTATGGAATGCACATTTTCAAACTTGTAAACTTAAAGCGCCACGTCTTTTTGCATTGGAGTTCGTATCAAAGATTAAGGAGGGAGCTAGTCAAGAAACTGACGATGCACTCAAAACTGTAACTATTACAAACTTTCTACTCTACAAACCAAAACAGTAATATCATCTGCCTTTCCTCCGAGAAACAAATACCCTGCTTTCTTCGAATTAACCGCAAAAGGACCATCTCTCTTGGTATCCAGTGAACAAGTCAACGCTTTCTTTGCCAAAAACATGGCAGCGTCATTAGGATGAAAAGCTAAAAAACAGTGAAAACTGCGTAATTATAATAGGGCTACAGATACCTTTTGTTCTTTCAACTGCTAATTTAATATCCTCATCGAATAAGTTATCGAATAGTCCATCAGTTCCCAGTACCAGTATATCGCCCACTCTCAAAGGAATATCGATTTTTCTGAGCAGCTGTTCGAGTTTAAACACTGGCGATAAAGAGATAAACTTACTGCCCCATATGTAAAGTATCATTTGAGTCAGTTCCCAACTGATAAGGACAGTTGAAATAATGTTGTTGCTCAACAGTTTTGAAAATAAGGTTGCCATCACGAAAAATGACAAGACCTGAATCTCCCACGCTTACCTGGAAAAGTAAGAAGAACAATAAAAATGAAAACCTTCTCACCCCTAACGCCCTATCTTCACAAATCCCAACTACGATGGCAGTACTGCTGCCTATCTGATCGTTGCAAGTGACTGCATAACCGAGAGCTTTCAAAACCTCACAAGGGCCCAATTCTTTAACCTTACTCAAGCATAAGCACGCAAATTAGACACATTCAAACACATACTTTTGCTTGGGTCAACTCTGCTAATCGAGCAGAATAAAGACCGGCGTTGATACCCAAAGAAGCCCATCCTCCAACACCATCAAAAACTCCTACAGCCTTCGGTGTCGTAAAATACGCGTCTTCTCCTCCTGTTTGACGCTGAGCGAATGAGTACGAGGCATTTTGACGCATTTGAAAGTAGTTACCTTTTCGAAATGTGGAATACAGCAACTTCCAGTTACAAAACAGAGTTGGCTACGTTTTGATTTCTCTGTCGATAGACTTCCTCCTGACACCAAGCTTGTTAGATTAGAAAATCTTGCTGCAGCATGCCTTTGGAGAACCTTGTTATGAAAGACACAAGGAAAGATAGTGTTCCTTAATACGATAACTTTGGCAAGTCTGTTGGTTTTCAAAGATTTCAAAATGGTCCGACTGTGGACAATAAACATCACAATTTGTAACGAGGATGTAACAGCGATTGTTTGCCAACGTTATTTTGACGATATTTTTAGTACTCTGCTCGTTCTTCGAAAGCAACCAGTTAGAAATGCTTCAAAAGGAACTCACTTTAAACTCTGAATCAACTGTTTTATTTTTGAAGTTTCCCGAAAACACGTCTCAAGGCACACTAACTTGCTTGTTGAAACTCGAAACGTTAGGGTTTAACCTTAGACCTTCTTCTTGTGGTCTGTATCTTTGGAGGATATCCCAGAATAGCTCAAGAGTCGATAAGGAGCTGGTGTATAATAGTATTTCAGAGACTTTTAGAGGCTCCTGGAATTTTAATGAAAGTTCTCTTATGAATGAAGCTCAATTGAAGGTTTCAGAAAATAGCTTTTGTCGCAAGAATTTTCATTCTTGTGTTATTTACAAAGAAGAAGCTGTTGATTTTTACTGATTTTCGTTCTGTTCTCTACTTTTGATGAAATCCCAGCTAGCTGAAAGTATAGTTTTACATAAGTAATTGTGGATGACTTTTTGTGGTCGAGACATAGACATGTATTACTTGGGAATAACAATTCCTATTTTATCTCTAAGAATTTCAAATGCCTTTCTCACGGCTGTATTGAACGCGTTCGAGCTTAAAAATTCTTCAACAAGTTTCTCTGTGGATTGTAGCTCGTCAATTTTTGTAGTAGAGATTGCTTCCAAGTTGACTTGAAATGTTTGCATCATGCGAAGAAGACAGGACGCCATAAGTTGTATCCATTCTTGCTCTTGTTGGCATATTAGACATGTTTTTACCATCATAGTTGGAGTTTCTGGATGCATATTTCGTAGGACATCTAACGAAGTTATAGGAAAGAATAAGAATAAGAATTGTCTTCGAATGTATGCCAAGTCATGATTCTGAATTCCTTTTTGTACCAATACGAGCAAATATCTGTGAAATTCTTGTAGAATATTAGTTTGTAGAAGACCAGCTGAGATATCTACACTTGCTTTGCAGATCGTAAAATAGATAGAATCTGATTATAACAATGTCGACATACCTGTTAACTTCGAATGCACTTTGGATAGGTTTTCATCTTTTTTCTCGGTTTTTTGCCAAAATTCTTCAAGGCGTTTCAAATTTTCTTTGATCTCGACGACTTGATCTTGTCTATTATTTAAATCGATTTCCCAATTCTTTAAAACTTCACCTGGGGTTTCTGATGACCTTGCTGCATTATTCGTTATCTTCACATTTAAAAGTTGCTTCCTTGGAAATTTGGATAATGCAACTCTTTGAGCATCATTTGAATCATGACATGAAATAATTCCGATCAGTTCTTCTTGTAATGGAAAGAACCCTTCGAATCCAACTTCACTGAGTTTCTGCTCATCGTCAATGAGAAATGAGTCATTGTCTGAACTGGAATTGCATTCAGTATCCAGGAGGCTTTCGTCATCTTCTGTGGAGCTTTCAGAGATGCTTTCTCCAGGTTCAGATTCTATCCATTCCATTTCACTATCATAGTCATAATCCAGCCAAGGAAGATGAATGTAAGGATTTCGACCATTAGGCATTTTCGATGGTTTCTGAATAATCCCATGAAATGGAGGTCTACAGCTTCCCTCAAATTGCAGCAGTTTCACTCGATGGCCTCGACATTGTCCAAACGAAACTTGTTTGATTCCTAATTCCTTCCAAATTTCCTTCCGAGTATGCTTTATTGAAAAAATCAAATCCTGCATGGCATCCTTATAGTGTTGCTTCGAGTTCTCTTTTGATATTCGTTGGAGTTCATCACTAATGGATAGCTGGCGTCTGTTGATTCCTTGGAGTGGGGATAACTTCGGAGCGTTCTTTATAAAGTTTTCTAGAACAGCTGCTTGACGATGAACAGCCTGTTGCTCTGCTTCTGTCTCCATTCTTTTTCTTTCTCTTTCTTCCTGAATTATCCTTTTCCTATCATCTCTTTGTTGCAGACGATAGAATCTTTCCATTTTTTGCTTTTCTCTCTCGGCATTTTTCTGCCGTTTCTCCGACTCCCTTTTCATTCGCTGTTCTTCTTTTTCTTTTTGTTGCGTTTTCTTTTCTCGTATATGTTCTATGGCTTTTAGTTCATTCTTTTGATGTTTGTTCCAATCCAACTCAAGTTTTTTTAGTTTGATTTTCAGTTCATCCAATTTGCAAGACGAAGTTTGATTTCTTTGATGAGTTGCTTTGGACAAGCGTCGAATTATTGATATGCACGTGATGATTCTTTTTTCAAAGAGTTTTCGTTTTTTTCTCAACAATAGCAACATTTTTGAGAACATACAAGGTAACAATGAAATGTTCGATTCCCATAGTGGCAAATGCTGTTTGACCAGAGCCGACAACTCTTCGTCCAACTCTGTTACGGTTTTAAGACTTCTCAGTTCCTCGCAAGCGTAACTTTGGTTCGTTCCGAGTTTCTCATCTTCAAAATGTTTTTGCCATTCACCCTCTCCTAATATTTCAAGACCTTGTCTCAAAATTTCTTCCTTAGAGCCTCGTGCTCCTTGAAGAAGCGCTGCTGCTCTGCGTTCAATGGCTTCATTATTGCACAGAGTATCTTCTTCACATTCTACAACTTTGAATATTTCTTGATCTCCTGTACACTGCTTTTGAAATTCATACAATAGGTTCTTCAACGTTTCAAGGAAACCTTTCAACTCTCTTTCGTTCGCTGCAATTGACTCAAGGGTAACTTTGCTTTCTTTATAATTACAAGCAATGTCATCGTTTTCGCTCACACACTTGGTAGCTGGTATCTCACTTGTAGCAGTTTCAGATGAAAATGACATTTCTACTGAAAACGTTGCGGAAAACCCGAACGAATTTTAAACTGGAAAATTTTGGATTGGCGCCACATGACATTGCCTGACAATCCTTTGGCGGCAGTTCAACAGTTACTTTCGAGTCTTCTGCAAAATCGAAATGATAGCAAGGGAATCGGTAGCAGATTGAAGTTAAAAACCATAAGAGAGCTTCGAAGTAGATTACTTTCTGAAAATTTCCGAAGAGTCTTGTTAGAGAAGGAGCGTAACAATGTTACGAGTCAGTCACAGAAGAATTCAAACCTTGAAGATGTTTCGTGGGGTAGCATAGTACGAGATCTTGTCGATATCATTGAATACAACTGCACTACAGAAAGCTTTTCTAAAGAGAAAAGGTTATCAACACAAACAGAATTGGCTGATACTCTTCGAGCAGTAGTGCGAGTAGCTTTAGAGGACATGTGGGGAACTGATGGGGAAGGGCGAATTTTTAATAGTTTATTTAATGATTGCATACTGAATGCTCTAAGATTTGCTCTTGCCTCTTTGAGGGATAATCACAGAGATACTATTCATTCCACTATGTGGTGTCTTGCCAGAGATATCTTAGGGTATTCTACTGTTTTGCAGCATCTTGGAAGGAAGCAACTTGCAAAATGGTACGAATTATCTTTTGAGTCATTCAAGTTTGTAGAAATTGTTGATGTCACTTTTCGTCGTCTGCAATTAACGGCTGCTCAACAAATTGTAGTCACATTGATTCAGAGGGGTCAGCTTTTAAAATTGGCTGATGAGATTCTTCTGCGCAAATTAGTCATGACTACCATTCAATTTCTTCAGGATCTACACAGTTTTTCAATTACAGATGACGACTTGGCGTCTTTTGGAATATCGTGCCTTTTTCACATTTTGTGTCAGCGTGGTGTAGAACTAGATTCTGAAACGCTTAATCTCATTGACAATGTTGCAACAAGTATTACGTGGAATTTGCTCAATGAAAGAAAATGGCAAGCTGGTGCTGTTGGTTATCTTGTTGTTATTTCAAGTCTGTTACAAACTCAAAACTGTTCAACGATTAAGGCCTCGTATGTGGTAACGGAATATTCTCGACAGTGTTCAAACTACTCTGAAGAAATCATTGAATCTATTTCTCATTTGCTCAGTCTATCGGATTTGCTTGGTCTTTGGCAGAAACGAGAACTGTCTGCTGACTACATCACATACTTGCTCACATTCAAACTACAGAGCTTTTCCATTGTTTCTAGAGAGCTTTCTGAACAATTTGAACTTTTTGATACTCTTTATGCCCTTTTTGAAACAGCTTATAATCAGGAATCCTCTTACAGAAGCCAAGATGATTGCAAAAGAGACATTTTTATTTGCTGTTTCTACATTGTGCAGCTTATTTCGCTGTATACTACAGCGTTTCATATTTGTGATGCATACAGATTTTTCCATCTTTCCACAAGGTAGGTGGACTGTACTTTGTCTCTTTACTCAATCACTCCTTGAAGATACTTTACTCCAACAAATCCTGATATTTCCACTATATTCGTATTAATATGCTGCTTTTTTCTACATGGTCTATTCAATAGTCCCCGAGAGTGGAAGAGTACTTACTATTTCGACTTGCACCTGGCAGCAACAAAAATCTTGTCAGACAGTGACATAACTATTGAAAAGAATTTGTTAATTTGTGCAATATCTCACTTTACCTGTTATTTTGGTAATTCGTTTTTACACAAGATCATGAAAGGAAATCTCGTTAAGTTTTTTTCATCTTTGGATGAAGTTGACTATTCTTTTCTCAGCCAGTTCGTAGAGTTGATTGTAACCGTGATTTCCGGAAGTTTCGTGCTTGAACTGCCAAAGTTATTGAAAGATTGCCCTCATTGTGCATCTTACTATTCTAGGAAGTCTGATTTTGGTATCCTCATGGACAGGATTGCATGCAAGAATGACCCGACTGATATTGTTGCAAATTCATATCCCAAAACAGATTCGTTGTGGAAACTATTCAAGAATCAAAAATTCTTTAAGAAGGAAGAAGTTACATGTTCGCAACCGTTGGGACATTTGCATGAGACAGTCTTCTTTGAAGAATTGGAGAGCTTGATCTTCAGGAGTAGTTCAGAATATTTAAATGTGAAACTTTTGTACTTTATTGCAGAAATATTGCGTCAACTGGCTTGCTCTTTGAAACCTGATACGAAATTATTTTCACTGAAAGAAACAGCTCAGGCTTTTTTTCTCGGAACTTTCGCCAGCTTTGAAACTATTGTTTCATCCATTTCCAGCACCGAGAACGGCTTATGGGATATAGCCGGCTTCGCAAAGTCAGTCGCAACAATTCTGTCTATCGATCATACTTTTAACTGGAGTTCAGAGCTAAAGGAACAATGTCGATTGATATTGCAGCAATCCTTAAAACTATCGTTAGATTTTTCAGAAAGCACAGAGGATACTGAAATATGGTTTAGAGCTAAGCTAACAAGCACGTCCAAGAAAAGAAGAATTTCTCTTACAAAGCCTTTTATTTGCTTTCAGGAGAAAGCGGTCGATCAAGGTAAGTGATTTGAGCAGTTCATTCCATAACTTTCTTAAGGGCTCTTATCAGGGGTGTCGAATTTGTTTCAACTCGAGGGACTAGGCTTCTCAAAGATGTTTGAATGTCCTTTGTTCGTTCGTTATTTCAAATACCTTATGTTCTTGTATTTCTTCAGTCAGAGCTCTCGTTTGGTGTATCAGGAATTCAACTTTCCTATACACCTGCCCTGGAAGCAAAGTTTTTCTTCATTTTCAGAATCTTTCGATGTCGCAACAGAGCAAAGCGTCATTTTATGTTTTCGTTGTCATACAGTGTCCTATTGTAGTAATGAAGACCATCAGCGTATAGTTGAACAGTTGGACTTATCGCTTCTAAAGAAGATGAAAAACGAGGAAGCCCTTCATTGTTTTCGCTTGTCTGCCCCAAGCAAACTGGTCTCTTTGAAGTTACTTATGAACTCCATGAGAGTTATTCTGGAGGACATCCAACGTCAGATTCGACCTTGTTTGAATTTTAATTTTGTTGTAGATATTTTGCACTTTTTGAAGTGGATTGGAGCAAAGTAAGTGAATAACATTAGCACTTCCTGTAGATAATTATTTCCCAGATTTCTTTCGTCGCATGGCCACTACTTTCTGGAACCCTTTTATGAACTTTGGGTGTTAATAGGAGTTGTCATATACAAGTTCCAAAAAGAAGAATATATTGAAATATTCCTAGAGAGTTTCCAGTTTTTATGGGGTCGTCTCAATGAGGGAGCTTTCCATTATCATTGCCTTTGTCTCCATTCGATAATTGAATACACTTGCCAGTTTGAAAAATGCGTATCAGACTTCATCTTGATAGCTGCGATTAACAGTATTTCGAAAACCACTGTGTCGGAGAATCGCTTTTTTACCTTCTTGTATATAGTTAGCAAATGCAGTATTCCTTGTCTCGCTCGCTGCTGCAGTGCAATATGTTCTAGAGCTAATGGAATGGAAAGGAGAATGTCAAAGAATTTTTTACAGAAAATTTCGATGATTAATGATTATTACTGTTTGCGTGATTTGTTTCATCAACATTCCTGGTCCATTCTTCACAGTTGGAGTGTGCATGAAGATAAAAAATCTCTAGAATTCCCTTTTGATTTATTCGAGTAGGTGATTTAGGTATGCGAGATTATGATTTCTTACTTGTTTCCTAGGTGGTCCCTTGATATATTTCAGCAATCGTTTCCTGCTGAGTATTGTCTTCTTAAAGAAATGGAGAAAGCAACTTTGCAAATGTCCTTTCAGATTCCATCCGATACATCTCAACAAGAGTTATTTGTGACGCTTCTCGATTCGAACCTTTTTCAAAGTTCTACATTGTATAAGAATAGTGTCGGTATTCATTTATCTCGGAAGTTCGAAGTGCTTTTGGAACATATTCTAAAAGATGATTTTGATGGCCTCCTAGCCTTGCTTATGAATTGGATCCAACTGCAAAATGGACTTGTTGAGAATTTATTTTCTGGTTTCACCGTGTTGGACTTGCGTCTGTTCTTGTCTAGCGCCAGAGTAGATGTGAAAGTGCCTCTTCAACTAATCCGCTTGCTTGAAAGTTTTTGTCAAGAAAGCAAAGCGACTATCCCATTTTCTTGCGTGTTGTTGTTTCTTTTTGCTCTATTGCATTTGAAAGAAGAGCATCTTATTGCAAACGAGCTTGTTGAAATCACGGAGAAGATATCGAAAAGACTTCGAGACCAAGTTTTTGGTTTAAAAGTTGAAGACTTCCTTTTGCATGAGATATTATCTTGTACGTTTCATGAAGAGTATTCAATATCCTGCCTAAGTTTTTGTCCAGGTTTATTTGTTCGTATGAATTTTCTTAGCTTGAAGTGTGTCGTCTTTTGCAACACTGTATATCGTTTGTTAGTAGACTTACCCATTGACGTGATGTTGCATTTGGAGCCTCCAGCAAGTATTCCCCACTCTTTACCAAATGAAGCGATTTATATGTATTATAAGACCGTGTTCACTGCATTTGCTACGTGGGAAAAGCAACTAGAATTCTTTGTAGCTTTATGTACAAGACGCGCTCCGTTAGCCCCTTTTGTTGTTGTGGCAAGGTACGTTGCTTCCATTTTTTTCAGCAAATAAGATAATTAATGGCTTAGACTACAATTACTGCAAGAAATATTATCGAGAAATCGAGAAAGGATTGCTGAAACTAGGAATTCGAAGCAGCCAGCTCTTCAAGATCTAAAAACGAAGTGCAGTGTTTATTTGATTTCCATTCTAAAGGATTGGCTTCCCTTTTTGTCTTATGATGAACTCGTTCCTTTTGATCGTGCGGATATTTATGATATTGCAGAAAGGTGTCTTTTATATCTTTTTGAACCAGTTATGTATCCAGTTGGTATCGTTTGTTTTGAAAGTTCCTATGTATTTCAAGTTCCATCTCTGCTATCTTTGAAAAGTTGGCCGCAAGTTATCGAGACCATTGTTCGAATTTCGTTTTCGTACGTAGTTTTTCTTTATGCAGTTTTCCAAACTTTGAAAATTTTAAGGAAATTCTTATCATTTGATGAACTTTCTTGGACAGCTGCTTATTGTGCGTTAGTTCGGCTGTTTAATGACCGAAAGACGCATAATTACTTGGCACCTATATCATCTTTAGGTTTCCTGTTCAGTCAGGAGATATTCAACGCATTGCAAACGAGACAGCTGACTACAGTGGATATGTCCGTAAATTCCGATGACTTTGAAAGGCTTTTGAAAAGTAATCCCAGACAGGATGAGTCCATATGGTTACGACAAATTGCGTGCTGCCTATTACAAAACTCTTGCTTAGAATCAAGTATTCTGATTTATCTACGTAAGTATTTGATTTTATGTATGTTTTGCATTATGTAGCTTTGGCTATAGGTGAGCTATGTCTTGTCAGCTTGGAAATTTCTGTGTTTATGTTCCCTTTGATATTGATGGAGATTTATCTTTCTGGTAATGTCCACGAATGGCATCGAGTGCGCGATGGTCTGGTAGCAACATTAAACAACAAAGCATTTTCACCCAGATTAACAGTGGTTTTGATCGAAAGCTTGGATTTTGTACGTTTTCAATGGTAAATGATCTTTTTGAGTATCTTGTCAGTTACTGAAGATTTTCTGCAAGCATGAATTTGAACGGTTTATATGTTCATCGTTTGAACAAAGGACAATACGTAAACGATATTAGCATCTTTGATTCATCACATTTGCAAGTTGTTGCAGATGCTGCATTTCGAGTGGAAAAATATGCCACAGCGATTTTCTACAACGAATTGGTCTTAGACAGTCGTGGCATTGTCTCTCATTCTCTAGAGACTGCTGACGAAGCAAATTTGTTTTTGCGAGACAAAGAAAATTTACAGAACTTGGTTGAATGTGCCTTGGGCCTGTCTGATTTCGACCTGATCGATACAGTTCCAATGATTACAAGCACCCTTGACCTATTTGATGGTCAACATGTTTATAGGCTGGCCACGCTTGCAGAGAGAAAATGTCAATATGAGCTGACATTAAGTTATTTGGATCAATTCTTGGTCGCAACAGAGAAATTTTCTCATCAATGTTGTGAACCACAATTGAAGAAAAGTGCTTTTTACAAATTACAGTTTATTCTAGCTAAGTGTGGCTTGCATTATTTGTCAGATTGCATACGCAGAAATGAGTTTTATCCTCCAGAATTTTTTCCTGAAGGTGATCGTTCCTCTAAAAAAGTCTCATCGAACGATGATGTGAACGCGTTTTCAAATGCAGTGAAAGATTTAAATGACTGGACGATTTTTTCTAGCGAAACATTATATCCACAGCACTTTGCATCAGATGGAACATTGTCTGACCAACGTTTTGAATGTATTAAGCCCGAAGCATTTCGTGTGTGGCACCTGCTTGAAAGTGTATGCTATGAGTCGTCAAGCCATCTATCGCAAATGGTGACCAGGCTTCGCTTAATTTCATACAGAGACAAAGCAGAGCAAGATTTTTTTTCTGAACTAGAACGGATATGTCTGTATGAAGATTGCGTTCATATCGAACTGGATGACAAAACCATTCGCGAACTTTGTACTATCAATCTTGAGCAAAAGCAATTTACCAAGTTTGTTGTTTGGTTTGTCAAGTATCTAAATGTTTGGACTCGAAGCCAAAATGAAATCACAGAGAAGGAAGCGGCTTTTTATGACATTAGTCAACTCGCGCAAAAGTTATGGAAACCTTCTTTTGTTAATCTCCAAGAAAGCATTGATTACTCGACGAATTTATTGTCAAACGTTTTTTGTTTAGAGAGGGCAAAGCTTTTATATGAAAAGAGAGAATTTGATTCAGCTATAAAAGGAGTTTCGAAAATGTTGAGCGGCTTTCCTCTTCAGAAATTGATGGTTAGTATCTCCGTAATCTGTCATTTCAGTTGATCTAAGTGGCTTTTAGAACTTCTCGTTTTTAGAATGTAATCAAACTACTGCTCCAGCAAAACTACTTTTGGAGACATATATTCATGCATCGTTTGTCTTAGGCAGGTGGCTTTATGAAACGCATTCAGAACAAGCAAAGACAGTCTTTGAGAAATACTTCAATCATGCAAAGGACGTTTGTATGAAGTCCCAGCTTCTTGTTGAAGTAAGATGTCAAAGTTGTTATCATCTGGCTTCCTTTTCTGACCAGGTAGTGATGATTTTCTTCTCATTTGAGCTTTGAACAAAATCCAAGTTGCAAAGGTCTTGTCATCCATTGAGGGATATGAGAATTCAACAGAACGTCGGTTTGAGAGTTGTTTGGACAAGCAGCGTGAAGAAGAGTTGGAGAAATGTAAGGAACTTTCGAAGCAAAACACGCTGACGCGCTCACAGAAAGACGAACTTTTGCGTCATATTCGTTCTTTGCAAAGGGAGGTTCGAAATTGTTTTTTTATCATGACAATTTGCTAAACTTTTCCCAAAAGATTGACTACAATAAGGCTAGACTCCAAGCTACTCGGGAGAACTGTGATTTTTGGTTGAAGAATGCTCTTGAAAATTATGCTCAATGTTTGCTTTTTGGAAATCATTACAACGTGATCAGCACCTTTCGCTTTGTGGATCTCTGGATGAATAACAGCCTTAGTGGAGAAGTCAATTCATACCTTATGTCATTATTGCAATGTGAAAATTCCCCGCTTATTCTTAGAAAATTTAAGCCGTTGATATATCAGCTTTCAAGCAGACTTGACTTGAAGGATAGCCTTTTCCACAAAGCTATCTATCAATTCATTTTTGAGATGGCAAAGATGTATCCTCAGGACTGTATTTGGCCACTTTTAGCGTTATCGAAAGGCGATAGAGTACCTCAAACTCAGAAAGGAGCAGAAAGGTTCAATGTCGAGGTCTCTAAAATGGATGCGGCAACAAAGATTTTGAAGCAGCTGTATCCTTTTCACAGTAAACTTATAAAACAAATGAAAGAAGTAAGTGAAGCTTACCTGGAACTTTCTGAATTGCCTGTGGACTCGCAGGGTAAGTCAATCCGTAGCATGAGAAAACATTACCGATAGATAATTTTTGCTAGGTGAGTTTTCAACCAAGTCACTTATGTTGAGCAACATTCGCGATTTCGTATTCGTACGAGTACCTAACATTTCCAATAATTTCAGACATAATGATGATGATGATCAATATGAAGAGAAACCTACTGTAGTTTCATTTTCAGAAAAATATCAAGTAGCTGGAGGCATAAATCATCCCAAGGTTATTACTTGTCTAGGTTCCGATGGGAAGGAATATAGGCAACTTGTAAAAGGTTGTGATGACTTGAGGCAAGATGCCATTATGCAACAGCTCTTCCAAATCTCGAATCAGTTGCTGTTCAGGAGTCCAACAACACGAAGCCGTAGGCTGTTCATGCGAACCTACAACGTACTTCCTTTGAGTCCGTGTGCAGGAGTGGTAGAATGGGTTGAGGGAACCGTCCCTCTTGGTATATATCTAATTGGTGCAACAGGTTCAGAAAGCGAGAGTGCTCATTGTCGGTAGGTTCCAACATGATAACTGGTAATTTTCCTTCTTAAATGAACTATTTAAAAGTTTTAGACCTCAAGATTGGTTAAGCGTTCAATGTAGAAAGAAACTTCGTGAGGCTCCGGAACATCTGAAATCTGAAGTATTCAAAGAAATTTGTCAAAATTTTCAACCTGTTTTTCGCTATTTTTTTCTGGAGTACTTTCAAATTCCTTCGCAATGCTTGGAACGTCGTTTGGCGTATGCTCGGTCTGTAGCTGCAAGTAGCATCATAGGATACTTAATTGGACTTGGAGACCGCCATTGTTCGAATATTTTGTTGGATGTGTATACTGCAGAAATAGTACATATTGACTTTGGCATTTCATTTGAGCAAGGAAGGTAATGTTCGTTTTAATGATTTTTTTGTTAGTAAGCATTTATGTTATTTACAAGAATGTTGCGAACACCAGAACGTGTTCCTTTTCGTCTTACCAGAGATATTGTAGATGGAATGGGTTGTTATGGTGTGGAAGTAAGGACATCATCAAGTTACTCTGTTTTCAATTGTGTGGAGCTTAAATATTGCCATAGGGGCCGTTTAGAAGATCTTGTGAGGCTACTTTGAGCGTTTTGCAAGAATATAAGAAAATTCTTCTCACAGTCATCAAAGTTTTTCTTTATGATCCTCTCTTTCGTTGGGCTTTGTCTCCTTTGAAGGCTTTCTTGAAACAAAGTAAGAAGAGTTCCAATGCGACTTTTTTACCGAAACAGGGTACCTTTAATTCCCTGGACATTAATCTTCAGGAAGCAAATACAATCCAGGGAAATAGCGAAGCTGCCCGTGCCCTTTTACGTGTTCAAGAGAAACTAAATGGCTACCTTGAAAGTGAACAAGTTGACACGAGAACTCATGTACGTCGTTTGATTAATGATGCTAAGAATTCAGAATCTCTGTGTAAAATGTTTGAAGGCTGGGCTCCTTGGGTATGAAGATCGTTGTAGATGATATTTACTACATATCTATGTATCTCTTGAGAGAATGCAGAAACAATCAAGGACGTTTGTTGTTCATCATACTGTTGTAAGTTTTGTGATCTTTGTAACATTATATGTTTTCGACGTATATGTCACGATATAAACACGTTGAATTTTCAAGACAGCGTGTGATGTCAATTGCATAGTCATTTCTCTCTAAATTTCGAGTATATTTAGAACCAATTTGCAAGTACAATATGACTACATTGTTCTTTGATGCTATACGTCTTTTTATAATCTCTCTGAATGTTTTTTAGACTTTTCAATGAACGAGTTGAATTCTCCGGGGTTCGTCGTAAATGTTTACTATTACCAAGTAATTTTTCTGAACAAAATGACAATTCTTCCGTTAACGAACAAAGTTTATCGAGTGAAGCTTCCCAGAAGTTATCGTTATATTCGAAGTGTTCTTACTATAATTTGGCCAAATAGCTGTTGAAAAGTTCTTTGAGTAATTTTGACTATTATCAATGCTACCTTCTTCATTCGAGAAATGGTTCAAAAGAAATTGAAAGACTTTCTAACAACTGGGACGATTGAAAAAATGATGCAAAAAGGAAATATAGAAGAGAATAAACTATACACAAACCAGCTAAAGTAAATTCTTATTTTCTTGTGGACCAAAATGTGGATTGCCAGACTTCTATCGAAAAGAGCCAAAATTAAGTCCTCTCAGGAAGATAGTTGTATTCACAACTATAGAACAGTAGAAACTTCGATTGTTTCAAACTTTTTTTATTCATTGCACCATATAGCAGAAGCTATAAAAGCTATAGTTGTATTGAGTTGCATGAATGTAAGTTTGGGTCTAATAGTCAGTGTGGAGCATTGCTAATCACAATGGAGATTTCAAGAGACGTAAGGATTGTATTCTCAGACTTGGACGGCACTTTGGTTCACTACCCACAAGAGCTAAGAAGGTTATAAAAAATTCCTTTGGCTTCCGACTAAACTTATATTGTGCCATTATGTTAGATATTCATTCGTTGAAGAACTTGAAGATGGGAAATTCCTAGTAAGGTTTGCTATTTCCAAGTATTGAAGACTTATTGACAAACTCATATATATATATATAGATACAAGGATTCAGGCGAAGAGAGGATTTGTTTGGCCTTACCTTCGACCACACGAGGGTATTCGCTGATATCGCTTGAGACTTGTCAGCGCATCAAGGAGATACGTGATAAAGGAATGCATTTTGTATATATAAGTGGAGCCAGGACAGTTACATTTGAAAGACGACGTTCTTTTTTGCCGTTAGTTGACTTTGAGGTATTCTTAAGTTTTGCTCTCCCAGTCTAGTGTTTGATGATTGAAGGTTTTTGAAAACGGAGGTGTTATTACTCAACAAGGCAAAGTAGACCTGGAGTGGCAACAAAATATATTCAATTTTATAGGATCGAAGTATAGTTTACAAACACCAGTAGAGGAAAGGCAAGGTTCTTTGTGGGATGTCTATAGACTCTTATCACAAAAGGGATTTACAGTTCGTAGAAGAGATATTTTTCGTCTTTCGATCACTGAAACTTGGTATTTAGTTAGATGTCAATGGCTATTTGACACAGTTTCGCGTAAGAGTGCCGGAATCAAATACAAGACTGGCAGAGGAATGGTCACATTTAGAACCAGAAATCCAACAAAAGATGAATGTGCAAGTAGTTTCCAATTTGAATTTATTGGATGTTATTCCTTCTGTTTCTGGCAAAGAAAACGCTGCGAAATATATTTTAACGAAGCTTCAGTTGGATCCTTCTCATGCAGTATTTCTGTAAGAATTACGTAGTTATATTTTACTGAAAACTTTAAAGTAGAATTTAAAGGATGGATGATGATAATGACTTGAAGCTTGCACATGAGTGTGGACAGGTGGTCGTGGTAAATATTTCTCATCCTAAAGTATTGGAACAACTGAAGTCGGATGGTTCTAAATGGCATCGAGTGCAAAAACAAGGAGTCTTGGCCAGTGAAGAAGCTTTGGATTATATTCTTCGTCAATTATAACATATTTCTAATAGAATCTGAAAGAGTAAAGTATATTCATCATTAAAGTCCAGAAGTAAGTTTTTCCAACTGCTTTTCAAGTTCTTCTTCTTCCTTTGAATTTGTTGAAGATATCTGTTCCTTGCCTGGAGCAGAGATGCGACGAAATAATGTACTTTTTCTTTCTACGATATTGCGAATGAATATCTCTCCTTGAGTCTAATCGAAGAGAATAACTCTCTATGTCTGCCAATTGAAAAGAAATACTTACTGCTTTTTGGACAATATCCAACAATAATCGATTGTATCTCAACTCTTCGCCTTCCACTATACATCTCTTTCGAAAGGCAGTAAGGCAATGGATAATCTTATCATCTCTATACGAAACGAGTAATAAGTATGCTGCAAAAACATTCCTTCTCTTCTTACCTTTGTTGGTCTTCTTCCTGTGACAAAAGATGTTCAATAACGTCTTGCATTTGTTTCATAGCTTCTTCTAACCAGTCATGTCTCTTGTTCGACAACATATTCTCAAAGTCTGCAACTGGAGTGGCTTCTCCCACTTTTGTTTTCTCCGTAAAGACAATTTCTTCAACAGGTTCTTCCTTTTGATATTCCTCCAATGACTCATTCCTATCAGGCCAGACGCTTGGAAGATAAGGCTCGATAGAAATTTCTTGTGGAGATGTAAGTATTTTCCTTTTCTTCCTAAGATAAGATTATAAGAAAAACTAAATTCTATATAAATATGAATGTGACTTTAAAACCTTCTTTTTGTTTTGTCTATTTTCTTCAAAGGAAAATGTTTCCAAAGTTGCTTAAATGGTTCAGGATCTCGGCCAGTCAAGAAATAAGCTGGATCCAATACTCGTTCCAAATATGAAGATAGCGGAGGGAGAGAGCCATTTTCATCTATTCAAACTGAAAAGAGAGTTCAATCAATTGCCAACCAATACATACCATTATGCAGTGTTTGATATACAGCACGATCTTGAAGACATTGAAGTAGTCGTTGATGATAATAATGAAACACTCTTGTAGATCGAAATGTATCTTTCAATTGTTTCGAAGCCATCCAGTTACGTACTGCGTCCACTTGTTCCACATCTACACTGTCTGCCAAAGAATGTAAAGATGGAAATGGATAATGACGAATGTCTTCTAAAACGGGTAATCGACATAAAAACAAACAAAGAATACCGTCACTCTTCAAATGAGGCCACATTAACATCAAAACAGGTGAAGTATTATCTCTTTGAACATATCGACACAAGGCCACTCGATCCATTTCCAACATTGCTTCAGTCAAAGAAACAAAGTACGTAACGGATATTTCATCGTTAGGATCAGCAATCATTACATCCACGCCAGACATCAATACATGTTGAGCGAAATCCTTTTTAGGTAAGAAACCCAAAACTTTGAGACATTGAGGAGCACCATAAGAAAGTGCAGGCAAGTCAAAAGGAGAGACAGGAATCATAGTTCGACCATAAAAGTGTCCTTCGATCATTTCTTCGGGCTCCAGTTCGCGATCGTCTTGTACTGAAAAGTAATGTGTTTCCCTCACACAAACTACTTGTCTTCCAGACTCCATACTTTCAGACCAAAATATACGTTTGCCAGTAGGAGGCTTGAATTCTCTGCAGTATGTATACAATCGAACAGGAAACTATTCCATGAAAATTGTTTTCAAACGGACATCAATCACATTTCTTTATCTACCGACCTGAACTGAAGCAATTTGAAGCATTCCAGAATAATTTGTACGAAGTGAAAATGACTTTACTATCGGTTCGCTTAGCTGTTCCATGGAATCGTCAAAGGACAAAGCCTATTATGATTGTCAATATACCAAATAGTAGAAGTTATTCATACAGTCCCATCTAAGCTATCTGCTAAACGACATAATAAAGCAGCATTGGATATTTGTACCTTGTGAAGACTAATAACAAGCATCATTGTCCATCTTTCACAAAAGAAGAGATACTTACACACTATCTTTCAGAAAAGATTCAACTCCAATCACATCAAGACGAATACTGTGTTCTTTCAAAGCAGGCAAAATATCTTCTAGCTGTTCCGTAAAGAGTTGCTCAGTCCTTGATACAACAATTTGGTTTCAAATAATATCTGGTTGACACCTTACTTACTTGCCATCTGTTATCAATACTATTCTTGGCTTTAGTTTCTTCTTGTTGACTGCTCTAATTAAAAGATCCGATGAAACACAAATGGCGTCAATATAATCACTAAATCCCCCTTCTACCTATTCTTCTGTCAATGTATTGCAGTATAAACTGTAAGATCAGTTTCTCACTTGACAGTGGTACAAATACTTCACCAAAGACATATCCGGACGCTCCGGTACAACTAAAGTTTTAATATGCGTATATCCTCCTAATATATTATGCAAGTGATTTTCTGGTTTTGTAGCACCCATAAAAACAAGACCTCAACAAACGATGAGCTCCAGGAATCAAAAACAAAATAGGCAAGACTACCGAATAATTGTCTCCAAGATCCATAAGTTATACATCTTAAGAAAAACGCAACTGATAATTGCTTTAACTGGTTGAGCGACTGAGCATCTAAAGTATGGCCTATGTCACAAACCAGCACAATCGCTTCACTCATTTTGTGGTGCCAACAAAAGAAAATAGGACAAAGCTCATTATGTATCTTGATGGATTCCAGTTGCTTGCAAAGCTTAATTCTAACCAGTTTGTCTATTCTAAGAAGAGTTTCAAACATAAGAATAGTTATACTCGTTTCGGTCGTCTTTTAATATTACGTTCTTGTGAGTGTTCCTCAACCTCGTTAGTTTTATTCAACAGCAAAACCGGAAAGAAGGAACTTTTCACCAGTTTGAGATCCAACTTGGTTCACTTCTATAGTTGTGGTCCAACTGTATACGACTTTGCACATATAGGAAATTTTAGAGCTTTCATAACCTATGACTTGATAAAGCGCTGGTTGTTCAATCTTGGGTATCGAGTGATTCATGTTTTGAATATCACCGATGTCGACGATAAGATTATTCATAGAGCTTTCAAAGAAATTCGACCTGCCAAGGAAATTACTGACTTTTATACGGAGCAATTTTTCAAGGATATGCAGCGTCTAAACTGTTTGCCTGCTGATTATTATCCTCGAGCTACCAATCACATTGCAGACATGTGTACGTTGATCGACAAACTTGTACAAAAAGGATTTGCGTACGTATCGAATGGCTCAGTTTATTTTTCTGTTGATAAGTATGAACGCTATGGGATATTTACTTCATCGACCTTGAGTGTCAGTCAAACACCGAGTGAAGAAGAAGTAATGGACAAAGCCAATCCAAATGACTTTGTATTGTGGAAAAAGTACAAAGAGGAAGACCACAATATTTTTTGGGATAGTAAATATGGAAAAGGTAGACCTGGTTGGCATTTGGAGTGTTCTTGTATGGCTCTTCATTATTTAGGTTCAGAAATAGATATTCATGCAGGTGGTGTGGATTTGATGTTTCCTCATCACGAAAATGAAATAGCGCAAGCTGAAGCTGTTACTGGAAAGACTTTTGTCCGTTATTGGATACATAATGGCTTTATACAAGTGAACGAGCAAAAGATGAGCAAGAGCCTACAGAATATAAAGAAACTAGGAGATATCGCATTTACTTCTTTCGACATAAGAGCATTTCGATATTTGATAGTTTCTTCTCATTATAGAGCGCCCTTATCTTTTCATCAGGATGCCTTACGAGGAGCTAAGAATACTGTTAGGAGATTAGACCATTTCATGAATAGGATTTCCATGGCTTGCAAAGATGATTCGATGCCTAAATACTTAGAAAGCGAAGATAAAGTATGTGAAAATCTCGTAAAAGATACTTGGCAACGTTTTCAGAACGAAATGAACGACGATTTGAATACTCCTCGAGCACTTGCAGTTCTCTTTGAGTTGATTCATAAAATAGAAAATAGATGGAAAAAAGGTCTTTTAAGTCAATATGCCTCGAAGCAAATCGAAAACTTGATGCGACGAGTCGACTCTGTTTTGGGTATCATTTTTTATTCCTCAAAAGACGCGACAACAACAGTTCAAGATACTGATATTCCCCAGGAAGTCTGGACACTTCTTTTACAACGGAATGAAGCGAGACACCAAAAAAGATTTGATATCGCAGATGAACTACGCGAAAAGATTAGATATTATGGCTATCAAGTCGTGGATACTCCTCAAGGCAGTAAACTCGAACCATACCAACAAGTATAGAATTACAAAAAAGTATCAATTTCATCATAAAACTCATTTAAAATTCTATAAACATACGAAGGACTGAAGCCACCACTATTTGTCACTAATAATCGTATATACTGAGACTGAATCAAATCTAATCTTGGACAACTAACTTCCAGCTGACGAAACCATGACTCATTCCATACTTTACAATTTTCAATAACTTGAGAAGGAGATAAAACATCATATAGAATATCGGGATGATGAGGAAACAAAGGAGTAAGTTTGTGCAATCCTGCACAAATAACCAACGGAACTGCATAATGTCTCGCTGCTGCAGCCACCATAAAAGTTCCTGAAGCAGCCAATACTGAACCATCCGCCATGATTGCTTCCGCTCCTATGATTACTTTGTGAACTCGGGACATCAACGCCACCACAGCCGCATCACTTATCAAAGTAATATCAACATTTTCTTCACTCAAGTTCTTCGCCAATCGATGTCCTGAGTAATCCAATTCACATTCAGCTATAATAATTTCAAAATGTCTCTTCTCGGCAGCACTTTTAAGGAACTCTTCCACGCTTTGAGAGTGGCCAAAAGTCAAAAGCACCTCATTGGAGTGAATGTGTTCCAAACTTTGTTCTGCAATATTGGGAAGAACTGCATCCAACTCATCTTCAATCTCACTTATTGACTCCATAACAATATTCTTAACTGTTTTTGCGTTCTTGACTGGATTGCGACAAGGACTCCCAAGATCCGAAGTGTCTAAACGAGGGTTATTCGCTATTTGTAACTCTTCGTGTATCACTTTTAAAACTCTTCTAGCCATATTTTCAGCAATAAAACAACGTGGATATCCTCTTGTCAGTTCCCTTCCCAGTTGTCTGACTGCATCTTCAACCTTGTCCAAACCGCTTGGAGCTACTGAAGACACAACAATACGTAAAAGTCTAAGAGTTTCTTTTGCTATTCTTAATCCTGAAAAGGGCTCTTCTCTCAACTCTTTTTGAAGGTAATTGAGGGCTCTTCTAGTCTCTTTACCTATTAACCAGTTTTCAGTTGAATGATTCATGATTCTCTACTTAATCCCAACCGAGGTTACTGAAGTATTCTGTGAATCCACAAAAATATTTATTAATGACTTCGAGCAACAATATAGTCTGCTAAAGCCTCTAAATAATAGGCACGTTTTCCATAAGGTTCAATAAGTGTCTTCGATTCTTGTACAAGTCTTTCAGCAAACCTTCGTGATTCTTCCAGTCCCATCAAACGAGGAAAAGTAGCTTTATCACTCCTTTCATCTTTGCCTATTGACTTGCCCAATTCTTCAAAAGAGGAAGTAACGTCTAAGATATCGTCCGTTACCTGAAATGCTAAACCAATTCTTTCTGCATATTCTCCAATACGACAGACATCTTCTTCATTTGCTCCTCCCAATAATGCACCCGTTACGACACAACACTTCAACAAAGCTCCTGTCTTATGTTTATGAATCCAAATGAGATCATCTATATTAACATCCTTTTTCCCTTCTGACAGAATATCAACAACTTGACCTCCAACAATTCCGGAATAACCAACTGAAGCTCCAACAAATGAGATAACCTTTAAAACTACTTCTGCTGATACTCCTTGGGTCTCATTGGCGATATATTCAAATGCCCTTGCTAACAAGGCGTCTCCTGCCAGAATTGCAATATCTTCACCAAAAACTTTATGATTAGTAAGCTTTCCTCGCCTATAATCGTCATTATCCATAGCTGGGAGGTCATCGTGTATCAGTGACATAGTATGAATCATTTCTAGTGCTACAGCAGTAGGAGTAGCTGCCAAAGCGTCCCCTCCAAAAAGTTCACAAGATGTAATACAAAGTATAGGTCGGATTCGTTTTCCTCCAGCCAAAAGAGAATATCTCATGGCCTCGTGAATCAATCCAAGTCTTGAGTCCAATAAAGGAATCGAACGTTTTAGTTGTTCCTCTACATAATCCTTTTTAAGCTTCATATACTGCAACAGTTTATCTGAAACTGAAACTTCAGCCACCATACAAAGATGAAGTGGTGAGTGGTTGCACGATTCATCTACACTTCTTTGCGGATAGAGTGGTGACCATCTGGTTACTGATAGTTCAGGTCGGCGACTGGATTTAGGCAAAAAACCGTTTCGTCTCTTCTTGACCAGCCTATTAGAACTAGTCAATAAAGCAGATTCGATTGAACCACAACAGCAACAACGAGCTGATATACAAATCACAAATGCCATTGGATGCATATATTCGACAAACTGCAGAGCCCATATCAAAAGCCTTGCCAAACACTTCATAGTCTTTCCGCAATAAATAAACATAAGAATACAATTCACTCTTAAAATGCTTTATCATATTGCATCTAATAATATTATGTTCTTCTAACGACCAGAACTGTTGTGTTTAAAACATACAAGTTGAAATCACAAATCAAGAACTTCTATCTCTTTCCTGTTCACCTCTTTCGCCTTCTGCACTTCCTTCCTGCAGATACTCTTCCAAATTGCTTAAAATATAGTTTGCTGCAAGTTCTTCATTGCGGTCACAAGCCAACCACGCTTCCAGAATAGCTGCTCTTGAGACACCCATAGGGCCTACAAGTGACTCTAAGCGTTCTATCTGTTCTCTTTCTTCCGGACTGACTTGAATATATGATACACCTTATACTTAAATGTTATATCTATTGAGTACTAGATGTAAATAGACCTACCTGAATTTTCTTCGCCAGTATTTCCACCTTCACTTAGCCCGGAAATGCTATTCAACAGTTCTTGAACTTGCTCATCACTTAGACCTTCAGAGTCTTCACTTGGCTCATTAAGAAGTCGAACAAATTCTTGTTGATTCTGGTGAATCAAATCTAAAAGTGAAGGATTGGCTTGAGCTAGTTCTTGAAGCATAGGTTGCAGGATTCTAGGATTCGCTTGGATAAGTCTTCTCATCACGTTGAACTGAGGAATTCTCGTCAGGAAATCAAGTGAACCAGTTGATCCAGTTGATTCAGTATTCTGTTGCTGTGGAGTTTGTGAACGATGTGGTTCGAACATATTAAAAGGCTGCGGTTCCATTGTTTGGCTTCCACTCGTTGAGATATCGGAAGAATTTGTAACGTTTTCTTGAGCTCTAGTTCGTTCCATATGTCCCATTTGTGACAAAGTACTTTCTGGAAGAGAAGCCTGTCCTAGTTCTCTTTCCAGATTTTCGGGAATACCGTTAAACAAATATTCAACTGCTCTATCCGGATTATGGAAAGCAGCTCTCAGTGCTCTCTTTACCTGTTGTTCCTCGAAACCCATCTCCATCAAATTCTTTACAGTTGTTTCATATTGTGAACCAATGACAAAATCACTCAAAGTCTCTGAATTTTGTTGAATGGAACTTGTTGCTTGAGCTTCATCTCGAGCTTTGCTGGTTACAGTTGTTGCTCCAGTAGTCGAGGATTCTCTGTCTTGTACCACTTCGGAAGGAATCATTTTCTGCTCTTGCGTTTCCGCTTCTTTTTCTTGTACAGCCGGTTTCGTTGATGAGGACTGCCCACTAGCTTTCTGGTAAGTCTTCTTTGGAGGCATTACAACCAGAAAACTGTCTTCTTTGATGTCCAAATCTTGAAGTTTTTCATTTTCATTGGACAAAACTTTTCCAGAAAAAATAAGCCTACAAGAAAGTGGATCTTGTTCAAAGCCCTGAACTGCAGCAACTTTTCTCTTCACCTCGGCAACCTAAGGTGACTCATGAACAAACATATGAGAAGAAAAAGCATTTCTCAAGTATTTACGTACTGTATCATCTAGCGAAGTTTCCAAGTCAAACTCTTTTCCTTGCAACGTCTTGAAACGTAACTTCATAAGTCGATACAAAAGAAATCCAAACAGAATAACACCGAAATCAGCCAATATTTTATTGTTATTCGTTGATGCTCTCTATTCTATCCCTACTTGTATTTTCGTTCAGAGACTGCGTTGTTGAAATATTGTTCCAAGAACATTATGAACAGGTACGAGATAACAAACAAAGAAGTCAAGTAGTACAGGACCTTATTTGAAGTTGGAGAATAGCTCTTCAAAGGAAGAAAGTGACACTTACCGCCTTTGCCACACTTCCGATGTTAAAATCGTGAACTTTGAAAAATATCAGTTTGACAATATCTCCAAGAATCATAAAGGTCAAAAAGTACATCAAACTCTTACGGTCATAAAGACCTTTGTAAAGTGACAAGAACACGGTCCAATGAGCCCAATTATTGAATACAATAAATATTATAGAAACAACTTCTCTATAGAATATTCTGTCCAAAATCCCCAAAGTGACCAATAAAGTACAAATACCGCACGTTAACAGCTCTATACGTCTCCAAAGTGGAAAGGTGACACTTTTCCACTTGGGAGCGAATAAGACTCCTTCGGGTACATGGTACGCACACAGGAATCCACACAATTTGAGTACCGTTTCTAACCAACCAAGAAAAGGCCATCTGTTAAGCCACCAACCTTTTGAGGAAAATAAGGAATACTTCTTTGCCTCAGGATAATATCCTATAAACTGAGATGGGCGATACATCTTCAACAATGTCAGCTTTCCTCCAACAGCAACTAGAGGACATGATGATTTCTTCATGAATAAATATTCTTTAGAAAGACAGAATGTCAACTTGAAACTACTACTTCAGATAGTGTGCCATGAAAAGAGATGATAGCAATGTTCGCTGACACATTCACTCTTTTTTTGGAGGGCGCCATCTCGTTTGAATTACTATATGGCGTCTCCTCTTTTAGTGACTTGTGTTTCAGACTATGAATGTATTTCCCATTCTCTTGCTCGTATCAAGCTGCTGTTGGAAAATCTAAATTCCGGAACTTTAGGTTTGTATTATTGAGTACGAACTCCTTTAAAGTTGCTAAATCATTTTCTTAGAGAAGCTTCCCGGCTTGGAGCAAAAGTCCCGTATTCTTAAGGAAGCTACCACTAAAAGATATGAACCACTTGCATGGGACTATGTACATAGTTGCATTGATAAACTTTGTGAATTCTACTTGGAAAACCTGGAATACATAATTTCGGTATTCCAACAGGGGATAGTTCAAGAGCAGTATGCTGTCGATAGCTCTCTTTCAAAAGTGCAACAGAAGAAACAAAATATGAAACAAGCTGAAGAAGAAAAGAGACACGAAATCAACATGCAAGGTGCAAAAACTCTCGAAATATTACAAGAGCAAAAGGAATCACTTCAAAGCAATATAAAACTACTTGTATCCGAGATGGAAAGAATGGAAATGGAATTGAATAATATCAAAGCATCACTGAACGATGAACAACATAATTATGATTGCGAAACTCTGATACATCATAGAAATAATCTTCAAGAACAACTTGATGTGAAACAAAGAGAATTGCAAGACCTCAAAGAACAAAGTCGCCTTCGTGAAATTCAGCTTCATGAATATTCTTCTGCATTGGATAGTCAACACTGTGGAACCAACTGGGAAGCAGAAAAGGAACTTGTGGCAAAGACCAACTCGCGTCTCAGTGAGCAAATCAACAAAATGCAAAATGTGATTTCAAAGCGATTTCCTTCGAAAGAAGGCGAGATTCGAAGTTTGGCATTGGCCGAACTCCAAAATGAAATGGTAAGACACCTTTTTTCTCAAAAATGTTTCAAGTTAAGTCTAGCATTTCAGGCTCTCAGTTCTCTGCAGCATTCCATTCTAGAAAACGCAACAAACCAACAATTCTCTGAATGCAAAAAACTGCTGCATGCTCTGGGAACATTGATAAGAAATGGTTCTGCAAATACGAGGACTGCCACAGCTATCATCAAGATATTGGACATTTTCTTCCAAGACAATGAAATTGCGGAAAAACAAACTGTCACTTGTGAAAGACTAGAAGCCAACCTTGAAACAGAAGAAGCAAAGGAAGCATTGTCCGAAATGATTCGTCTAGGTAAAAATATACTGATAAAGATTTCTTTATCTCAACTCCATTGTTGTATGCGTAGGATTATTAGAAGAGCATGAAACTGGATTGTTTGCACTAGCCTCAGGTCCTACTTGACCACGGTAGAACCTAGCATGAAATTTGATCCTAATAAACTTTTGTATCTATAATAAACAGTTCATAAAGTTCTCATATTCGATTTTAACTGTGATCTTCACTTCCTCCAGTGCTGTTTTGTTGTCCTGTAGAAGATTGCGGAGGTGACTGCGCTAAATTGTTTGTGTTATTCTAAGAAAGGTGATAAAGTCAACTACAACTTTAAGTAATGAGAGAAGACAACAATCTTACCACTGCAGGAGGTTGCTGAGTTGGTGGAAACTTGAGTCAATACAGTTAACCAATATATTCTTACTTTTCAACTACTTACCGAGCTTGGTGGGGCCATACCAAAACCTGGAGGTGGAGGTCCACGTGGAAAACCTGGAGGAGGTACACCGGGTGGAGGTGGCATAGGAGCCGCTCTTCCATACGTTGAAGGAACTGCTCGACTTTGAGGAGGTGGAGGTCCACCAATACCTCTTACTGGACCTGTCAATCCAGTAGGTACTGCTGCCGGTGGTGGAGCTAACAAATATTAGATAACCAAAGCCTTAAATGCTTACTAACAAACTCACCTATAGGCATTGCTCTTCCAGCTGGAAAACCTCTTCCTGTTGGCGCTGGACCGCGTTGTGCCGGCTTCCTTGTGGTTTGTTCCGGTGGTGGACTTTCAACGGTCATGGAAATCACACTTTCACCACGAAGAAGAACCAAACCTAAAGCACGTTTCTCTTCTTTATCCTATTCCATCCTTACGGTTAATAACTGAGTAACAACTATTTCTGTACCACGCTCTCACCTGCTTTTTCAACTTTCGAAACTCCTCACAGTCGTTGAGGACTAGATTCAAGTGCTTATCAAAGGCAAGAAGCTGTCCCACAATAACTCTTTGATCATCTAGAGAAACACGCAGCCGATAGTTTACATATTGAAGTAGTTTACTATTCCTAGGAACTGCCATCTTTTAACGACACTTGCAACGACTATTGTTGCATCTGCGCCAACGCAATAATTCTAAAGTTGAAATTACAGTTATTACTTGAAAAGTTGTATTGTGTTAGCTCTAGTGAATCTTCAAGATTTTATTGTTATCATTTTCAGTCAATATCTCAATAAGATGTCCTATCACACATTGTTTGTTCCTGAGATTGGATACGAGAAGAAAGGATGCTCGCCTTTTCTCATGGACTGATCAAGTTTCATAGAAGCTCTTTTGGAACTTTTTGCAAACAGTGCTATTTAACAAGGGCAAAAGTTGGATTGGTTCCATGCCTTCAACAAAAACGAATAGGCAAAGTCTTTGGAAATTCTACTTATTTCCTTTGTTCTTTTTCAGAAACATCGTTTGATGAAATTGATGAGACTATTAAAGAAGCTCAAGGAAGCGAACTTTCGCGAGTCGATTCCGAGTTATTAAAGCATTCCTTGACGGGAAATATTTTAGGAGTCCAACAAGCACTTGCAGCAGGTGCCAAGCCTGGAGTCAAGGATAAGGAAGGACGAACTGCGTTACACTTGGCTTCAGCAATAGGTGTTCCTTCCATATGTGAAATATTACTAAAAGCTGCTGGAGAGCTTGCAGAGGATTGTTTAAATAGTAAGGATCATCTAGGTCTAACGCCGTTACATATGGCGGCTGGGTATTGTAGGATAAGCACGGTTGAATGTCTCCTGTCATGGAAGCCTGACGTGAATATAAGAAACCAGGATGGCTATCGACCTGTCGATTTAGTTGCGAAGTTATTAGAAAGAGAACCTAAAAGAACTTTCTTTTTTGTTACTAATGAGAGGTATTCTACTTTACAAGAAATATACAACATGCTGAAGCCATTCAGTCAATAACATTTACAATTTGTTGATCGAACTAAAGATAACGGGAATTGGCAGTATAGCATTCTACTAGTCAGATAAAAGTGGATATTCACAATATTCGAAATTTTTCCGTCCTAAAGGATAGAGGGAATCAAATATTAAGTAATAGTTCAAAATTTGTACACTTGATTTTCTCGATTGCTTGCTATTCTCCACAAAGTTTGAGACAGCGATTGGAAAACAAATCATTTGAAAATTTTGAAATTGGCTCGAATCGGTTTGCCAAGTCCCGCGGATTGTTATTGTAGTTTTTCTTTTGAAAGGGATTGTTGATTGGCTACTTTTTGAATGGAGTGGAAAGTTCCTGCCTCTTATTGTGTTCAGTGCGGTGACCTGAAGAGGCTTTGTCGTTGCAATATCAAAGCAGCTATAGAGGAGGAGGTCAAAGAGTCAGGTTTTGTGCAAACACCACAGGAAGAGAATGGAGGAGAAGTGGACAAAGTGGAGAGCTCATTAAAGGTTTCAGACAAGGTATGCATCCTTTATTCGCTTGCAATGAGAATATGAAAGTCAAGAAATCACATATTCAGTTCGATAAAGTGAAGCAAGTCCCGGAGCAGTATCGATCCAAGACTCGTGAAATACTCAAGGAACTCGAAAATTCTAGTGTTGTTCCTCCTTCGTCCAACTCTGGTTTATTAACTGAGGAGCCTAAGATATCAGAAAATATGTCCCATAGCGTGTACGAGACTTTTGGTGTACGACTTGGTTCGAAAAAGAAAAGTGGTACCGTTGAAAAAATGGCACAAGCGTTAAAGAGAGACACTTCTTCAAGTGACGGAAAGTGTATCGAGGAAAATGAAAGTCATTTGGTTTCGAGCTTTGAAGAAAGTGAACCAAATAAGCAGGAAGCATGGCATGTATCGGATGCCATAGCCTCTAAACTTGTCCTATTTAATGCTTCGAACCAACAAGAGTCAAACGTACCCAAGAAAATATCTTCCAGTTCCTTGAAAGGGACCACTTGTATCGTGTGTCGACGCTCTGTTCATCCCATAGAGAAGGTATGAAGTTTCTTATGTTATGTATGTGACAATGGGATTCATTGGTTAATGATTAGTATCTTGGTCCAAAAGGAGAACTATATCATACTAATTGTCTGAGGTGTTCTGTGTGTAACTGTTTATTGGATTCCAGTTGTTTGAACATTTATGAGAATAGTTTTCTTTGTAACAAATGTTTTGTCAAGAAGCCACGTTCCATAACCAACAAGTCACATTCCGATGTAATATAAACGATGCGTACATTTCATTTAGTCAATTGTTTTCCACGCCATGTGGACTACTTTTCTGGATAGAAACCCTGTTGGGAAGTTATTTGACAGAATATTTGTAATAGTTTCCAAAAACTTTAAACTCTCGGTTAGTATGTCTTCTAGAGTCTAGAGTTTGTTTTTCTGAGTTACATAGTTCCGAAATCTCATTGCCGTGGCCTTACAAATCTTGGTCCCTTTGTTATTTACTTTTTTTATTTTTGCAGCAAAGCTTAGTTATACACATAACAGTATATTCAAAATATATGTTTCTCCAGGTTGTTAAGAAACTCAACAAGTTGGTTTTCTGCTACTAAATGGCTGTTTTAAGATTCGGACCCCAAGAGCCACTCTATGCAGAACATTCCACGTTGTATTCCTTTTCGAACTTCGCATTGCTATACGATGGCCTACGTCCCTTCTATTGGAATAGGAAGTAACAGTTCCTCGGGTCAGACCAAAACTTTGAATGTGTCCTATTGGATTGAACAGCTGGCAATCGAGAACAACATCCCCATGTCAGAAATAATTAGTTTTTCCAGTTCTTCAGAATTGAACGAATTCTTATACGAAAATGAGAATACGACTCAAGCAGCTTTTGTGTTTGAACAGGAGAATTTGGATGACATTGCATCCGGAAATATTTCGTTTATCGTTCAATATAATCAAACGAAACAATGTGATTTTCCTTCTTCTTCGTTTTGTTACTACCAAGAAGAATATTTGATACCTAACATGATACGTGCTATGAATGAATATTTGATGAGAAACCTTACTGGGAAGGACGTGCAACTAAACTTTTCGAGATCTATTTTCCCTCATCCTGCCATTTCTGGAGAAGTAAGTGTGATGTTTCATTTGTATTCTCAGTTAGCTGATCCTGTGCGTTTAGTTAAATGCATTTCGTGAATACGGACCTTTCCTGGTAGCTATTCTTCCGTTGTAGAGACTGGATTGATTTCTAACTCAGTGGATAGTTATTTGGGGTCTACGTGTTAAACTTTGTATTTTTCTTGGGTGAACTAGTCAACGAAAAGGTGAGAGGACATTACAGGATATGAAATATGGTGACCGAGTTGACGTCTTTGTGTAGGAGTTGAAACTTCGCGAGTCAATGAAGATGGCAGGTTTAGGTCAAGCAATGTATATGTCCACTTGGTTTGTAACTTTTTTTGTTTCAATGCTTTTGACAAGTTTTCTGTTAATTGCGTTTGGTGCAGCTTTTCAATTTGAGTTTTACTTATCCACGGCTTTTGGCAATTACTTTTTGACATTTTGGATTTTCTCAATGGCGTTGATATGTTGGGCGTTTCTATTTTCTACTTTTACACCCAAGAGCTCTCAAGTGAACTATGTTGGCTTTGTATTTTTCATTGTTGGTTATCTGATTGCATCTTCATCGCCATATGTTTATGGAACCGACTCAAGTGGAAAACCTTATCTGAAATCTGACTTATTCTTTTTGCGCTATTTGTTTGCTTTAATTCCCAGCACTATGTTTTACAAAGGCGTATATGACATGGCAACATATGCAATTAGTGGACATGGTCTGACATGGTCTGAAAGATCTTCATATACGAAGACGTTTCCACTAACAACTTGTTGGGTTTGGATGATTTGGACGTCTATTGTAGTTATGGTTTTGGCAGTTTATTTAGACAATGTTCTTCCAAATGAGTTTGGCTCTCGTCTACCTTGGTACTATCCATTTTCTAAATACTATTGGTTTGGTGGTAAAATAGCTGCGAAACGTAGACATCGTCAATTACAGTCGAATGTACAGTTGAATTCTTTCCTTTCACAAACTGAACAAAGTTCTATGGAAAATCTAGCCGAGCCATCAAAGGAACATATTCAAAGAGAAAAATCTTCACTAGTACCAGAAATAACAGTAGAAGAATCTGAGTCACAGCAACATATCCATGATTTGGTGGCAGAAGGTGATAGACAAAGCTCAGAGCGAAATTTATCTCGTCTTCTAACCGGAGACGGCGAAGATGAGGATGTCACTTTGGAAGAACGTTTAATAAAGCATGGAAGGATACGTAACACTGCTGTCGTTGTTATCAATCAATTGTACAAAGAGTTCCGAACAGGATTTCGTAAGAAATTTGTAGCTGTGAATGGTTTGAGTTTGGCTATTGATGAAGGACATCTTTTCTGTCTGTTGGGACACAACGGAGCAGGTAAATGTCTTCATTGTTGTTATATTTTTGAGATACAATTGTCTATTAGGCAAATCAACCACTTTTAATATACTCACTGGAGTATTGAAAGCTACTTCAGGAGATGCACTTATATATTCGCATTCAGTAGCTCATGAACAATCCGAAATCCGACGTATTATGGGAGTATGTCCACAGGTATGAAATAAATGTTGCTCTATATGAAGTGGAAAATTGAAACGTTTTTATTTCGAAGCATGACATATTGTGGAAGAGACTGACGGGTGCAGAGCACGTGAATCTCTTTGCTACTTTAAAAGATATTCCTCGTTCGAAGCGTAAGACAGAAGTGGACTATCGTTTGAATCAAGTTGGACTGATCGAAGTTCGAAACAAATTTGCATCACAATATTCGGGTGGAATGCAAAGACGTCTATCAGTAGCCATTGCTTTGACGGGTGATCCTAAGATTGTTTTTCTAGATGAACCGACAACAGGAATGGATCCTGTTAGTCGTAGGCATGCATGGGAGATGATTGAAGCGGCAAAAGCAGGTCGTGTTATTGTATTAACTACACATTCTATGGGTACATGAAACTTTTTTCTATCTTTTGTGATGATTCCCTATTGACACAAGTCTTATAGAGGAGGCTGATGTATTGGGAGACCGGATCGGTATTATGTCCAAAGGTAGATTGAGGTGTCTTGGTACACCACTTCATCTCAAGAACAAGTTTGGTACTGGATATCGGCTGATTATTTTATGCAAGGAAGCGACTATTGTACGCAAGTTTGTGACTCGGAATATTCCTGAGACGGAAGAAACAGAAATGAACAAGACGCCGTCCAATTTGTTTGTACTCACATTTGTACTGCCGAGAGGAATCTCTCAAAAACTAGCAGAATTCTTTTCTTCATTAGAGAGACAAAGGGAATCTTTGGAAATTTCAGATTACTCTATATCTATGAGTAGTTTAGAAGAAGTATTTTTGAAAGTCGCATCGCAAGAGAATTCAGAAAGTAGTCAAGTAACTGAAAGTGGAAATTCGTTTTGGAGTCGGTTTAAGCGTTGGTTCTCGAAACCTTTGCAATGATTCCCTTAAAACTTTGTTTTGTATATATAAAAAGGAATCTCATTTTCGTCAACAGTTGATTGCCATTTTATTATTGCATTGGGAGAAGAAGAGGTTGAATCCAAGTTTGTTAAGAGTTGTGCTGGCACCATTGTGAAACTCTCTATAATTGTATGACGAGTAATAATGATATGAAGCACGAACCACAAGAAACGTGGAGTAGCTTGGACGTGTCCAATTCCAAGTTGACTTCGAAAGTTGCCGAAGCCACTACTTCAAGGAATGGCGCGAATAGCAACAACTTGAACAACAACATAAGCCTTCCACAGCTCGTTGGAGTGAGTGATAGGGGGAAAAATGCGGAAACTGTGAGTTATTCTGCAACCAAAGTTATTGGTAGTGGTTCTTTTGGTGTGGTCTTTCAAGCAACGGTTGGAGAAACAGGGGAATTTGTGGCTATCAAAAAGGTCTTTCAAGACAAAAGGTTTAAAAATAGAGAACTCCAAATTATGCGAATGATTGAACACCCAAATATTGTAGAACTGAAACATTGTTTCTATTCAACTGGTGAGAAGGTAAGGTTCCAATTTTCCAAGTCTGAACTATCTCTTAGCATCATTTGTTTAGCAAGAGGAAGTTTACCTCAATTTAGTTCTTGAATATATCCCAGAAACGGTCTACAAAGTTACAAGGCACTATAGTAAATTGAAGCAACCTGTTCCTCTTATATATATCAAGTTATATATGTATCAGCTCCTGCGAGCTCTTGCGTATATTCATTCACGAGGTATTTGTCATCGTGATATTAAGCCACAGAATCTGCTTGTGGATCCACAGACGCAGGTATTATTAAGCGTTTTGATATATTTGACAATCTATTGACGATATTATTGAAACCCTAGGTCCTAAAGTTGTGTGATTTTGGCAGTGCCAAAATATTGGTAGCGAACGAACCAAATATTTCTTATATTTGTTCACGTTATTATCGAGCACCCGAGTTGATATTTGGAGCAACCGACTATACGACGGCTATTGATATCTGGTCGGCAGGTTGCGTGATGGGAGAAATGTTTCTGGGTCGTCCTTTGTTTCCAGGAGAGTCAGGAGTCGACCAGCTTGTAGAAATTATTAAAGTTTTAGGGACACCCTCACGACAAGAAATCCGAGCCATGAATCAAAATTATACCGAGTTTCGATTTCCTCAGATAAAGGTAAGTTCCATCTGTAGGAGTTTCATTTTTGATCCTTATGTTATATAGCCCTGTCCATGGGAGCGTATTTTCAAAGCGCATTCTAATATTCCGACAGCAATTGATCTTATTTCTAAACTTTTGCAGTATCTACCGGAACAAAGAATCAAACCAATGGAAGCACTTGCACATCCATTCTTTGATGAACTTCGTAAAAGTGATGCGACATTACCCAATGGAAGACCTTTGCCTCCACTTTTTAACTTTGATAAAGACGAGTTTCAACGAGCTGGAACTTTAAGTTCCCGAATTCTCCCTGAAGCCATTTTTATGGAACTTGAAGAAAGATATCGTACCAGGCAAGATTTGAAACCTAATGGCTTTGCGGAATAACTGCTGGTCTCTTCTCAAAGACAAAGGAAAACTTTAAAAGAGGCTCAATGCAGTCAAAAATGCAAAAAGAAGAAATAATGATCCATTAAGAAGGAGAAGGAACCTTTCGGATACGTATTGACTAATAGCGGAACCTCCCAACACTGCAATGACGGTTGCGAATAGATGACCCATCGTGGCTCCTACGAATTATAATCCATTGCTTCTGTTAGTCTCCAGTTCTGTTGGAATCATTGGCTTACCAAACATTACAGCAATAGGTGGTTGGGTTGCAGAGAGTGCTACAGTGGCAAGCATAGATTTATCTCCCCATTCTGCAGAGAAGATAATCACAAAGACCTGAAACATATGACGCAAAGCAGCACTACGAAAGTCGAGGATACCGTGTTGGAATTTTGAGGCCGATGCGTATTCATTCTGATACAAGTCATTTTGCCATTTGTTTGCCTTGGGTGATTGTTCACTGAATCTGAGAAACGCACGTATATTATCTACTCCGAACCAAAAAAGCAATGCCGTTGCAATATAGTCGTCGATCGGAAGAGTATGCAACTGGTTGGGAAATAGGTGAAATAATTGCCCCAAAAGTACTGAAAGAATTGTCATAGCAACAAGCGCTACCAAAGTGCCAAGGAATACTATTCGTTTAGGATATTTCATGGCCAATAGAGCTGCAAGAAAGAAGGTTTTATCTCCAATTTCTGAAAACAAAATAAGAGAAAAACTTGAACCGGTCGCCGAATACATATGAGACAGGCCTGAAATTCCCAGAAGTGATGCAAAATGGTTTTGCAACATACTTGCTTGTAACACAAGACGCGGGTATTGCTTCTTGTAAAATTTAGCTTCAACCTTTGTTGGTCGACAAGTAAATATTCTTTTGCAATAACCATGGAAAACTTGGTAGTTGAAATATCGACAGGAAGGCAAGACGAAAGACAAACGATTCTTCAAGCGAACATATTCACTGCAAAGATTTGACTTCATTGCTCTTCTCACAACAAATCACAATAAGAGTTTTCGTATCTGAATGGGTATCATTCGTTTGTGGTCATGCCAAGACGAAAGCAACGAAGCATATCAAAAACAAGTAGCAACGCAAGTCCTAATGTCATTATGGGCTATGACACTACAGGGAAAAGTTATCAAAGTGTGAAAGAGGTTTGGTGTTCTGACGCTTCTAGAAAACAAGAAGAATGGTATTCTGTTGCTAAGAGTTACTGGCACAAACAAGATCCTTCCTTGGATGGTATGCTTGGAGGTTATTCGAACCTTTCTGATATCGATATTCATGCGAGTTGGAATTTTTTACAAAGCCTTCAACTACCATCGAGAACTATTGCATTGGGTTAGTTAGTCTCAACTGAAGTTTTCTCGTCTGATTTTTGAGTAGATTTTGGAAGTGGTATCGGACGGGTAGCCACTGAACTTTTGACGAAAATTTTTGAACAAGTGGATCTGTTGGAACCGAATATAGAATTCGTGGGGCTTGCAAAACAGAAGATAAGTGAGTCTCAACTAGGTCGTATATTCTGCTGTTCCATGCAAGAGTTTGTTCCGGAAGTTGATAGAAAATATGACTTGATATGGATACAATGGTGTATTATTTATTTAACTGACGACGACCTTGTGGAATTTTTAAGGCGTTGTAAAAGTTGTTTAAATACGAACGGATTGGTAAGTCTTCTTGCTGCTGAAGACCTGTTTGGAAGTGTTTATTTTGTTTTAGATTTGCATAAAAGATAATGTGAGCAGAAAGCACTTTGTCGTCGACACGAATGATGCAAGTATCACAAGGACCAAAGAGCAGTATGAAGAGTTGTTTAGGCAAGCTGGGCTTCATATTTTATGCTGCCAAGTACAAGAAAAATTTCCGCGAGAGTTATTTCCAGTTTTTATGTATGCGTTGGAGCTCAATTCTCGTTAAAGAATGCCAAAATTTAACTACAAATATCGAACTGGATCTGGGATGTATTCTTCTGTTGAGCTTTGATATTCATACATTGTACGATTATTTACACCTTGACTCTGTCTCGACCAAAATAAGAAATCAGACCTTTTTATCTGTGCCAATTCTTGATAGGTTGATATTGAAGGATCGTAGCTATGACTCATATTGCCTTGTATCATCCCAGCTATCCTTGGAGGATTCCTTATACTGTTCAATGTCCATTCGTAGTTATGGTTATTGATAGAATGTGGCTGATTCCATGAAACTTGATTCATCATTATTTGTTCGTTGTTGTTTTGTCCAGTTTTGAGTAATGCTTGTTTCAAGCGTTTAGCTTCAGCTACAGCCATAAAGATACTTGTAATCATAATTATATTGACCAAAAAGATAATAATACTCATAGTTAGCAGAAAACATCCCCAGAAGCCTACGAGTTTGTATCCGTTTCCTGCAACATCTTCAACCAATAAAACTATATAAATTGCCAACTCAATGCTATTTGCCAAGAATAGAACAAATGGAGCCAATAGATAAAATCGTATTCTCCATTTGATTATCTCTATACGGTACATTTCCTGTTGTCTTACAGTGAGGTCGACTGCTCTCAAAATAAGGATACAACAGAAACCCAAGACAGAGAGACTCAAATAACAATAGAACAGAATATGTACAATATCTCTTTCTTTTGAAAGATTAGAGAGTATAAGTATTCCATCACCGTCTTCTATTATGCTATTTATAATAACTGTGCATAGGAATGGTCCCATATGAGCACCAGTCCATAGTATTCCTAATAACCAAACACTTTGTAGTTCTTTTCCCACTGAATTCTCTTCGTTTTCTTTCTTTAGCATGAATGAAACCATTTCAACTATATAAATGCATCAAGCACTGAAAATAAAGTTTCACACGTGTCGAACTTTAGAAAGGACAGAAATGAAATCGTGTCTAAAGCAGAAGCGAACATTCCAAAGCGAATTCTTTTTGGGGCAAACAGACAAGTTGTCAGTGAGATCTATCAACATTATGGCTATGATACCGTTTCCTTAGAGTATTATGTTGAACGTCAAAAATGATTTTTTTATATCCTGCTTAAAATAACCTCTACATAGAAAGACAGCTAGTTATTTTGGCTGCAAGAATAAAGTCATTTATAGTTAAGTTATTCACTGCAAAGGTTTGAATAACTACTTCCAAATACTTGAATCTTGTCAAGTGAATTTCCGGATGATGGTTTTCTTTCTATTGTAGAATTTCAGACAAACTGAGGAACAAGATTGCAGTGAAAAGGTTAGACATACTTGAGCAACGTTTCGAATGTTACAAATCATTTCCACACCTACAAACAAAGTATTAGGGTGAAATAAAACTAAACACACACACACTTACAGTGGTTGAAGTCTTTTCCAGTGAACGTTCTCCGTATTCTAGGACTGTCTTGTATACTTGTATCCAACTGCCACCCAGGAAGCTACTCAAAAAATTGGCTCTTCAACGTTACTAAAATAAGAATGGAAAATATTTCACCTGTGTCAGATATTCTTCTATTTTATTCATAGCTAAAACTTCTGTCTTGGAGTGACAAGGTTGACATTGAAGGCCTTGAAGACTTGTATGTGACAAATCCATAGCCAATTTATATGTTGCTAAGATTCGTGTCTATGGTAACGACTCGAAACGCAAAACGTGCTTCTTCAATTACTTGTTCAAAGGAAGTTGAGAACTTGGAACCAAATACAAACAAAGACAATTCAATTATTTTTCAACATTCAAAGAGGAATGTTGTCAAAGAGTCCTTGAAGCGACAAAAGCAAACGGCAAGAACTCCTTTGCGAGAAAATGTTTCTCAAGAAGGACAAAGTGATAAGGCAAAAGAGAGCCGTACAAGACAGAACGAAGAAGTAAAAGTCATGAAAGGTGGAGAGTTTCTTGAAAAGCATCCAGATGATGTTGTTCCGTTACTGGAGCCTCATTCTTTACCCATTTGGGATCCTGTAGACAACTGGTTTGACGAAACAAAAACTTCCAACGTGAAGAAGACTTTTTCTAGAAAACACAGCTTGTTGCGATAATGTAATTAGGTTTCTTATGAAAGTGAAAAGACTACCACAAAGGAAGAGTTCTTCCAAAAAAGTTTTTACTACACGAAAGCACGGCAATATAAATAAAATAAAATTTCATAATTGACTCTAGAGCAAGAAGCTTCTCTAAACAGCTCCTCCTTTTAAGAGTTCCCCAAGAAAAACGTTGGGGCTCGTTTTGCCGTGCCAAAAGATCTGTACAGGTAATAACGCTATTACATCTGCTCCATGTCTTCAATAGTTCGCTCTGCGGGGGTCTTCAGACGCTGCCTGTGTCTTTCACAAAGTTGTCTGTAGTTTTCTTGAAAAGCGTCAGATTTCCACCAGTTTCGAGGCTTCAGAGAAGAACTCCACATGAAACGCACCAATTCACTTTGCTCGTAACGCTTATAAATTCTGTCCCTGGCTTCTTGATCTGCCTCTTCTTGAGTTGGAGCTCGAGCTTTTTCTATTAATTTACTAATCAAGTCGAATAAAACCATGCTTGGGGTTTCTCAAGCCTTTGGGAGCAACGCTTAAAGGACAAGGCACGGATTGATCGTTTCAAATGATCTCACCGAAAACGCGACATGATGGAACAAGGCCTTGGATGATGTCAATCCTGACTCTGCTCCAGTCAAGGAGAGTGGATGTTTATTATGTGATTGATGATATGCAGTTTAATGTAGTCTGAACTTGGTACAGTTATAAACAGCCGATGGAATGCTTCCATGAGAATTGCCAACTTTATTCTCTTTTGCAAATTCTTAAGTGAATACCAATTTTATCCAATTTTGCGTCGTCGGGGCCAAGTGGAGATTGTTGACGAGTCATTTATCCTTCATGGTTAGCGTTGCTGTTGCACGACCACTGGTTTCCGTTTTTTCTGTTGAGGGTGAAGGAACAGAAGGTGAAGTAGCCCTACCTACAGTATTTACAGCGCCTATTCGTTCAGATGTGGTTCGTTCAGTACATACAAGAATGGCTCTCAACAAGAGACAGCCTTACGCCGTAAGTTCCAAAGCTGGTATGCAGTCTTCCGCAGAATCTTGGGGCACTGGTCGTGCGGTAGCACGTATTCCAAGAGTACCTGGTGGAGGAACGCATAGAGCTGGTCAAGGAGCTTTTGGAAACATGTGTCGAGGCGGTCGTCGTTTTGCTCCCACAAAGATCTGGAGAAGGTGGCATCGAAAGATCACAAAGAACGAGAAGAGATATGCAGTTGCTTCTGCTTTGGCTGCCAGTGCTTTAACTTCTTTGGTGCTTGCTAGAGGACATCGCATCGAACGAGTATCAGAAGTGCCTCTTGTCGTTGGGGATCAAGCACAAACCTTGAAAAAGACAAAGTCAGCTGTGGCTCTATTGGAGAAGATTGGAGCATATGAAGACGTAGTCAAAGTAAAGGAGAGTAAAAAATTGAGAGCAGGTAAAGGGAAGTTGAGAAATCGAAGATACACTCAACGCAGGGGTCCTCTGATTATCTATGAGAAAGACGAAGGAATAGTAAAAGCGTTCAGAAATCTACCTGGAGTGGAACTTTGTCGCGTGGACTCGCTTAACTTATTACAGTTGGCTCCTGGTGGCCACTTAGGTAGATTCTGTATTTGGACAAAGTCGGCTTTTCAGAAACTTGATGAAATATTTGGAACCTTTACGCAGCCTTCACAACAAAAGAAAGACTATACACTTCCAAAGTCAATTTTGACGAATTGTGATATTGGTCGTATTATCAATTCAGATGAAGTTCAATCTGTACTGCGTCCCAAAGTCGTGAGAAAACGAATTTCAATAAGAAAGAAGAATCCACTGAAGAATAAGAATGAAATGTTCAAACTCAATCCTTACAGCAGAGTTCTCTTGAAGGAGGCACGTGAAGCAACGAGTAAACCATCTCAGAAGAAACAAAAAAGACTGATGCGAAGGAAGAATAAGGAAGTAAAGAAAATAGGCCGAGAATACTACAAGAGCATTGTTGCATAATTCAAATAAAAAGTTGAATTTCTTCTTTTAGCTTTCAGGCACAAATGCTACACTCAGTCGTTGGTCGACTGAAGAGTCATTGTACAAATCTACCTTTACAAATATATACCTTTGCAAGGTGGAAAAGACCTCTTTGTACTGTTGCTGTTGAGAAATCAAACAAAGAAGTTTATCTTGAACAACTTAACGGTGAATACAAAGGAATAGTAGTGGTGAACCTAAATAGGCCATCGAAGAAGAATGCTTTAGGAAAAGTTTTATTGTCTGATTTAAATGACGCCATATCTCAGTTAGAATACTCGTCTCCGAAAGCTGTACAAGTTGCGTTGGTTCGTTCCTGTGTTGACAATGTTTTCTGTGCGGGTGCGGATTTGAAAGAGAGAGCCCAAATGAGCGATGAAGAAACGCTGCCTTTTGTACGATATCTTCGGTCAACGTTTACTCGTTTAGAAGCTGTTCCTATGCCAACCATTGCTGTAGTCGATGGGTTTGCACTGGGTGGTGGTACGGAGTTGGCACTTGCTTGTGATTTACGAGTAGCAGGTAAACAAGCAGTACTGGGACTACCTGAGACGACTCTAGCCATCTTACCTGGAGCAGGGGGAACTCAACGACTTCCTAGACTAGTAGGTATTGGGAAAGCAAAGGAACTTGTATACACAGGTGCCAGATTAAACGCAGAAGAAGCAAGGAAAATTGGACTTGTGGAAAGAATTGCGCAAGGCGAAGAAACTGCGTTCTCCTGTGCTTTAAGTCTAGCTAAGGATATGCTTAAGACGGGACCTGTTGCTCTTCGACTTGCCAAGCAAGCTATTCGAAACGGAAGCCAGGTAAGTCTGAGAACCCCAAAGAACTGGATTTTGATAAGAAGGAACCTTTTATAGGTTGACATTTTGAGAGGTCTTGAGTTTGAAGATGCTAGTTATGCTAGAGTCATACCGACCAAAGATCGTAGAGAAGCCCTTAGTGCATTTGCGGAGAAGCGTAAACCGCAATTTAGAGGCGAGTAAATTATAATTATTACCGTTGCTTGACAATAAACTATTCTTATTGGTTACTGGTTCTTTCTGTTTGCCTTATTATGTATTGTGCAAGTGAGTGACTTTTTTTTTACGTTTTTTTGTTTCTCAATCGTTTCATTTAGTCTCCGGAGTTGTTCCCGATGAACCGGTGGTGTCCAAGAAGAGTGGGCACTTATTTGAGAAACGACTGATATTGAAACATATTCAAACTACAGGAAAGTGTCCTGTAACTGATGAAGACTTGACGGAACAAGATTTAATAGCTGTGCAAGAGAATGTTATTGTTCGACCAAGGACCTCTAGTGCAACCAGTATACCGAGTTTGCTTTCGTTGTTTCAGAGTGAATGGGACTCTGTGGTGTCAGAAATGTACCAATTGAAAAAGCAGTTACACGATACTAAACAACAATTGGCACAAGCACTTTACGAGAATGATGCAGCAAAGCGGGTTATTGCCCGGCTATTGAAAGAAAGAGATGAAGCTTTGGAACTAGCAAAACAGGGAACTACAAACACAGGAACAACTACCAACGGAGCAATGAATAGGGAAACAGCTGAAGACGTTAACAATACCGTCCATAATGAGGAGGACTTTAATATGGAAGTAGAAGACAATACGGGAGTTGTTCTTCTTCCTCCTCTAGTTTTGGAACAGATCGACAAAACCTCACAAGAGCTTATTTCTTATCGGAAGAATAGAAAAGTGTCAGCATCTGGGATCTCCAAGGAAAGAATGGAATCTTATAGAGAAGAGAAGAACCTAAAGGTGCATACTGGAAAAGAAAAGGAAATTGTAGCACTATCTCAGTCTCCAAAAGATTCCTCCTTGCTGTTTAGTGCTGGAAAAGACAAAACGGTTAAATTGTTCACATTGGAGACTGAAAAGACACTTATCAGTGTTTCTGCGCATAAGGCTCCGTTGACCGATCTTGTTGTTCATCCCAATGAGAATATCTTTATAACTAGTAGTATAGATAATACAGCAGTAGTTTGGCATTGGGGAAATGGTGATAAGTCCAAACCAAAAGCTTCCAATACTGTGAATATTCATGAGGGTGCAGTTACGCAACTTTCTCTTCATCCTTGTTTGTCTTATTTTGTAACTGCTTCTGAAGATTGTACCTGGGCGTTTCATGATCTGGAAAGTGGAGACTGTTTGAGTCGAGCAACCAAAGGATCAACTGGGATTGCCTCTATTGGAATTCATCCAGATGGTCTTATTCTAGGAACGGGTTTCAGTAATGGAGAATTGAACATTTGGGATATAAGAGAAATGAAGGTAGCGCTAAGTATTCGTGAAAGCTCTTCAGTTGACGATACTGCTAAAATAAGTTCATTGAGTTTTTCGGAAAACGGTTACCATATGGCGTCGATGAACCATACTCTCGTTGAGTTGTGGGATCTTCGTAAACCAGGTACTGCTATAAGAAATTGGAATGTTGTTGAAGGCCGAAAGTGTTGTTTTGATTCTTCGGGTGTTTATCTTGGCGTGCTTTGCGCGAATGAAGTAAAGATTATGGAAACCAAAAAAGGATTAGAGGGCCTGAATATTGTTTCGAGTCGTGATCTCTCCTCAAATGATAGTTTGACAACAATATTATTAGCAAAAGATATGGAACGCATCATTCTTGGAGATGTGAAAGGTTGTATTCATGTATTGAATATTCCTGAATAATTCAGAATGTGGTGAAATGTATTCATCAAGTTATACAACTATTCGACAAAACAGAATTGTTTTACTTCTATATTAGGATACGGCCACTCTTACATGTAGCCTTCTCCCGGTAAATCTCCCATTCCATCCCCAGCCGGAGTATTCTTTTTCTTCTCAGGAATTTCAACGACTAGAGCTTCAGTTGTCAATACCATGGAAGCAATAGAGGCTGCGTTTTCCAATGCCCAACAAACAACTTTTGCAGGATCTACGATCCCAGTATCCAACAAGTTGACATACTCATCAGTTGCGGCATTCCATCCCCAACCAAGTTCCTTTTTACGCACCTCATTAAGAACAACGTAGCCTTCCTTTCCAGCATTAGATGCTATTTGAACTAATGGTGCTTCTAAAGCTCGACCAACAATTTGTGCTCCTAATCTTTCATCTTCGTCACGCAACGTTTTTTCAAAATCTGGCACTTTGGTTGCAAGAAATGCAAGTGTAGTGCCACCACCAGGAACAATGCCTTCTTCTAATGCACATTTCGTTGAATTGAGCGCATCCTCGTATCGCAATTTTTTATCTTTCAGCTCAGTTTCTGTGGCTGCACCGACTTTAATTCGCGCAATTCCACCTCCGAGACGAGCAATACGCTCCTCTCCTTTTTCCCTATCAAACTGAGAATCCGTATCTTCAATCTCCTTGCGAATTTGTGCAATACGTTTCTTTACTTCCTCTTGATGCTCTCCTGTTGAAATAATAGTCGTCAGTTCCTTTCCAACTACAACACGTTCTGCACGTCCTAACATATCCACAGTTACTTGGTCTAAAGTGATACCCAAATCTTCTGTAACATATGTTGCACCAGTAAGGATGGCAATGTCCTGAAGGTATGCTTTCCTACGATCACCAAATCCTGGTGCTTTGATAGCTGCAACGTCCAAAACACCTCGCATCTTGTTTACTACCAACGTAGATAACGCCTCTCCAGTTAAGTCATCACAAATAATCAAAAGTGGTTCTTTGGATTTCACAATACTTTCCAGTAAAGGCACCAACTCTTGAACCACCGAAAGCTTACTATCTGTGACAAGTACCCGCGGACGTGTCAACTCGGCTACTTGACGTTCTTGATCTTTCACAAAGTATGGTGATATGAAACCTCGATCTAACTCCATACCTTCTGTTACTTCAACTTCATCCAGTAAGCTTTGTGACTCTTCCACTGTAGTTGAGCCATTCTCACCCACTCTGGAATATGCTTCGGCAATATTGGCACCGATGGTTTCATCTCCTCCCGACGCAATTGTTGCAATAGCTCGAATATCTTCTTGGCCACGAAGTGGTTTGGCAACTCTTCGTATCTCTGATACAATATATTCTGCGGTCTTTGTAATACCTCGACGAACAGACATTGCATTAGCTCCAGATGATACAATTTTCAGACCTTGATTTACAATAGCTTGAGTCAAAACCGCAGAAGTAGTCGTACCATCCCCTGCTTTTTGATCTGTTTTCGATGCAACTTCGACCACTAACCGTGCTCCAGTATTTTCCAAAGGATCTGCAAGCGAGATGTCTCTTGCAATAGTTACACCATCGTTGACTACTTGAGGAGCACCATAAGATCGTTCTAAAACAACATTACGACCTTTTGGACCCAAAGTAATACGTACTGCGTCGGCTACGGCGTTGATTCCCCTCGCCAGAGCATTTCGTGAATCTTCTCTAAATACTATTTGTTTAGGACCCATAAACACTTGCAATGGCCGACTTTCTGGATCATTCTTTGATGTCGATGGGTGCTGGACAGTAGTTGAGAAGAATGACGAGGCTTGAAAGCCATGCTGCGCCTTGTCAGTAGACAAACCTGTTCTGTTGAAGTATTTGTGACGAGGAAAAGAAGAACATACACAACTACAGTGATATCTTCTGGTCACTACTGAGTTGTAACCTCCACAACCTCCAGTCGATATAAAACCTGCCTTCATATCGGTTGATTTTCGGTCGCCCTCGCTTTTCGCCAATAATAATAATAATTTTCACAAAGAATTCGATGGTTTTCCGTGGATTAGAATATATAGAACATTCTAGGCTTTTTCCATTCAATGTGACGTAATAAACATATCTTATATGACATTTCTTTTCATATTAGCCTGTCATTGAATAATCAATGATTTGTTAGTATGCTGTAAATAAAGAATAAATGGTTCGAAAAGCTGTCAAACGTTACAAGACGGGAAATTTCGTGCAAACATTTTTTGGCTTTTTGGTTCAAAAAAATGCGCCATTTTTGGTATACAAAAGGGACTGGTAGAACTGTTTTGAAGCTTATCTTTTGCTTTGTAACTGTTGTTTACTTAACTTTTGCATTTGAGAAAAGTTTTCGTTTACCGGAGGAATACATAAGACAGGACTCAACTGAACCGCCTCTTTCATTGTTGTGGGCTTCAGAGTTTAAGGTTGGTATTTGAACTATGGAGTTTGTGGTAATCTGTGTTCAAAGGACCTAGTCACAAACAGGTTTTGGCTCAGAAGCTTGGAGTTTTGTACAGGGTTTATTGCATTATCCAGTAAAGCTCCGTCTATGGCATATAGGTACCGAACCTTGGGACAAGAAAGCCAAGGTTTTGAGTGACGAAAGATCTAATCTTCTTCAGAGGTTATGGTGTGGCAAAGTTTGTTCCTCCACAAAGCTATCACCTGAAGAGAAAGTAGACTTTCTTGTGCTTCATTCAGTTCCACCCGATTGGATATCTCCCCTGAAAGAATGTGGTCTGTGCAAGAAGGCAAAGATCAAAGTTGGCAGGGCCATGTTTGAAACCACAGGAGTTCCTCAAGAATGGGTCAAGTTGCTAAACAGTACTGTTGACGAAATTTGGGTTCCTTCTCAGTTCCATAAGAAAACTTTTTCCAATAATGGCGTTGTAAAGGAGAAAATAAGAGTAGTGCCTCAGCCCATTGATCATGAAAGCTTCGGGACATTGCCTATTCAACAAAGAGCATCTCTTCTTGGTAATTGTGCCAACCGCTTTGTGTTTTTATCAATTTTCAAGTGGGAGGTTCGTAAAGGTGTTGATATCTTACTAAAAGCATATATGCAGGAGTTTTCCGCAGAAGACAACGTGTGTTTGCTTCTGTTGACTCGAGGTAGAGGATTATCAGCCAACGAAATCAAACAGCGTGTCATGAAATTCTTAAGCAAAAACAATATTAACTCTTCTAATCTTCCTCAACTAGAAGTTTTTGAACCGAACAAAAAAGACATGTTAAACTTGGCTTCGTTGTACGTCTCAGTTGATGCATTTGTCCTTCCAACAAGAGGTGAAGGTTGGGGACGTCCTATTATGGAGGCAATGGCTTGTGGAACTCCAGTGATTGCAACTAATTGGAGCGGTCAAACAGAATATCTCAATGAGAAGACTGGTTTTCCTATTCCAGTTGAACAAGTTGTGACCTATGCAGAAGGTCCGGGTTTTGCAGAATTGTATAGAGATGAGCTGGTAATTTCTGCAGCTTCGTTTAAAAATCAACTTTGGGCGAAGCCCTCTGAACAGAAATTTCGCAGTTTAATGCGTTGGGTATTTAAAAATCCGTCAATAGCAAAGAAGGTAGCATTGCGAGGAAGAAAAGAGATTTTAACAAAGTTCTCCCCTCGAGTAGTTGCTAGTATGGTTGTTCGAAGACTTTTGGAACTGAAAGATGCTACAATGAAAGTTGCATAAATTGTGTTGTACCGAGAGACATTGACGGTATAGCGTGTATGAAGAGGAAGAAGAGATTGGAACTTCACCATTTCATTTCGGGAATGGTTTAGTGTTGATTGGAGAAACCTTTTAGAGAAATTTTTATTTATTGAGTACCGTTCTTGTATCAAATATATCGTATGACGTTTATTGTCGGCACCACGTGTTGAATCTTAAAATGCGTTTGTTTTATTCAATCGATTTGATATATTCAATTGTAATTTTCTCCTAAGCATTGTGTTTGTCAGTTGGGTCTCATGACTATCATATCCATCTCAATATTGAATAGAAGTGGAAAAGGTATGTGTGAAGTTTCTTAGTTGTAGATGTCTCTGGAAAATATTTCACGTCTTCCGGGTGATTACAACTATTCAAAGCTGGAGCGGAAAAGCCGCTTTGAAGAGTTCTTTCTTGATTACCACCAAGACCTATGACGGTTTCAAGATATTGAAAGTTTTCCTGTATGTTGTATTTCGTAACTCTAATTTGTTGTTTTCTAGTTCTATTATCACGACAATTTGTCGAAATAAGTCGCATCCGAATAGAAAGCTTGTTATCGGCGTTTCCCAGGCTTGTAAACAGCAGTAAACAACACACTTATGTGGAAACTGAAAGCGTAAGATATTTATATCAACCCTTGGAGTCTTTGTACGTAGTCATAATAACTACGAGAGGAAGCAACGTAGTGGAAGATCTCGAAACGCTTCGTTTGATTCGTAAACTCATTCCTGAGTATTTGCCTCTTTATGCGAGTCTTGATGAGGAAAGTATTCTTGAAGCCGCTTTTGAGTTAATAGCGGCATTTGATGAGGTGGTTGACTGGGGTGGTTTGCGTGAGAACGTTGACGTTCAACAGGTGAATGTTTTGACGGAGATGTTTAGTCACGAAGAGAAATTAGCCAACATGATCAAGGAGTCAAAGATGATGGAAGCCAAAGAAGTTGCTAAGAGACGTGCAGAAAGCCTTAGTCGTGAAAAGTCAGAAAGAGAGAAATTAAACAAGTTGGGTTCCGATTTTGGACGTCTCCAAGGCCGTTCGTTTGGAGGAATATCGGCAGAAAGCTATCAAGCCTCTATGACTATGCCAGAGACAGGCTTTACTTTCACTGGAATGTCTAATTATGGAAATTTGGATAGTAAAACTTCGCAGCCTCCAATGACTGTTGAAAACAGTAAAGTCGTGTCTGCGGGTATTGGTGGAAAAGGTCTAAGTTTGGCTGGTAGTAGAAAGCAAGATGCTGTTTTGGAAGCACTAAGGAAAGAAGGCGAATTAATGACAAGTCCAGCAGCCCAGTCGAAAATGGGAAGTACTTCTGAAGAAAAACAAATTCGCAATTTGAAGACCAAAGTGAAAAGCACAATATCACAAGAATCTGTGCATTTTGTTGCTCAAGAAGATATTGTTTTGGAAATGAACCGAGATGGTGTGATTCATAGCTTTGAAATCAAGGGCAACTTGATATTGAAAGTATCAGATTCAACGAAAGCTTCTGTTCGTATTCATACAAGACTTGGAGATATGCAAGCATTTCAAGTTCGTACTCATCCGAACATCGATAAGAATCTTTGGACATCTTCACAAGTCTTAGGTCTTCGAGACGCATCACGTGGTTTTCCTGTAGGAAGTCCACTGAGTATTTTAAGATGGCGTTTGACAAGCTCTGAAGAGAGGATGATTCCTCTTTCGATTAATTGTTGGCCTGCGGAATCTTCAACAGAGACCGTTGTTATTATAGAGTATGAACTTGTTGCTATTCGGGAATTGGAGAACGTATTTATTCATATTCCAGTTCCCAAGAGTGCAAGTACACCAAAGCTACGAGGTGCAGACGGAGAGTATAGTTTCAACTCTCGTTTAGGAGTAGTGGAATGGAAAGTGTCGATTATAGATAAGAACAAACCCCAAGGATCCTTGGAGTTTGTTACAGAACCTGCTCCAGCTACTAGTTTCTTTCCTGTTGAAGTATCGTTTGTGAGTAATGAAATATATGGTGATATTGGAATAGAATCGGTAAGAGGCTATTCGGATGATTCGGAATATAAGTTTAGTTTTGAAAAATTGTTGACTACTGAACGCTATTCCATTGTACATGACTGAAGAGATTCCTTTTGGGAATCTATGGAGAATTGAGATGCTTCAAATAAAACAACTCATATGGAAACTGTTGCTTCCCTTCAAACCATTTGTTTGAACGTCATTGTCTTTCAATGGGAGAATATTCCTAGAGAGTCCCTTGAGAGACTTCCAAAGGACCTCACGACTGTTTTGGTAGAAAAGTTCGCAAGCGAAAGAAAATTGTCCATTCGGGTTCTCAAGTGGTTAGAGTTGAAGTGTTCTATGAAGCTTATATATAGTGTATTAATATTGCTTAGGTTGGAGGGAACGGAATTTCAACAACTTAACTTGAGCAGTCAGGCTGGAAGAGTTAGAGACGACTGGATGAACGTTATTTCTACTTTTATGCTTGAGAAACTTGTTTTGTCTTTCTGTACACAATTGACTGATGAAGGATTGTATAAGCTAACTTCTTCTCAAGAAGACCTTCATAAAGACTCTCCCTTGACTTATTCACTGAAACAGTTGGACCTCTCTGGTTGTAGTCAGATCTCAAACCTAGGAGTGGAAGCTCTTTCCTATTTCAAGAACTTGGAGTCCTTGGTTCTTGATAACTGTTCTTCTCTTGGAAACATATCGCTGTCCTATATACGTACTATTCCATGTTTGAAGAATCTGAGTATTGCATGTTGTGACAAAATTTCTGGAAGTGGCTTGGAGCAAATATTTTGTTCAAAACATTTGGAATTTTTAAACCTTTCAGGTTGTTCACGTATTACTTCCGATGCATTGTCGCATATTTGCAGTTTGACAAATTTAAAACAATTGAAACTACGCAACTGCTCAAGAATTGATAATAGAGCTCTGGAACATATTGGACACTTGACAAATCTGGAGACTTTGGAACTCTATGAATGCGTTAAGATTGACGATGAAGGTTTGAAGTATCTTCAAAAGTGCACTCAGATACGTTATCTTTGTCTTTCTGGAACTTGTATCAGTGCAGATGGAATTGCATCACTTGCTGAAATGTACATGCCTCATTTAGAGAGTCTTCATCTAACTCGTTGTTCTAATTTAGTTGGCTCACAATTTTCATTTTTGCTGAGAAGACTTTCCAAGAATATGAAACGGTTGCAGTTGCGATATCTGCATTGTGTTGACGAGGAGGTAAGAGAGAATCGCAAGGAATGTATGTTTATTGAGATATTGGGAGGTTCTTCGAGCAATAAGCGAATCGTTTCCTCAGTTGGAAAGTTTAAATTTGACAGACTGTCGACAAGTGACGGACAAAGCGATTTCTTTTCTAGATAATTTGTCATCACTTTCTGTGCTAAAACTTGCAGGAACGAGCGTTAGCGATGAAGGAATCTTGGGTATAACGCAAGTATTGAGTAGGATATCGGAGCTTGACATATCATCTTGTGGCCTATTTAGTGATAAAGCTACTAGTCATATTTTGAATAATGTGGAGCACTTGAAGGCTTTGTATATTTCTAATAATCCTCAGCTAACGAAGAATTCTTGGAGTGACTCCCTTCAGAATTCTGCCAAGAGGTTGGTTATTTTTATCTATATCTGCAGAAACTTTTGTATTAAAAGTGATTTATAATTAGACTACCTCTGAAAACCTTAGTCATTGAAGAAGGAGGCGTACTGGGAAAAAAATTCCTAACGAGTATTGCGTTTTTGTTTCCTCAGCTGGAGACTTTATTGTTGTCAAAATGTTTCATTGATGGCGATGACTTCAAAGCATTTACAGATTTCTGCAACTTGCGACATTTAAAGTTGTCTCATTGTGAGATATCGAAACCTTTTCGGTGTGACTTTTTGATTCCTTTGAAAAATGCCTTACAAAATTTGAACTTGAGCAGTTGTAAATTCGTGACTGACGACCTTTGTAAGATTATTGGTGAATTTGTCCATTTGGAAAGTCTTAATTTGAAGAATTGTTCCCAAGTTACTAATCGGGCGCTCCTATCGTTTTATTCTCTCTCGCATCTATCTTATCTAAATATCCGTGGATGTCCATTGAGTCAAGAAGCAGTTTGGTCACTTGAGCGAAATTTGAGCAGTATTTCTGTGCTAAAGTATGATGCAGCTGAATGCACCGGTTTTCATCAGATAACTCATGGCTTACAACAACATTATCATTGCCGAGGACTGAGTCCTTCCAGTGATGAGATGTCGCGTAGTTTTATTGAGCCAGCCAGTCTTTTAAGTGATCAAGCCGGTGCTGCCTGGATGAGATCTCCTTCTGGCAAAGAAGTTTCTCGTTCATTGGATTCTTGTGATGGAAGCTTGAATAATGTAACCAAGTATGTTGGCAGCTCTCGTAGAAGGCGACGTAAGAACAGAGTTGAAGACTTGTTGTCATTCTCACCTTGCAGTGGAAAACAAGAAACCCATTCCAAATTCTTTTTGTATATGGATAGTGTTCAGCTTTTGGAAGATTTTGTAAAGCATTATTGAATATTCAATTTTTTATATTCTTTCTAAAATAGCAATGCATTCTATATGTGGTGTATGTGGGAACATATCAACAGGTTGTATACTTACTAGTCGATATCTTTGCATAAGACATAAACTTTCCAAGTCTCTTACTTGGGTTGCAGGATTGCAACTTACATACACTATTCTACTTGGTTTCATCCACCTAAGCCACTTTATCAGTGTTGAATGCAAACCTCCTCGAGGAGGATCGACAATGACAACATTTGGAGGCAGAATGCCATTTCTGTGAAACAGTCTTTGAATTTCAGGGTCTTGTAATGAAGACTTTTCAAGATTGGCAAGAATAAATTCTGCATTTCTAACTCCATTGATCTTCGCATTGAGTTTTGCCATTTGAATGGCTTCTTCAACTACATCGATGCCATAAACATATTTACAATCCGATGCAAGACACAATCCTATGCTTCCGATTCCACAAAAGAGATCTAATACGACGTCTTCCACTTTCAAGTTGGCAGCTTCTCGTACGATTTGATAAAGTTTTTCTGTTTGCAATGGATTTGTTTGGAAGAAACAATTGGCAGTGAATCTCAAGGTTCGACCCAGTACATAGTGTTGAATATAGTTACAACCAAACAATACTTGTTCCTCTTCACCTTTTGATGCACCACCTTTAGATGTTGTAAAATTCTGCACAATGGATCTTATGGAAGAAAACTGCTTCCCCAATTCCAACGCTAGTGGCCTTAGTAGACTCGAATCTTCACCAAAGGACGTTACAAAATTGACCATAACTTCCAATTCATTCCGTTCATTGCGTGCTGTTCTAATTACCAAATTTCTTAAGAAGCCTTGATGAGAATAGACATCATAGGCAGTTGTATGCATTTCACTCGTTCGTTTCTGAATCCAATTCAATATCTCGTTGGCCACTGTCTCCTGGATATGACAATATTCTATGGGTAAAACTTTGTCAAAATGTCCAGCTGGTTTTAAACCCAAAACAAAGTCTTCTTCATTTGTTTTGAATGATACCTCGTTCCTTAAGTTCTCCTCCACTACTGCTGACGAAATTCTCTTGCTTTCCCCTAAATGATCCCCAGGAATCCAACGCCTATTGCTGAAAGTAAATTCCTTACAAAATGTCATTTACTCCTTCATATGTCGATTTGAACTCACCATCTTATTTCGATAGCCAAATATCACAGGAGAGCCGACAATTGGCTTCATAACATTCTCTACAATATAGTTCGAACGAGTAAACAATCCTTCATAATGTCGAAGAACTTGTTGGTACTTTTCTTCCAGTTGCTTATTATATGAAATATGCTGAAACTTGCAACCGCCACAGCCAAATGGCCCAAAGTGCTCACACACAGGTTCTGTTTCGTAAGGTGATTGTTCGACAACTTGAATAACTTTGGCGTTGGCATAGGAACTTCTCACACGACCAATGACAACTTTGACTAGTTGACCTGGAACTGCATGAGGTATCATAACAACGTATCTTCCTATTCGTGATATCCCGTCTCCACCCGAAACCAGACCTTGTATTCTTAGTTCCAACTCTTCACCTCTTCTTATAGGAACCTTTTGAGTAGAACTTGAGGATTGTCCATTTGCTTTCTTGGAATCAGTTTCCTTGGAATGATCACTGAGTGAATGAGTCGTTGTACAACACGTGGTGACTGGAAGTCCCAAAAATCTACAGGAGTCATATTCTGATATTCTTTCAAAAATACTTCCTTTTCTGATAACTTTGACAGTCAATATAGTTTTTCTAATATGTTTGCATAAAGTAAACGCTCGTTGACTGGATAAGAAACCTGTAGCTAAGTTGAAGCTTAAATGGCGGTGCATTAGTAATGTGCGAATCTTACAAAGTGATGGCGCATTGATTTAGCTTTGTGGTGGAGATGAATGCTTTTATTGCTTCTGACTTATTGAAAAGAGACTATAAAGGTTGTAAGAAAACTTTTTGTCTTTGTTGTAATAAGTTACCTATGAAATATGGTTGGTTTTCATTGTATTACAGGAAACAAAGTTCCAACCGAAATTTTTCAACAAGAGTAGTTATCAATTCTGTCTCCTTACCCAATGAGACCGAAGTGGCTGTTATTGGTTCAGGAATAGGAGGATTAGTGACTGCAACTAAACTTGCCAAAAGAGGAGTTAAAGTGGCAGTATTTGAAAAGTATCTCATTCCTGGAGGTAGCTCGGGTTATTTTACAAAGGATGGATTGATCTTTGATGTTGGTGCCAGTATGATATTTGGGTTGGGTAACAAAGGAACCACCAATACACTAACACGAGCGCTTGCTGCGGTTGGAATAGAATTGGAGACTATTCCAGATCCTGTTCAGATACATTATCATTTACCAGATAATATCAATATCCGGGTACATAGAAGTTATGAAAAGTTTCTAGAAGAGCTACAAATGCGTTTTCCACATGGTATGTATGTATCATATTCTGTTAGACTGACGTATTGAAGTTTTCGACGCAGAAAGACAAGGTCTCAAAAACTTTTATGATGAATGTTGGCAAGTATTTCATAGCTTGAATTCCATTGAGCTTTTATCTTTGGAAGAACCTTATTATTTGCTTCGAGTCTTTCGAGAGAAACCTTTGGCTTGTTTGGGATTGGTAAAGTACTTATCATGGAATGCAGGAGATATTGCTAGGAAATATATATCGGATCCCATTGTCTTAGCATTTATCGATTTGGAATGTTATTGTTGGTCTGTAGTTGATGCCAATAAGACTCCGATGATCAATGCCGGAATGGTTTTTGGAGATCGTCATTATGGTGGCATTCATTATCCAAAGGGAGGAGTTGGTACTATTGCTCGTAGTCTAGCCAAAGGATTGGAATCACTAGGAGGTTCTATACATTATGGAAATCCAGTCGTTAGTATCCTTTGTGATCATTCACAAGACTCCTTTGGAAGAAAGTTGATGCATACAAAGGGCATTCAACTAAAAAATCGTCATATTGTAACTTCCCAATATGTAGTTTCTAATGCTACTCGTTGGAACACCTTTGATCAATTGCTGCCTGATATCGCTCTTCCAGTTATGGAGCAAAGATGGAGAGAAAACTATCAAATGTCTCCCAGTTTTTTGAGTATTCATCTCACAGTGGACGCCAATCGATTATCCTATCCTATTGTAGACTGCCATCATATTGTGTTGGAGAACTGGGAAGAAATGGAAACTGCCAAAGATGCACAAGGTACTATATTTGTGTCTATTCCAACTGTATTGGATAGTTCATTGGCGCCTGCTGGATATCACATCTTTCATATATTTACTCCAAGTTGGATGGAAGAATGGATTGGATTATCCCCAGAAGAATATAAAGAGAAGAAACAACGTCTCAAAAATCATATTTTGGCTCGTTTAGAGAAAGCAGTCTTTCCTGGTTTGACTAGTGCCATTCAACAAGCCATAGTTGGTAGTCCCAGAACGCATCGTCGCTTTCTTTCTAGATTGGATGGTACTTATGGACCTATTCCTAGAAGAAAACTTCCAGGATTGTTAACGATGCCTTTGAATAGGACAAGCATTGACAAATTATATTGTGTAGGCGATAGTACATTTCCTGGACAAGGACTTAATGCAGTTGCATTTTCTGGTTTTTCGTGTAGTCATCGCATAGCAGCAGATATGGATTTGGTTCCTCATTTGCCTGTTTGGTTGGATCGTTGGCTTAGTTGGTGGATATCTTATAGTCGGTTTCAATAAATATAATAATAGCTATGGTTGCCTATTATGAAGAAGACAAAGCATTTGGAAAGATTCTGAAAAGGTACAGCGGTAGAAAGAGAAAATATAAACGCTGTCTTATCAACGAAACGTCTGAAGAGGATGACGAAGAAGCTACTTGTCGAAGGTAACAATAAGCGACTCTTTGTTTGGCTTCTTTGGTTATAAGTTGTTGTTCTTCATTGGATATAGGGAGCGTATACGTGTCTTGCGAGAAGCTCAGAAAGTGAAAGAGAAGAGTAACTGGTTGAATTGGATGGACAACCAATTGGATAACGTTCCAAAGGAAGAAAGAAAGGAAAACTCAGCTATTGAAGGCTTGAAACATAACTTTGCACAAGAACAGGCAGACGTTCAAGATGAGCGCATGATTGCATATATTGAAAAAGAAGTTTCCAAACGATATCGTGGCGAAACAGAGCAAGACAAAGTTAGTCAAGTTATCGTTCCTTCACACTGGGAACAGATTCAACAACTGAAACTTCAGTTGGGAGTAAGTCTTGAAATTTTCATATCTGTTGTTTTTCAACTTTTTTTAGATTCCCTTGTCCAACAAGCCATACCAACCAGAAGCCATTCTTCCAGCAGGTGGTATGGAAGAAGTTTTACTTGCTGAGAATTCTTCTCCCAAAAGCAAATGACACTCAAAGGTATAACTTTGTTATTATTGCAATGCAACATGAAGATATCAATCACTTTTCAGCATTATCTATTTTGGAATGCATACTTATATTTTCTAGAATAGGTTGTATAAAATTATACTTTTGCCAAATATCATTTTGAAGATCAGATATTTCCTTTGGGTCTTGTGCCAGTTCTTCATAGTCCATCAAGAAAACCTCATCTTCCGACAGCAGCAATTGTAATTCTTCACTACTAACAGTTTCCTGCTCTATCAACATATTTGCCAACTTGTCTAATAAGCGTCGATTATTTTCAATAACTTTTCTTGCTCTTCGATAAGCTTGTTCAACCAAACGAGTTACTTCTTGGTCTATACATAATTTTGTCTCTCCACTTAAATAAACATTATTTCTCAAAGCAAACTCTCTTCCCAAAAATGGATGATTACCAGAAGACTGATCCACATAAATCGGACCGAGGATTGAAGACATTCCAAACTTGGTGACCATTTGACGTGCAATATGGGTCACATGTTGAAAGTCATTGGCAGCTCCTGTAGTAACTTGATCCTCTCCAAAAACGATTTCCTCAGCAATTCGACCTCCCAAACCAACGGCTAGCTGGCTCTCCAAATACTGTCTTGAATATAAGCCAGTTTCTACTCTACTTTCATCTATAGGACTAAAAAATGTTAATCCACCAGCAGAACCTCGAGGAACGATAGATATCTTAAGAACTTGGTCATAGTTAGGTGATAAGGCTCCTACTAAGGCATGTCCAGCCTCATGATAGGAAACCAAACGTTTGTAATAATCATTAAAAGTAAATTGCTTCTTTTCCGGTCCTAAGAGAATTCGATCCAAAGCATCTTCCAAGTCTTCTTCCATAATACGTTGATGATCTCGACGAGCAGCCAGAATAGCTGCTTCATTCATTAAATTTTGAAGAGATGCTCCTGAGAATCCTGGAGTTCTTCTTGCAATATTCTCCAATTGAACAAAACTATCCAACGCCTTTCCTCTTGCATGTACTTTTAAAATGGCAGTTCTTGTATTCATATCTGGCAAGTCAATCACAATTCTCCTATCAAAACGACCCGCTCTCAACAAGGCTCTATCTAATATATCCGATCGATTAGTCGCAGCCAATACTATAATACCTCTATACATAATATAGTAGGACATTCGGTAAGAACGAAAAATAATGTTTGTCGAAAGACTACAACTCACTTATTCTCATCAAAACCATCCATTTCTGTTAATAACTGATTCAGTGTTTGTTCCCTTTCATCATTTCCTCCAGCAATTCCTGCACCTCGTTGCCTACCTACCGCATCTATTTCATCAATAAAGATAACACAAGGCGCATTCCTTTTGGCTTGTGCAAACAAATCACGAACACGACTAGCACCAACTCCAACGAACATTTCTACAAATTCTGAACCTGCAATAGAAAAAAAAGCAACTCCAGCTTCACCTGCTACTGCTCTAGCCAATAAAGTCTTTCCTGTTCCTGGTGGACCCTCTAAGATAACGCCTCTTGGAACTTTTGCACCAACTTGTGAGAACATTTCTGGATTGCGAACAAATTCAACTACTTCTTGTAATTCTACTTTTACATTATCATAACCTGCAACGTCCTGAAATGTTACACCGACATATACTCTTAGTGAAACTCGTGCATTGGATCTTTGAAGGTCAAATGGAGCCAATGAACTGCCCAACAAAGACTTTTGTAGAAAATAAAGCAACAGAACAAAAGGTATCGGAAATAGGAGGCCTTTGAGAAAATAAACGAGTCCACTTTCTTTGTATCTTGGAAGGATTACAACGTCCACCTTATGTTTCGCAAGATACTCAATCAGATTAGAGGTATGTGGTGGTAATGCACGTAACTTGTATCTTGCACCATCTTTCGTAATGGCTATTAACTGTGACTGATCGGCAGAAAACATTACTCTCATGACTTGACCTTGCTTCACTGCTTTCAGTAACTGTGAATATCTCCAAGACCAAACGGAAGGAGCAGTGCTCTTCTGATTAATTTTTCTACTATGAACAAATGACCTAGACTGTCTAAAGGGATTTGCATAAGTTACGCTCTTATGAAAGGAAGCCGTCAACAAACATAACAAAAAGGCCAGAATAATACGCTTGAGAATTGACCTCCCATTTTCTTGCAAGTTCTTGTCTTCGAACTGATCATTTGTTTCAACTATGTCCTTTTTACAATTGTTGTTGGGACACTTCCAAGTGTACAACTGAAAAACAACCGCTGAAATACGAGGACGGGAAGCACTTGGTGTACAACCACAGCGACAACAGTAATAAAACAGTCTGACTTTATCAAAGGCTCTAATATGAGTGCAACTTGTTTTTCTTTTCCAACAATTTTGATACGACTGCTTTTTCAGAAAACAAGGTTTCCCAAAATAACGGTCAAAGGCAAACAACAAAGCCATGGAATCAAACTATGATACAAACAATAATATTCATTTGAAAGAACTTGGAAACAACTACATGATAGTGTAAACTATAATCATATTTATAGAAACTAGCTGTCTTCACATCTTGCTTTTTATCACTTTCTCTCTATTTAAAGGATATGTTCTCATTGGACTAGAAACTTCCAAAATGTCAATGTAATATCGAGCCGATGTTATCATCAAGGCCGTCGTAGATTGTGCATTCCTAGTTGTTGTGTAGAGACAAGTTGTTCGAGTATTTCTGATTTCCAAATGCAAAAAGGAACCAGACTCGTTTATAGTGGCATCAGAAATATACTTGCGGGAAGTAAACGAGCGAATAATCTTTCCTTCAAATATTTCAAGTTACAATCGAAAGCAGCTTCAACTTTCAGTTCTGGCAGCATCAGTCAAAATGAGAAACTTTGTGTTGGATCGTCCCAGTATTCTCGTTTTCTTTGGAAGAGAAATTTTGCAACTGGAAAAGATCTTCGATTTGCTACGGAAGCAAGGAACTTGATGCTAAAGGGTGTCGATTCTCTGGCAGACGCTGTGGAGGTAAGACAAGACGAGGAAATGGATTTTAAAGTAATCATATGCTGTAGGTTACTTTGGGTCCAAAAGGCAGGAATGTTATTATTGAGCAATCTTTTGGGGCTCCTAAAATTACGAAAGATGGAGTTACAGTAGCTAAGAATATAGAATTTAAGGACAGGCACATGAATTTAGGAGCACAGTTGGTACGTTCAGTGGCCAATGCAACAAACGATATTGCTGGAGACGGAACTACTACGGCAACAGTACTTGCGAGAGCTATTTATGCGGAAGGAATCAAGGCAGTGGCAGCTGGAATGAATCCTATGGATGTGAAGAGAGGAATTGATCAAGCAGTAAAGGCCGTGACAGAGAAGTTAAGAGCCATGTCTAGGAAGATCAATTCGAAAGAAGAGATACAACAGGTGAGCATATTTTAGTATTGGATAAAGTTGGATTAAGTTTGGTCGATTCAAATAGGTTGCCACAATATCTGCCAATGGAGACGAAGAAATAGGCAGTTTGATTGCCAAAGCTATGGAAGCCGTTGGAAGAGAAGGCACTATTACTGTCTCGGATGGAAAGACTGTAGAGAATGAATTGGAAGTAGTCGAAGGACTCAAGTTTGATCGTGGATATATTTCTCCTTATTTTGTTACAGACGCGAAGACTCAAAAGTGCGAATTTGAAAATCCACTAATTTTGTGTGTAGAGAAGAAGATATCTTCCGTGAATGCGATGCTTCCTTTACTTGAAAATGTTATTCGTTCACAGCGTCCTTTGCTCATCATAGCAGAAGATGTTGAATCGGAAGCTTTGGCTACTTTGGTAGTAAACAAGTTAAGAGGAGGTATCAAAGTTTGTGCTGTCAAGGCGCCAGGATTTGGAGAAAATAGAAAAGCCAATCTTCAAGATATTTGTGTTTTGACTGGTGGGCAATTGGTTAGTGATGATTTGGATGTTAAGTTGGAGAATGTAGACATGTCTATGCTTGGTCAAGCTAAGAAGATTTCCATTTCAAAAGATGATACTATTATTCTGGATGGTCAAGGAGATAAGAGAATGATTCAAGAACGTTGTGATATGTTACGAGATATGATTGAGAAGTCGACTTCTGAATATGAAAAGGAAAAGTTACAAGAAAGACTAGCGAAATTGTCTGGTGGTGTTGCAGTCTTGAAAGTTGGAGGCTCTTCTGAAGTGGAAGTAAATGAGAAGAAGGATCGTATCAATGATGCATTGAATGCAACGAGAGCTGCAGTTGAAGAAGGAATTGTTCCGGGAGGTGGAAGTGCACTTTTGTATGCTTCTCGAGATGCTTTAAAGGATGCTCAAGGAAAGAACTTTGATCAGAATGTAGGTATTGATATTGTACGCAAGGCATTGAGGAGACCCACTTTAGCTATTGCGAAGAATGCTGGTGTAGAAGGCTCCGTAGTTGTTGAACGTTTATTACAATCGAAAGAGATGATTGGTTATGATGCAGCGAAGGATCAGTATTGTGACCTGGTTCAGGCGGGAATTATTGATCCTACAAAAGTCGTTCGAACAGCCTTGGAAAGAGCTGCAAGTGTTGCAGGACTGATGACTACAACAGAGTGTATGGTAGTTGAGTTGCCAAAGGAAGAAGAAAACTCTCATGGAGCTGCTGGAGCTGGCGGAATGGGAGGAATGGATATGTATTAATCTTTTTATGAAAAGGAGTTTGATAGGATAATAATAAAGAACCTTCGTTATATGCTTGTTTAGGTTGAATGCTTTGTTAGTTTTATACATAAGCTTGATATGGTCGAGCATTTCTATGATTATATCCCAAAGGAATAATTGTCCTAGAACACTTCAACATATTCATTTCATTGTAGCTTTGTGTTCCTTGTCTGTAAATAGAAAGTTTCTACATATATACAATGGATTCGTTCTTTGCTGTTCAATTTTCAAAAAGATATGGAAACTTCCTTTAGAAAAAACAAAAGTACTTGCAGTTCAACCCCTTTCAACGCGACAAGTCCCAATAGTTCTTTGACAAAAAGGAATTTCAACAACTTTTTTTTATTCACTTGAAAACCAGAGACTAGAAAAACTTTACTCACAGGAAATGCAACGTAGAGAAACACTTACTCTTCGTCAAAATCATCTTGGGTCATTCGAGTAAAGTTTGGAACCCTATAAGGTTTCTCCAGCCCACCAGGGAACCCCGAAACACTTTCAGAAACCTCCATAGACTCTGTTCCTGTCTCATCCATTTCTTCCATCGAAATGCCCTCCAAGAAATGATTGTCGGAATTATTGGAACTTGTTGTGCCGGCAAAAGGACTTTGTCAAAGATACTTGTGGAAGAGCATAGCTTTCACGAGTCTGTCAAATATGAAACTGACTGTAGTGCAGTTGAAAAGTGGGTAGAACAAGGATGGAAAAAAGACTGCTTCATTGTCGTTATTTTGAATTGTTGGCAACAAGTATCGAATGTTCCTTCGTTTAGTTGAGTTTTATTGAAGACTCTATTGGATAGTTGACTCTCTTGAGAAAGCGTCCTTTCTTTCTTCTTGTTTCGATAGATGCACCTTTATTGTTACGATTCAAGAGAGCTTTGAAAGTTCTATGTTGTGATTCTTTGGAATCTTTTGTAAAAGAACACGATCAACAACTTTTTGACGTTAGTTTTTGCAATTATGGAAAACACAAAGTATGTATAATAAGCAAGTCAGCCTTTGTTATATTTATTTATCTCTTTGCTAGTTGAACAAAACCGACCAACACTGGGAACTATCTACACTCGGTAGTTCAATGCATTCTGCCGATATTCAAATATTCAATGACGATAGTTTAGAAGTTTTACGAAACAAAATCAATTCTATCGGAATAGCCAATCCGGAAAGACTAAGACCTTCCTGGAATATTTATTTTATTAGGATTGCATATTTAGCTGCAACTCGAAGTAACTGCATGAAGCGACGTGTAGGAGCATTGGTCGTTCGCGATAATCGCATAGTATCGACTGGATATAATGGAACGCCTATTGGTACTACCAACTGCAATGAGTCTGGTTGTCTCCGATGCAATAGTTTAGCAAATGCAGGACGCTATTTGGATGAATGCCTTTGTCTTCACGCAGAAGAGAACGCAATCATTGAAGCAGGAAGAGAACGCTGTAAACATGCCACATTATATTCTAATGTATTTCCTTGTCTTTCTTGTGCCAAAAAAATTGTTCAGGCAGGCATTTCCAAAGTTGTTTATCATTCTGAGTATTCCATCGATATCGCAGCGAAGAAACTTTTCCACGCAGCCAATATTGAAGTTGTTCAAATCTTAGATGAGAATTTGACAGGGCTCCTCGATGGGTTATCCCTGCAGAGTTCATCACTACAAAGAAATAAAATGCATTGAATCCTTGAACATATCCATTCTTATTCAGTAAGGACTAGTTCTTCCACCCAATCCTCGTCATTGGAGACCGAATCCTTTGCATTTCCATATGACGGCTCTTTTCTTTTCATCTGTTCTTCCTTGGATGGAGTGTTATTTGATAAAGTCCATGACTCCTCTAGATCTATGACAGTAGAGGTGAGCAGTTTCTCTTCTTTGATCAATCGTTGTTGTTCCAAGTCCAAGAACATTTCCATCGGTGTTCTTTCTCCTGAGGGAAATCCAAGAGGAGAACACAATGTTTCACTTTTCAATTGTGTTGGCCCACAATTGGATTGTCTTCGAAGTTTCCTAATCAAATTAGCATTTTCTTCCATTTGTTGCGTCAATTCCTTAATTATTTGACGAAACTTGGATACCTTGGTTTCCTTCATAAAGTCATTCAAGGAAATTACTGTTGGAACAATCAGCTCTGGGAATGCAACGTTTCTAGATAATATTGAAAAATGTTCGGCGAGTAAATAGACGACTTGAGAAACAACTCCATCACGAAAGGCTCTGGTATTCAGTTGCTTTTCTGGTATTCGTAAAGTGGTTCTCCAAATCAGTGGCTTATCTTTTACTTCATTACTCGTTGGTTTCTTCTTCAGTTCAGCACAAAAAAGCACACGAGTCAAACTACTTGCAAGAGGTATATATATATTTGCTTGCTTCATCAAGTCATTTAGAAAGTGAATGCAATGGAATAACAAACCAAAACAATTGGGTGAATATGAAAAATTCAAAACTCCCAATACTATTTGGACATAAGGATAAATAAGTGTCCTCAACTGATCTTTCTGTGGATAGGAAGATAGAACCATTCCATATAACCGAAGTTGGTTGATGAACTGCCAGTTTTCTACCAAATAACGAAATTCCTTTCCTTCCGAAGTAATGACTCGTTTCAAGACAATCGCAAGCTCTCTCAAATGAACAAATATGGAAGAGTATGAAATTCCCATATCCATTCCAAACAAGTCAACCAAACTGTTAGCTGCAAACAAAACCACAGGAAGTCTACGAAGATTTCCTTGTTTAGCAACTTCGTCTTTAAAGGTAGACTGCATTTTCTTCAATATATTTGGCAAATATCTGTCCGAGTCAAATAAAGACCAACAATATAAAGTAAAATATGCCATTGCTCTGGTGCTTTCCTCTTCTGCATACGCCCAAGTGGAAATCACACTTTTGATCCAAGCTCGAGCAAATTTGACCAACTTTAGCAAATATGGTGAGCATCTTCGTGCAACCTTTAATAAATACCTCTTCATTCCTTCATTAGAAATAGTTTCTAATAACAACCTCAGATAATAAAAGAAGACCTTCATTGGAGCTCGAAGACTTTTCCATTTCTTGGAAGCTTCCACCTTCCAACGCTCTAAACTTTTAGGATCATCCAAAACCATCTTGTCCAGTTTGTCTAAATCTTCAACTCCTAATACAAAATCCAAGGACTTTGGAATAAGCTCCAAGCAGAGCTTCATGCTGTTTTGATAAACTCGCAAATCAAGGAAATGAACACTATTAGAAATAAACCCAGTTTCTGATAAGTGCATCTCTTCTACTGAGTGACCCTTTCTATTCGAAATGGTTGCCTTCTTCTTATCAGCACTAGCTTTATTTAAAGTCGTTGCGGTTGAAGCAAGAGTGGGCAACTGATTCGACTCGATAATCATACACCCAGCACGAAAAATCTTCACCATACGGGTTATATTAACTCGCAAGCATTTTCTATGTTCCACTTGTTCTTGCACACTTTGCAGCAGTTCTCTGTCCACCCATATTGCAACGCTTGATAGAGGAGCATTTTCATCCGTTTCTTCCTTTTCGTTAAGATCTCTATCAGTCAGATGGTTTGTTGATTCCTCTGAAACGTCATTTTTGTCCATGACATGGAATGGCTGTGTTTTCTTCATTGACTTGTCAAGACGAGGCTGAGAAACTCTGGACATCTCTTCCTTTCTTTTGGTTCTTTTCTTGGTCACTTTTGTAGGACTAGGATTTGTAACATCCTCTCCGCTTTCCAAGATATCAAAGAGTTGTTCCAGAGACATATGGTCTATTTTACTTGCTGACCTCTTCTTCGTCGGTGTTTGGGTTGTGGACATTTCTATCTGCAATGATGATGTCGAGGGAATCGTTCATTTTGCCTTACAAACAAAACGCTCTTTATGCAACATATCATATACTGTTTTCAGTTACTCTATTCCTTCTATTCTATCTTCCACTTGTTGATAAAGCTCTCTCAATCTTGCTATATTTTCTTCTGATGTTTCCCAATACTGTCTACCATTTGCTTCCAACAAAGTACTAATCATTTGACGAAAAGAGTTGGGGTTCATATTCAACAATCTATTCCGCATACTCTCATCTTTCACAAATGTATCGTTTGCTTCTTCATAAACCCAATTGTCAACAGCACCAGCTGAAGCAGACCAACCCATCGTGTTTCTCAATCTCTTGCTTAACTCTCTTGCTCCTTCATAACCTGAAGAAAGCATTCCTTCATACCACTTTGGATTCAGAAGTTTCGTTCTTGTATCCAAACGAACCATTTCCTCCAGACTTCTCACTTGAGCATTGGCTGTTGTGGTATCTGCAATGTAAGAAACTGGCTTCTTCTTATCTGTCCTCAAACTTTGTACCAATTTGGTTGGATCAGCATCAAAATAATGACTTACATCTGTCAACGAAATTTCAGACGAATCAAGATTTTGAAAAGTTACCGAAGCACTTTTTAGGACCGTCTCAAACAAGTCTCTTTTCTGTTCCATGACTCCTGGACGATCAGAATTGAACGCAAAACTTTTTCTTGAAACATACATATCGTGAAGCTGTTTTTCATCTTCCCAACCTCCATTCTCTATAGCAATACCAATATTACTCGAATAAGAACCAGAAGAATTGGAAAATACTCGACTAGCAGCATCACGAATAGGACAATTCCATTCCTTCGCTTGTAACAACGCATGTTTTCGAATAAAATTGTGTTCCAGAGGCTCATCAGCTTCCGCTGCCATTTTAATACCGCGATCAAGCAAAGACATTTGATTAATAAACAAGTCACGGAAAACTCCAGAACAGTTCACAACCACATCAATTCTGGGTCGGCCCAACTCTTCTAAAGGTACTAGTCTCAGCTTGTTTATTCTTCCCAACTGATCTGGTTCAGGTTGCACTCCTACCAACCAAAGAACTTGTGCAAGAGATTCTCCATACGTCTTTATATTGTCAGTACCCCATAATACCATGGCAATGGTTTCTGGATAAGTTTCCTTATCTTCACTTTCCAAACGATAACGTTCCAAAAGACGATCTACTACTATCTTTGCTGTCTTTATGGCTGCATTGGTGGGAATACTTTGTGGATCTAAAGCATGAATATTCTTTCCTGTTGGTAAGACATCGGGATTGCGAATAGGATCTCCTCCAGGTCCAGGAATAACATATTCTCCATTCAATGCCTTAATGAGAGAAGAAAGCTCCTGATCAGATACCAACTGATGCAAACAGAATTCCAAATATTTCACTATAGGCTTCATATCTTCCTCAGAATAGGAACTAAAACCGTACTTTTCTAGTACGCTTTTCCACGGAGATTGTTTCTTAGAAAACCAATCTGTAAGGAATCCAATAGATGCCTTTTCCACTCGTCCTTCTTCATTGATGGCATGACTGACAATACTATGTACTGTTTCTCGACAAGCCAATGTAATAGTTTGAAGAAGCTCAACATCCTCTAGAATACCTCTATCTGCATTAGAATATATCTCTTCTATACTTCTATGAATGGATTCGGCTAGTATTCTAGGAATAGCTTTGATGGGTTCTTTTTCTTCGGGTCTGTCAATACATGCAATATTGACTAGTGTGGCTACGGCTTCTTCTGCTGTAGGAGGTCTCCCAATAGTATGCAAACCACAAGGAAGTAATCGGGACTCTATTTCCATTAGTCTTCGATATATTATTCCTACCAATTGATCACGTTGTTCTATATTCAAACTATTCGCATCTGTATCAGGAAATGAAATATCCTTTTCAAAATTACATTGTTTTGCTTTCTCCACAATAGTGTTACATATTTGGGCTGCTCGCATGGATGAATTCTTTAAACTTTGATAGGAAGAAACCAGTTCTGACAGTTCTTTCAATCCTTTGTATAATCCTGCATTCTCTGCTGGTGGCGTCAGATAAGAAATACAACTAGCGTAAGATCTCCTCTTGGCAATAGTGGCTTCTGAAGGATTATTTGCAGCATAATAATAAATGTTGGGAATAGAATGTATTAGACGATCAGGATAACAAGAAGCAGCCATTCCTACTTGTTTTCCAGGCATAAACTCTAAAGAGCCATGTGTTCCAAAATGTAAGACAGCATCAGCTTGAAATACTCTTTCTAAATATGTATAATATGCAGCAAAACCATGATGAGGACTAGCACTTTTAGAAAATAACAGTCTCATAGGATCTCCTTCGTAGCCAAAAGAAGGTTGAACACCTACAAAAATATTTCCATAATGTTTGCCAAAGATCAACAAATGACGACCATCAGAATTCAAATGACCAGGAGGCTTTCCCCAATTGGTTTCTAAATCTTCAGAATAATCACAAAGTTGTCGATACTCATCTACGCTCATTCGATAGGCTACGTTCAATTCTGGCGAAGTCAACTGAGCTTCCTTATCGTGAACTATTTCATTCAATAGCTCTGCAGGTGTAGCTGGAATAGGTCCCACATTATAACCCTGTTCTTTTAATGCTTCCAATACGCGATGGATACTACCAAAGACATCTAAATATGCAGCAGTGCCAACGTTACCCTTGTCAGGTGGAAAAGAAAAAACTGTAATAGCCAACTTCTTTTGACAAGTAGGAATTTTACCAAGACGAGCCCATTTCAAGGCACGCTGTGCAAGAATATTCACGCGATCGTAAAGGGGGATAGAACGTCCAGTAGGTCCATCTCTTCCAGAGTAAATCAAAGGCTCTATTGCACCATCCAACTCAGGAAGCGAAACTTGTAAAGCCACTTGGATAGGATGAAGTCCAAGGTCACTACTTTCCCATTCCTCTGTAGTTTGGAATACCAATGGAACCGAACATAAATAAGGCCTATTCAGCTTTTGCAATGCTTCAACTGCTTTGCGATGGTCTTGTCGAGCAGGTCCTCCAACTAATGCAAATCCTGTTAGAGAGACTACTGAATCGACAATAGGACTCAATGTACTCTTTCCATTCATATCCAATGCATAAAAATATTTCGCTATAGGTATAGAAAAGTCTAGCCCTCCACTAAACACAGGAATGATCTTTGCTCCAAGTGCTTCCAATTCCTGACAAATAGAAACGTAATGACAATCATCTCCAGTAATCAAATGAGTTCTTTGCATAAGAAGACCAACAACAGGAGAAGCACTGTTCAGTCCTGCAAGTGGTGCATGTTCCTTATTGTACCAATTCCAGTACTCGGTGGAATCTTCAAACATCTTGGGTGCTACAGGATGCCATATGCCGATATCAGGATATACAACAGGATCCTGAACTTGACCAATGGAAACATTCTTAGTAGAAGAAACATACTGTCTAGCAATCATAAGAAGAAAATTTTCAATGTTCTCTGGTGAACCTCCCAGCCAATATTGAAAGCTCAACATAAACGAACGTGCATCTTGTGCCTTGTCACTAGGCAAGTACTTTAGAACTTTGGGAAGAGTTCTCAACATTTTTAACATTCCTTCTTCAAAAGAAGCACCACTCTCCTTGCGTTTCTTTCTCATAAACTGAGCAATAGCTGACTTGCTTTGTCCCAAACGAGATAATGAAAAAGATCCCAATTTGTTTAGTCTCATCACTTCGGGCATTGATGGAAAAACAATACAAGCGTCCAATTGATCTCTGTAAGGCTGCACGGCTTCAACAACCTTTTCAGCCAATTCTTGAACAAATATTAGAGAACCAATAAAGATATTTGCAGAAGCTACGTCTTTCTTTAACATTTCAAAATTTTCTGGTGATCGCAACTCTTCCAAGAGATAACCTGAAACTTGAAATGAGATATTTCTATCGCTCGAATGAATGGACTTGACGGCAGCAGTTATAGCGGACTGATATTGCGACTCCAAGACAACATAGACCAGTTTTACTACTTTTTTGTCTGACACCGAAGGGGGATCCAATCTTCTTACGGTGGGACTAGAACTAGTATACAACCCCGACTCTCCCAAGGAAGCCTTTGCTTGGCAAACATAAACATGCCTTTGTTTTCTTCGATCTGCCAGTGAACCTTGACCAAAACGTCTATTTGACTCAGTGTTCAGACATCTGAGACCTAAGAAAGACGATGGCCACTGGTTTTTTTCCCTGCCAACTAGTTGAAAACGTAGCTTTCGACAATAGTGACAAGTGGAAGTATTACAAGTGGTAACAACGGAAGAACCCGAAAGTTTCTCAAAAACAAACGAAACCTTCTTTCCCTCCCAAACATAAGTGTCGACTGCAAACTTATGAAAAGTGTTCACCATTTATCTTTTATGAAGAACGTTTGGAAAGTATCCAAACTACTCAATTGTTTCAGATGATATTCAGATCGCTTGAGGGAGAACGCATTTGAGCCAGTCGATGTTCTTTGGATCTTTGGAATGATTCTCTTCAAATATTTTGTATTGAAAGATTGGATCAAATGCAAGTTTCTAGTAAGGGAAAGAAGCAAGTCTAAATCTATTCACAAAAACTGTCAACATACTTCATAGGATATCGGGGATAAAATAGAAATAATATTATGAGGTCAACAAAATTTATTATATCTCTGGAGCAACTCGACTAGAATATATGCTGGATTGTGACTTTTTCCTTCCTTTTCGCCATCAGGTTGCAAACTATCTAACCTTTGTCTTGCGGAGAAGTTTCGACAAGTCTGAGGTTATTTGTTACTCTCAATAGAATAGCAAAGGTTTTCAAGTGCCAACAAGTCCTGAAAATAAATTTCCACATACTTCCATACGCATTGTCTCGCTTAACCATATTCATTTTTCAACATCTTGAAGATTCTTTGGTGCTTTCAAAGTTAACGAACCATTTTAGACATTGTGTACATGTAATAGCCCAAGCCAACTGGAATTGTACGAACAGAGATCAAGTCCAAGTCATATGGATTCTCGTTCTCTTCAAATTTTCGCAAATATTTAGATCTAAAGAATGGCTGAATAAATGAGATGTGAAAATAAAAACCTTTCGGACGTAAAATCCTTTGAACTCCTGATAACAAAAGATCCACATCTTTCTTTGTCAGGTCATTTGGACTCCAGGGATCTCCTTCGTCAGAAATCAAAGCTTCAAAAGTACCTTTATCAACAATCACATCGAACTGGTCATCTTGGAAAATAACTGAAAGCTCTCGCACATCTCCAACTACCCACTTCAAGCAAGAAATATGGGCATAGCGACGTTTCATATTGTCAATTGCCACCTTACTAAAGTCAATAGAAGTAACATTGTGGTAACCTTTCTGGTACAGATCATATGGAAGACTAGAACTCCCACAACCCAAAACTAATATCGCAAAGTCAGGTTCTATGAAGGAACAAATATCTGCAGCAAAATCGTCGAAAGAGCAACTAGAAAAAGTCGTCAAAATAACGGAGCTTTCCAAAGAAGAGATACCTACAGCCACTCATAACTACTTTCAGTCTGAAAACGAGAGTCCCAGTACTCTCGAGTTTTATATTCGGCAACTTTTTTCGGGATAGTCATCGAACGTAGCAAAAGCAATAACAAAAAACAGGAGCTTCTACGAATTTGTCGCTCGCGCTGGGAATCGAACCCAGGTCTCTCGCACGACAAACGAGGGTACTAACCACTATACTACGCGAGCTCCTCTAGACAACACCAGCATTGTCATGTATTTATTTTTTCTATAAAATTATTCTACTCTCCACCCACACCATATGTAAGGAACGATGAGGTTTTGTAATTCATAACCGATGGGATTTTTGTGTCACCAGTGCATCTTTTCTGCATGGAAGATTTCTCTTAATAATTCTTCCTCCTGTGGTATTTTATCGAAAAGATATCTATCTTGGCACGTTAAAAACCAAGGACGAATAAAGGCTTGGTTTTCACAAGCTTGGATTTGCTGTCAGTCTCCTGTTGAACCAGCAAGACCTCGATTTCGCATCAAGGAGGAAGAACATCACTCACTGGAGCAGGTCCAACAGGATGAATTGGAATCAATCAATAATCAGTTGAAAAAAGAGATTTTAGAAACGAAGAAGAGATTAGGACTTGAAGAGAAACCTGTACAACCTAGAAAGGAACTTTTGCAAACAGATAATGTGGAAGAAGTGTCTCTGGGCAGCACCCTCGTTGCTAGTATTATTTCTGGTCTATTAGCAGTGTTATTTGATATGTTTGCGTTCAAGGTTTATAATTATTTTGGCACACATCCTACGTCTCAAACTGATATGTATATCATTGCAAGATTAAGTAGTGTGATACGTCTGGTACTCGTTGGTTTTTCTACACTTGCAGGTGGTATTGTGTCAATTGTTGCCTTTGGATTGATCTTATTATTTTTACAAACAAGCTTGAAAAGGCTAATGGATTTATTGTCTACGTGAAAAGTTTATTATTGGACAGGAAAGCAGCTTCGTAAGTATTATGAAAAATATTTTTATTGCTTGCCAGACTTCTTGCGACGTTGCATCTGGCGTTGGTAAAATTCTAGTTCTTTTCCTTCCAAAATATATCCATCACATCTTCCGCACTGTCCAGGTCTCGAACTGACTCTGGCCAACAACTTTCCTGTTGAAAACTGATCTAACAACGCTTTTTCCACTGGCCGACTAACAGCTGATACTGTCTGATTACTTGCGGCCTTCGCAGTTGTCGGTTGCTGTTCCTCTTGTTGTGTCTCATCCTGAAAAACGTTAAAACTGCATTATCCAATATTTGACAAAACCGGAGCATTACCTTCCTTTTCTTCCCAATTTCTATACCATAATGTTGGGAATACCATTGTCGGAACGGTGTAGCATCGATCTGAACGATGCAACCCTTAACAAGAGTATTGGTCCTAACAAGTTCATTATTTGACGCATTATAGACGACGGCTACGATTCGTGTCTTTCTGCTTGTCGATTCCGAGCCCCAAGAAAAGTTACCCGTATCCAAACGAAGTGCTCGAAACTTGTAGTTGCCTCCCCTTACTCGAACAGGCCGTACTGCTTTTGGACCCAACTTTGTATTGGCAGGTTGTCGTCCTAAGTTGTATTTTCGTTTCTTTCTCCATACTGCCTTTTTTCCACCAGTAAGTCGACGCTTATGAAGCGTATCTCGAGTGATACCTAATCAAACAATCGATAATATATACATATACTTGTAAACTTTTTGGTGTTTCAACTAACCCATAATACGTCTTCACACGCCGTACGACGAGAATTCGGAAATCAAATCACAATATGATACATTTTACTGTTGCTCTTTATACAAAAATCCAATTCTATTAAAGAATTCAATATTTCAAGGTAGGAATCACTATGTATACACGAGTAAACACAAAACTGAATAGTATCAGAGGTTTTTCTCATATTCTCGTAGTTTCTCTTCCAAGTGACTTATTTTGCACTTTAATTCTTCATTCTCCCTTTCAAGTTGTTGCAAGCGTTCTATATGTCTTTTCCTTGCATTTGCAGCTGACTTACGATTCCTCAAAATACGCCTCAGGGTACGTTGCTCAGGTGTCAAATTCTTTAAAGCTCTCAAATGTTGCTTTCTTTGTTCTCTCAGTTCTTCTTCAGACTTTCCGGCAGATGAACTGAAAATGGGAGGTTGTCCCACAGTTTCCAAAATTTCGTCTACCTGTGAAACCTGAATTCTTGAAGTCATGCATATTGCTGGAGCACTGGTTATTGAAGTATCGGAATATATCGTTTCATTTGTGACATTTGACCGAGCACGAGGAAAGCGGTGTAACTCATTGGTTTCAGATATCGAGACCGTATGAAAGCTACTACCGGTACTATCTGATGGCAAGTTGGGTTTATTTTGTCTCGCCCTCTTGATTCCCTCACTATTGGGTTGTGTGAGATGAGGACAAGAATTCTCTGCCTGTGAGGTCTCAGACCATACTCTATGCTTATTCCCTATTTCCTTCATATCTTCCCAGTTATGCTCCACCAGCTCATATAACAAGGGAAACTTTTCTTCTTCAGCACTAGAAGGACTGTAGAAAGACAATTCCCAACTGTCCTGTTCTGACATAATATTTCTCAAGGAACAGGCCTCTACAGACAAGCGTTCCATAACAAGACAAACATGCGTCAAGTATTTCTATACAGAGTTTTTCTTTTGTCTGCTTTTTTGGAGTCGACCATATGGCTCTTTCGTTTTCGTCGTGCAATGACAACAACATCGGCAGATCGACATGTCTGATTGGGTCATCGAATACTCGTTTGACCAATCAAAATCGAGCACTTCAAGGAGATTGTCGATTCTCCCGCATAGAAACTGTAACACTTTTTTGTCCATTTCCAATCAAACTTTTGTTATAGTCACACAAGTCAAGGGAAATACAAGGTCAAGTGAATGCATATTACAAGTCTAGTTTATTTTCTGTGCGCGATACTTTTCGTAAATTTCCCAGAATATCGATATAAACACTAAAAACACACCACAAAATTGATAAAAAGAAGGAACGTGTCCAAATACCATATAAGATACTAGAACTGATAAAAATTTTCGAGTAGTCGTTATCGTAGCACAAACAAGAGCAGAATAATTGCAAATGGTATAGACTATAACACCTTGACCGACTGCACTTGTAAAGCAGAAAATAACAATGTCTTTGAAAACTTGGGGATGCAAATGAATAAACTGACAAGCCTCTAGCCAACTCCTAGTCAATAACAAGACTACAAAAGGGTTCAATGCACAGAATTTCAGAAAACGAGTATAAACTCACCTATCGCAACATACGACACAGCAAATAGGTTCTGAAAAAACATGATTTCATATGTGCTAATATGTTTATCCTGAATGAACCTTTCTTGAAGAGGACCAGTCAAACCATCCATCAAGAGAGATGCTAAGAGAAGTGTGATACCAAAAATTTGTGAGTTAATCGTAGTTTTGGTAACATTTTGTTTGTAAGAAAACAAAAAAACTCCAAAACTTAATAAAACAACACGTAAATACTGTGAAGATGAGTATTTCTTTTTCCGTACAACTATTCCCATGAGCATAACGGGTATCATCTTGCTACTTTTGCCAAGAGTCTATCCAACTCAGTGGATACCTTTTTTTGGAGAAGTAGGAGAGAACACGTACTTACCTGAAGTGGATAAGAAACATAGTGAAGTGCGTGATTTGAAAAGAACATGGCAAGTAAATAAGTACCTGCAATCAAACCATAACCCTTGAACAGTACTCGAGGTTCATGTCGATAAACTAACGAGTAGAGACGTTCCTTTTTGTTCCTCCCAGTTGTTTCAAAAAGTAAAATACAAGTAATTGAAAAGACAGTATGGGAAAGACACTGTAAGAACAATAAGAATAGGCTATAACCAAACTGCGCGCCATCTGGAGAATATTTTGTTTTATACCTAGAAACTATAAGAAAAAAGTTTCAGCCCTTCAAGATAAGCACCATACAGTCTCTCTTGTAATACACCATAAAGTAAGTAACAGAAATAAATAGAAATAATACATGAAAATAACTCAAACCATTTGTGATGAAAACTCCAAAAAGCCATCAAAAAGAATCGTTTAGGAAATGATGTCATTCAATGCTGATCGTTCTTCTGAGCCGACTTCACAAGGCATACGAAAGACTTTATTAGAATGGAGTCGTTATTACTTGGGATATCCTCGACCTCCCAGTAGAGTAATAGAGTTTAGAGGTCGTAAACACCTGATTGAACTCTTAAAACAAGGCAAACCTGTTCTCGTTGCACTCTCGGTTGAAGGGTATGTTTGCTTGTTGATTTTTTTTCAAAATATATACATATGTATATGTATACTATAATTGTTAGGTTTTCAAGATGTGAATATTTTAGAAAAATGTTCGAACAGGCTTCTTTCGAGTTTGATCAAGTACAGTTTGTTTGGGTGAATTGTGGTCAAGCAATAGAGTTTTGTAGATCTAGACAACCTCCTACTATGCCTTGGATGGAACTTTTTCAGTTGGACTTTGACGTAAGTTTGCTAAATATTTTTGTCATGTTCTGATAAACAACTTTGTTAGTCTGAAGCCAAAGTTGGTATGAGAGAAAGCGATTCAACTTTCAAAGTTGAAGTAAAACCGTTTATTGGTTATCATCCGAGTGTATATGGAATCAAAGTATTCTTGAGAAAGCATGGAATCCTTCCTCCTGCAGGATTCCAATTGGAATCGAAAAGCTATTCTTAGACGATGTTTGACGAAAATCAATTCAACCGTTATACTTTATTATTTTCGCTGTTGGAAGGCTCAGTAGAGTTGGGTTTGTGTGTTGGTGATAATACAACACATTTTCCTTGCTTTTCTTGAATCTTTCGTGCTGCCGATTGACTAAACGCGTGAGCATATACCGTTAGATTGGAAACTTTCAATTCCCCATCTCCGAGAACTTTTACAAGTTTCTCCTTGTTTTTGGTCATTCTCTTCTTTGAGACCAGCGACTCTAACGTAACTTGCTCCCCTTCTTCACATTGATTGAGTGTTTCTAGCTTGATAATACCATAAATTGTCTTCTGATGACCCTTTCCCATAGGATTCCCTACCACTCTACAGAATTTGTCGACACGTTCAAACAAAAACAAAAGTCAGATACTCACTTGGGAAGTCGTCGATAAAGAGGTGTTTGTCCACCTTCAAAGCCGCGACGTATTGACTCACCACTTCGACTTTTCTGTCCTCGTTGACCTCTTCCACCAGTCTTCCCTTGACCTGCAGCAATTCCTCTTCCTATCCTCTTCTTTCTATGATGAGATCCTGGGGCAGGCTTCAAATTACTCAAATCGGGAATTTGAGTCGTTGCTTCTACAATATGTTAACAATAATTCACTTCAATACTTCCATACCATTATCTAACAGCGCTTGTTTGTTTCGTTTTTTATGATCAAATATTTTCATATTCAAGTCATTCAGACCAAACTTCTTCCAACTATAATCAAGGTAGCTAGATGGAACACGGGGAGCACGAAGTAAAGAAAACCTCTGAATAAAAGAACCTCTAGGAATATTTTCCCTCTGTAACAACTTTATGGTTTTGGTTCTTATGCAAATACCACTGCAACAAAAAGCACAACGAGGAGCCCACCATCGCTCCATGAAGAATTATCAATTGAATGGCGTTTTCATCATCACCGCAAGTTTTCTATGGAAAAGCCAAACTTAAAAAGGGACTGAAGGAACGAAAGGAAATACTATTTAGAAATAGACTCTTTATTTGTAGACAACGTGGTAAAATTTCTATGTGTCGTAAAGATATGGTCACATTCTCCGGTGATGCAACCAGCAAAGAAAACACCGACTTGGAGAAAGTTTCCTGTGACTTTGACAAATACGTTATGAAAACATATAATAGGCAGCCTTTATGTTTTTCACATGGAGATGGTGCTTGGCTTTGGGAGCAAGATGGACGCAAGTTGTTAGACTTTGTTGGAGGTATTGCCACGTGTAGCGTTGGTCATTGTCATCCAAAACTCATCGATGCTGTCCATCAGCAAATGAATCGTTTCCATCACTTATCCAACTTGTATTATATTCCTCAACAAGTTCAACTGGCCAAGTGGTTGGTGGAACATTCGTGTGCAGATAAAGCTTTCTTTTGTAATTCAGGAACAGAAGCCAACGAAGCAGCCATCAAGCTTGCAAGAAAATATGGCAAAGTTCGCTGGAACTGTAAGAAGCCGATTATTATCAGTGCGAACAAGTCGTTTCATGGAAGGACTTGTGGTTCTCTTAGTGCAACTGCTCAACCAAAATATCAATCAAGTTTTCTACCTTTACTGCCTGGATTCCTTTACATAGACTATAATGACACGCCATCTTTCTTAAAAATGGTTGATAACATAATCCAGTCTTCAGATGATAGCAGAATTGTGGGAGTTATGTTAGAAGCTGCTCAAGGAGAAGGAGGAGTCATGCCTGGAGATGAGAAATTCTTTCAAACAGTTCGCCAAGTTTGTAATCAAATAGGAGCTTTGATGATATTAGATGAAGTTCAGGTAGGAATGGGAAGAACTGGAAAACTTTGGGGATATGAGCATCTTGGCATTGAACCGGATATTTTTACTACAGCAAAAGGTCTGGCAGGTGGAATTCCGATAGGAGCTATGATGTGCAAATCTCATTGTGACTTGTTCGAACTCGGAGACCATGCAGCAACTTTTGGAGGAAATCCTTTATCTTGTGCAGCTGCATTAGCAGTTTGTCATATTATTGAAGAAGAATATCTAATTGAAAATGCCAAACTTAGAGGAATGGAACTGCAAAAAGGTTTGGAAAAGTTGAAACAATCATTTCCACAGATTATCTCTCAAGTTCGAGGATGGGGTTTATTAATAGGATTACAACTTGAGAAGGAATATACTGCATCGCAAGTTATCGATGTAGCACTTGAAGAAAACTTGTTAGTACTATCTGCTGGTCCAAATGTGGTACGTTTAGCACCGCCATTGATCGTTACTCAGGAACAAGTACAATTGGCTTTACATTTATTGAACAACGTCTTCAAACGGTTGACTTGGTCCAATTAGACAACAGTTACAATATGGCATTTACAGCAACTTTTTGGTTCAATTGTAATAAAACTGGAAAGTCTTGGTTGTTCACAAGTCATCTATCACATAAAACTAAAAAGAGCCTGCAAACAACAAGTCCATATGCGTTGTTACACGTTTCTATTTTATCAACAGGAAAGACAAAAGAACTTTGGTTACGTATGGCTATGGAAGAATATCTATTACGTTTGAGACCCTTCATAACAGTAGATCTGTTATGGACTCGGGACACTCAGCATCTTTTACAGTTGGTCTTCAAGCAACCGGGTTGTTTGTATTGTCTCGATTCCAGTGGAACACTTATCAACTCTATAGAGTTTAAAAAGCTACTCTATCAGTCCTTTGAAAAAGGAAAAGTAAATTTTGTTATTGGAGGTCCTGAAGGTCTACCAGAGGCACTGAAATGCAAAGGAAAACTTCTTAGTTTATCACCTTTGACATTTACTCATCAGTAAGTCGAAGAGTTTATTCAAGTTTGGAAGCTCAAAATAGATTACCAAAGAATGACAAGGTTAATACTAGTAGAACAAATATATCGGGCTGCCCAGATACATAAAGGAACTGCATATCATAAGTGAGAGAACGGCCAAGAACTATAAGGATATTTGTTGTAAGTATTATTTTTGAGGCGGTAGTCCACATATCATTTGATTATTTTTTGAAAAATGTAGACAATAGCATATCAATTGAAATATTCTCAAGAGAATTGAATCAACTGGCACCTTTTCCTTTGTGGAGTATCTTTTGATGCGTTTAAATGTCGACATTGAGAGTTGGTAAAAATGGAATAAAGGTTCTTATAGTTGGAATTATTTGCAAATAGATAAAATGAAGTCTGAGATTCTTTCACAATCCATTCTGTAGCTACAGTATTTATTAAACTATTATGCGTCGTTCGAAACAGTCTTCTCCCGCACGTTCTGTACTTCTCTTTGACATAAGTACAAATGATGACTGAAAATGGCAACAACAGTAAGAAATACACAAACTCCAAATGTTGTAGAAACGCTCCAATCTGCGAGCAAAACAATAAGTACGATAAAATTAAGAGGAACTCTAAACAAATTCATAATAGTGCTTCTGTATTCATTCGGAATCGTCCTAAAAAGAAAAATAAAATTTCACATAACCAAAAAGATCATATGCAATCAAAACATGAATACTTTGCTCGCAGTACAGCCATCGATGGAAAGAAGATTCCACAAATTGTTTCAAACAATACAAAACTAAAAAAGACGGCCCATAATGTCGAAGAACTAATAGCAACTATAAATACAACTGCAGTAACAATAAAGGATATTCTAAATACAAATAGTACGTAAATATTTCTCTTGATATTGGAAACACTATCCACCTTAGTAACTGAACAACTTCAATATATCCCTCCAGAATGGTAAATGTACAACTGCCAAGCATCAATGCAACCATAAAACAAGAAAATACAAGACCTCACAATAGTTTGTAAATGGAAGTCATTTCTGCTTGACAAAAGAATCGTATCTTCTTACCATGTGGAATAGTTGTGCTGGTAATCTGTAAAGCCGGAGTCCACATAAACACAAATATATACATAACACTTTCAAAACAACTTTGAAATACACCCAATAGCCAGATACGCTGTTCCGCAAATAATGAGTGCAGTGCAAAATGGAATCCAACGTTGGCTTCCTTGCGACTGTCTCCATAATTTTCGTCCCTATTCAACCAAAAACAAAATAAAACCCTCTTCAAAATAAACGATAGAACCACACACCATTTCAAGTAAATCATTAAAGACATGATAGAAAGAATGATAATACTGGCATCAAATGGAGCAACCTTTCCAAAACTGGATGCTAAAACATTAGCCACTTGTCCAGCTAAGATTGCTATTAAACCGTTTCCAAATTGTGCTTTTGCAAATATTTCACTTAACAACCAACCAGGTAATAACCGTTTGTTATGTTCACTAACTAACCATGACTATAGTCGATATATTCAACTCATATACAGAACACGATCACCATGAAATTACCTCAAACGAAGAGAATAAAATGGAAGTGGAAATACCTCCCAATAATCTCCCAACAAGAAGAATTATAAAATTAGGAAAGTGTTTTGTTATACAAGAAATAGAGTAGAGTAAGCCATATACAAGACAAAGCCTCTTTCTACCGAATCTATCTGCTGATGAACCAACAAAGGTGCCAAAGATACCAGAACTTCCAAAACCTTTCGAAAGATCAACAACAATGAAAGAATTGAAAAGAAACTATACCAGCAACAAACAGAAATCCTATTTGTGCTTTGTCAAATCCATACTGCTCATATAAAGCATACACATAAGGACCTTGCAGCCAGTCTGCAGCCACTGCGAGTAGATAAACGACAAGATATTCTCTTTGCAACTTTCTACCTTGCAACTCAAAACCTTCTGTTTCTATTTCTTTTGGAGCATGAGAAACTTTGTAAAGTCTTATGTAAACCCTGGCAATAATACAAAGTAGGGAAAGACCGAAAAAATACAACCAAAACATCAAAAACTCAAAATTATAAAAAAATTGGAAATTTCAAATGAAGTGCTTAATAAGATCCTTTTTGTGTCCTAACCGAAAATCTGTTATATCATCTAAACACTGCCAAATCTATATCTAACAAGAAGAACGAGACTCCTCGACCTTTATTATGTTTGCCATAGCAACATAGATGTTGCATAAGAGGGATAGGGAAGAAACATAACAAGTTGCTCTATAACGTCTTTCCACCGAAAAAAGCGTTTAACTCAGATCTACAGCTATTTCTCTACTGTTGCTCCTCCGAAAGGAAGAATCAACATCTTCACCAGGACTGATAGTCGCAAAACTTTCCCGATAACTGGAAGAAGTTTTCCACATACCATTATTGTTATTCGATGACACTTCTTCCATTTCTTCCAGCTTCTGAGAATAAACATCATAGGAAAGCGACAAGTTCATAGTCTCCACTGATGTCTCCTTTCTGTGTTGCTCTTCCAACGAAATACTTTCCAGACCCCTTTCAATATATTCTCGAAATACAAAACTGGTTGCTTCCAAATAAGGTGTAAGGTCTACGTCAGGATATAATCGGCGGAACTCATAGAGCTCTCGTAGACCGCTCTTTGTAAACTCTTTTGTACTTATCCTTTCGAAAATCTTTTCAAGACTTTCACGAGATAGCTGTTCCACTTCTGCTTGAGGCTTTCTAGGTGTCTCTGGCAAAGTTTCTTTCACATGGTTATCTACTGGAACTGTCTTGCCTTCAAGAAATTCTTCAAGTAAGTGACTCAACTGCGGTTTGGTTTCCAAAGGAACAAGACTAGTGAACTCCCAAATTTTGTTGCCATGTGTCTTTACCAATTCGCCAAGCAAAGCTGTCACCATTTGAAATCCTGCATCTGAGCCTTCATTGTCCAAGTCCCCCTTGACACTCTGCTTTCGACCTTTCTTAGCACAACGTGCAGTTAAATATATGTGAATATCTCTCAACAACATTGCAACATTAACTGAAGAAAATCCAGTTTTGGAAAGTTTCGAAATACATTTCACTATCAGGGAAATCTTCTTCGTTGCCTGTTCATCAGTCTTACTTCCACTCTCTCTCAGTCTAGTGTCTTCTTCCTTACTTAAAAGCTCAAACAAAACACTATATAAGGATGTTCTGTCAGAGTTTTCTAAAATTTTAAGTACTAATAAATTCAATGCTCGTACAACCTGACTTCCATCTTTCCACAAAGGTATTTCAGTAGACAATAGCCTGGTGAGTAACTCATCCAATAGACATGAGGAGATCCGCGGATCCAATAGAGCAACAAAACTCTTTCTCAAGCAGATTTGCATTAGACCATTCAATAAATACTTCAACTTTCTCATATTCACCTCATCACCAGAACAGGAATCACAAACACTTCGAATACGGTCTAATAAAATTTGAGTAATCGTAGATGACTCTGGCAAAAATAAACTTTCACTAGAAGGACTTTGAAGAACAAGACAGAAACTCTTTACACCTTCAATTTGTGTATCTGTCTCGTTGGAAGAAAGCATCTTGATTACTTGAGTTGGTTCTACTTCTCGACTCTTGGAAGAAATTGTGGCCGAAACAGCAAAGCTTTGATCGGTATCTGAGGATATCGATGTACGGCTCGTCATATCTTCCATTTGAACTCCATTTGGTAAAAGCTCTGAGGACGCTGAACTTTTGATGTCGTTTCTATCCGTTTCTAAACCAGTCAATGCATCAAATGATTTGCTTCGACTTCTTCGATGATATCGAGCGTTCAAGGATGCTGCATTTTCACTCTTCAACGGGGTTCCCATTTGCATAGGTTCCTTACTGTCTGTAATATGAGCGGTCACTGAAGAAATGGGGCTTTGTTCTATCTTAACGGAGTCGGTGATCTCTGAAACCTTCATTTTATCGCCACCGTCAAGAGAAGTTTTTGCTTCGCTTGAAATTGATGTACGTCGAAATGAGGAACTCTTTGATATTACAGGAATTCTCGACGAAGATGATAAGGTGTTTGTGCTTTCCTTCATGTCAAGCTTAAAATCTGCAATGTTGGGTTCAGGTAGTGAAGTTTGGATAGACCTGCGAGCACTATTTGGTGACTCACGATTCTGCTTTTCTTCATTGCCATTCCCTTGAGAGTTATCTAAATGCTGACGTGAGGAAAGCTTGTGAGCGGAAGATAATTTTGGCTTTAGAAGAGAATTGCTGGTTACATGCCTACTCATTCTCTTCTCCGGTGTCTTCGACTGATTCATTCCAAGCCTTTCTTCAATGAACTGTCGTTGGTCTTCTGATACATCTCCAACTCTCTTCCAAAACTGAATAGGATCACTCGAATAAATCCGATTCAAAATAGTCTGAGCAAGTTTGGAGATAGAAGAATCTTTATCGGATAGATGCTCGACAAAATAAGAAGCTGTTTCCATAGGAAACATTTTCATATCGATTTCGTCCATAATCATCGAAATTTCTTCCAAGCACTCTACTCTAGAACGAGGATTCTTGGACTTGAGTCCGTCAATAAGATAAGGGATGAATTTCTCCCTCGGCAATATCTTCTTTAGACATTGGTAGGATCGTTTTACGTTGTTACGAATCAAAGGCTTTAAACTTCCAAACCTTGCAATTTACTGTCAGTCAACAATGTCAAGAAAAGATAAAAATATTATACTCACTTTTCACATAACACAGGTAAAAGAAAGCTTGCCTCATAGTCTGAAATGTAAAACTCATGTCGCTCAAGGAAATCGCATAAACTTGCAATGAATTCCAAAGCTTTTAACATACTAGAAGAGCTTCCTTCATCATTTATGCGCAGGGCAACCCATCGGAATAGTATATCTTCATTATCCAAGACAGCCAGTTCATCCTCAGCAATGGCAGCATTCAAATCTCCAAGTGCTTCCAAATGTTCTTTAAAGTTAAAGCTAGGAGCGCTCATCTTCGAAAAAAGAGATGCAGAGACAACTTCCTTCAATTCATTGTGAACTGACTCGATAATAACTGTTGAAAAAGTGTCAAAAGCTATTCCAGGTTTCCTTTTGGGTGCTCTAATTTCTCGGTCCTTTCGTCCAGTATTCCTTTTCAAGGCACATTCCCTTGACTTTTCAGTGATTGTTCGCTTTTTTGGAGTTCCGCTAACATTATTTTCTCGAATCCTAACATTGCTATTCGAACTTTTCTGATGTACCAAGTTCCGTTGAGTACTGGTAGTCACAATTGTCGATTGTGGTCTTCTAAGGGCTCGTTCTCGAGAGCTTCCAGAGCTTTGAGACTTGGATTGATTTGACTCGGACTCCGATACTTCACTCTCCAGCCTTTCCAAAATTGGTTTCATATGTGTCAGTAGGTTTTCAGACTTGGCTTTTATTTGACGTTGAACAACAGATACACCAAGTTGTTGTGAAATCCACTCAATTAGTTGCTCCCCAAATTGACGCACTTCAAGTGTTTTACTTTGTATACAGGCAGTTGCACAATCGACCCAAACCAAAACATCAGCTTCTGTTGCTTCCAAATTCCTATAGTTGTCACATGAGTTGAGATGTGGAAGAATCCATTGCAGGATTTCCTTCCTGAGTTGGGCATTGTCTTGTTGCAAAATCGATGGTAAGTTCTTCAAAAGAAAACCCAAACCAATTTCTGTTCGGCAACGTTCCAAACATGCTAAAGAAGCTTCTCTTACGTTCTTCTTACTGTCTGCAACACCTACTGTGCAAACAGCAGGCAATACATGCTTTGCTATATTAGAACCAGAGCTTCCCAATGATAAAAAAAGCTTTTCTAGTACAACCAAGCCATATGCTGCAAGGTTTCTATTTGTATCACTTATTCTACTCTTAAGTGCATTCACTAGTTCCATATTTACATTTGGTTCGATTGAATATCTTGCATCTCGAAGTATAGCTTCCACGCTACTTAGAGCTTCCTGTCTTATCTTCCAATTTTTATCACCAAGTTCATTTACAAGCTTCGAAGTCACTTTTGAACTAATATCAGTTTTAGAAGGCTTTTCGGAAGCCGAAAAGTTAACGTTGTTTTCTGTAGAAGGAATGGAATCTAACTTGGCATTGGAACGTATGGATCTCTTGGCAATATCAAAGTCTTTCGGCAATTTAGATAGTTCACCTTCAAAACTTGCAATCAATTGAGATTTTACTCCATGTTGCTCTAATGCACAACGAATAGAAGAGTTTGGAAATTTAACCTGCAAAACAGCAGCAAGTTTGGCTGCACCTGAGCGAACCAGCGGAGATGAATGTTCAAACAAGGATGGAAGCAATGACAGAATGGGTTCTTTTGGTATAGCCTCTACATTGAATTCCAAAACTAGTTTCTCGAGCAAAGAGATAATGTTGGTAACTAACTTGGGATTTTTCGCCTCTTTTAAAGTCTTGGATACATAAATGTGAGCAACGGTCACTGGCATCACAATTTCAGCTGCTTCTAAGAGGAAATCTATTGCTAATGATGAAAACTTGGGATCACCCAATTTTTCAACAGAACCAATTCCAAAGTCTTTGAGAAGTTCCGGTTGAATGGTATTGCAGGACTGGCACACAATCTTCAGAATTTCTAGTTTGTTGCGAACGACAATAGCATTGGAATCTTTCAGCCCCCCATTTTTGGATATTACAGTGCAGATGACTTTGGCAAGATGATTGACGTCAACAACACTACGAAATAGTTCGGGAACTGCATTCTTGAGTTCTTCTGTACTCGAAACTCGCTGTTTAAAGTCATTGCTTGAGAAGTGTGCAATGGGAATATTGGGAAAAAGCTGCTTCGCGCTGATTTCGAGTTCCTCTTCACTCAGTTGAGATTCCTGTTGTTCACTGTATACAACCGTTGACTGTGGTTTGACTGTTATCGGTTCTTGATTAGAAATTGATGCAACGTTCTTCGTTCCACTTGGACTAGTGTTTGACTTTTGAGGCTTTGAAGGTTTCGAGGACGTCGAAGAACCTGAAGATACCGACACCGAGTGACGTTTCGATTTGGATACAAGTCTTGGTCTCGAGCTTTTTAGTGACAGTTGCTTGTCGTTTCTCTTGTTGTCCGTTCCTGAAGTAGAAGTAGTATGACTCTCACGTTGATTTGCTTTGGATGTTGTTACATCCCTCGATCTATTGGATGATCCTCGTAACACAGGTACTTCCGAAACAAAGTGTTGGAGCTTTTCTTGTCTTATGGTGTCTAGAGACTCTACAAAAGAAGATAACGTGTTTTCGCCTACCAAGCACGTCAATACTGCCAAACAAGATAATGCAGCGTCTCGCACGTCGGGAGTCGAATCTTCACTAGCTTTGATGAACAGTGGTGCCAAGTCTTTTACGTTACTTTTAAAGGAGGAACCAGGAAAAATGTTGGAACGTAGACAGCTGTCAATCCACTGAAGAGCAAGTGCTCGAGCAGCAGGCACCTTGTTTGACACAGCAGTTGATATTTCTTCCTTAATGTCTGCAAGCTGAATACACTTTTTATAGAAAAGAGTCTTCAATGTGGACATGACTGCATCGACCAGTACTTTGTTCTTTTCCTTTAATCTCATAAGCAATTCGCCTGCAATGAGTCTGCTATAAGTTGCAAAATTTTCTCTAAGGCCTATGGCAAGACTTTCAACGCATCTTGAGGCTGCTGCAGTCACATTCACATTTACTTCTTTTGCAAGAATTCTCTTCAACTCCTTCACTAAAGGGATAAAGTCGCCATTGATAATCTTCTTCCCTTCACAGTTGGTACTTATGTCATCTAGAGCTTGCTTCTTTATCGACCACTTTTTACAATTCAACGCAGTGTAGAAATCAACCTTGTTGCCTTCATCTAACTCGTATTTCATGTGGGAAATTTTTGCAAGCAGATCAATTTCTGGTGCCAAGTCCAGTGCATTGTCGGTTGTTTGCTCGACTTCCTCATCATTTTCATCCTTTTCTTCTTTATCCGCTGTACCATCTTGGTTCATATCGTCGCCTTGCTCTTCTTTGCTCTTTGTAAGACGTTTAGGGCGGGGCTTTTCTCCTTTCCATTCATCAAATGTAGCTTCCAATTCTCGTTTGGTCACTTCTTTGAAGCTTTCAGTAATAGGCTTTATTGCCTCACCAAGCCATTTGTACATTTCGACGATCAATGCTTTCGTAGCGTTTCTAACGTCTGCATTACTGTGTTCCATGAGAGGTGGTAGCAGTTTTGCGACAAACTTGACATTGATCGTGTGGATACCGAAAATATCTACTGCTTCTCTAACAGAGTCTACACAACTGGATACCACCTTTGGAGTCTTGTGGTTGAAACCTGTCGCGATACCCTCTACTGCTTGTTCACCAGCCTCAGCATAGACAAATGCTAGAAACACTTCATGTCCTCGTTGTTTGTTTGTTGGTCTTCCTGTAAAGGCTTTGTCTGCAACAGTTTTGCAAACTTCGGTTGCACATTTTTTTACCTAGTTGAAGGTGATCTCATCAACTGAAGCAGTGAGTATATGTCACTAACCATAGCAGAAGGTGCCCTTTCTGCAAAGATAATAATAGCTTCCAGTCCTGCAAGCTGTGCCGCAGCATTGGCATCTTTTGCAAGTTTCACAAGACAACTTTGGTACTCTTCAAAACGTGCGTTTTCGTCGGTTGAAAGTTTTTGGAACAAAGAGGCCAAATCTTTGTAGCTTTGCTCCCGTACCTTCCATAAGTTATGTGACAGACGATCAACGAGCTTAAGTTTCAATGCCTCCTTTACTTCTTCTTCGGACATGAGTCCTGGTCCAAGACCTACCTATCTATCTACCAACCCTGACGAGAGATTGATCGTTGCAAATTGAAGTTGGTTTGAATTGCCAACGTGTCTTTTCAAATTTACCCGCGTCACTTAATTCGAAAATTAAAAAGTCCCAAACGCATCAATTACTGGTTGGATCCCGTGGCCTAACGGATAAGGCGCCAGACTTCGGTTTGGTACAAGAGGTAATCTGGAGATTGCGGGTTCAAGTCCCGTCGGGGTCGTCGTAGTTTTTGCTTTGGGAACAAATCTTGTTGATAATGAGATGCTATGAAAAGTTGCTGTTTTTGTTTTTCAGTTGAACAGTAAACCTTTGGCGTTAGTCTTAGGAGAGTATGTTGTTCGGAGTGTTTAAGAATTGAGAGTGGTAGGTTTACTTGCGCTGTAAGAAGCTGGAAGCATTCCTGGTTCTATTTAAGAAGGGCTGCTAGTGATTGTCACATTGCTACTTTCTAAAGATAGATGTTAGTTAGAGTTGCCTCAATTTGGTAAGAACCTTTTGAGGGCCTTTCAAAGTAGCAATATGTCAGGTTAGGCGGTAGTTGATCAGAGTTGGATGCTAGCTTTCGAAATGTCGATAACAAGAACCGTTTGCATTGACAAGTTGTTTCCATTCTCGTCACAATTATTTTTGTGGTGAAAGAGGTAAATTTTCTTTAGGGAGTTTCTATTAGATTGCTGTATGCACCCTGTTCAAAGTCATAAAGCTTAAGAGCTCTACGATTAGAGACCAACTCAACTTTTGTCTTCGGAACCTCGCCTTCAGAGAACGAAGCTATATGGATCTTAAGATATAGTGGAAAAGATAGTCTTCTTCAAAATCTCAAAAGAGCAATCAGTAAAAAGGAAGACTTGAAAATACTAGTTTTCAAGAAAGGATTCGCTTCGGATAAAAATTGTAGCTCTATGTCACTAGATTTCAAGAAGGATTAAAATAGTTTTGTATTGAATAAAGCAAACAGGGAGAATTTCATGCTAGCCAATCCCAAAGGCACCAAGCACAAGGAGTAATTTTAGCTTTCCTTACGAATAATCTACTGGAAGTCTTGCGGAGCAATTATCTCCAAAAATAGCATTGCATTTACGGAACAAAGTTGTTTAGGTTCAAAGTCTACTTCTTGTCATAAATCGCTATATTTCTTCAATTATTTGAGCTGGATAGTTGTGGTACCGAAAGTCAAATTGAGAGATTGCGTTTCAGCTACCATGGTCAGGCGAGTCATCAGAGTTTTAGAACAGCTTTACGCTAGCCCATGCTTTTGGGTAACTCTACCCTTTTCTGCAAGAAGGCTACGCACAGGACAAAGGTTTTTTCTAGATAACGGTGAAGAAGTTGAATTTGACTGTCCATATAGTAGTCTTCTTACTCCAGGACAGCAGTTGGAGACAGAACAAGGAGATATTGTGGAGATCATAGGCGAAGAAGAGCCAGTTTCTGTTGCTATGTTACGTCAGAGTCATCCTGTGTTATTCGGTAAGGCGTTTTATATTTTGGGAGTTTTTCGGATACCCTTTGAATTGGGTAGAGATTGGTTGCGATATCCAGTAAACAACCAAGTTGATAAGAAACTGGCGGAACTGGGTTTAGAAATATATACAGAGAAAGCCATCTTCTGCCCAGAGAGAGATACGTTTATGTATCAGACTTTGATAGAGGCTTTGGGATATCCCAACAGTGCAGTAACGACGAACAGTTTTTCACTATCTAATGGTTCTGCCCAAGGTTATATTCAACCTGCAACTCCATTTGATAGACCTAGCGATTCCACTGGTTTTATAAGTGATTCCCCTTATCAAGAGGACGTTTCATATCAACCCAATCTTCCGAATGTACAGGCACAACCCGAGTATAATAATAGAGTATATATCGTCCAAGACCAATATGGTTACGATCCTAATAATATTCAATATTTGCCACCTCAATCTAATTCGGGAGGTTTCTTCAGAAGGTTGTTAGATGACTTGTAAAGTTTCTTCATTATTGTTTCTATCTGGACAAACTTCCTTGTACGACATTCCAACAAGTTTTCTCTTCTAAAAACAGTTTCTCTCGTCTCCTCAATTTCTTCTCCTGAGGAGGCATATTTTGTTTAGGCACTGTTGAACTTTCAGAACAACTAAGATGTTCTGAAACATCATTCTTACTTTCACCGCCTGATACGCTCTCTAAAATTAATTCCTATGCAGCAAGTCAACATATTTTGGAATCAAACTACTACCACTAGTTGGTTTTAAAATAACAGGCGAAATATAGACAATAAAAATAGACATGACAACATCAATACAAATGGTTTCTGATTATCATTTATATAAGGCAAGGTAGAACTGGAACATGTAAAGTCTTATCCTATTAAAGACTATCAACAAAGGTCTATTTGATACGCTAATCAAGCACAGCAATAATGGCTGAGGCTGGTTTGGGACAGTTAGATCTAGGCGATACTGCTTGGAAGGCCCCAAGTCGAATATCCCTCTTATGTCAACAATTTGAGATTTGTGACAGTTAAAAGTCTTAAATTTCCTAGATACTTTGGAATAAAGCACTGTGCTAATAAAAAAATCTTTCCACATGACTTGGTCATATACATTTTCTAGAAACTTTTCTACTTCTGTAACAATTGCTATCGAAGTTATTCACATGTTTATCTTCGATCTTTACAAGCTATGCCAAAATAACAAAAATTTCCGTCACATTTTGGGCAACTGTCTATCTAACTCATTTTTTCAAGCAGTCTAAAGGTTTTTATTATAATACTTTTTTGACTCATTTCTATTCAAAGATTTTTCGACCCAAGACAATGTTGCTTATAAATGGATAGTTGACTCAGAATCAATGTTCAATGCTTTCATGTCTGAATGTCTACGGCCTCTTTGCAAGAGAATCAGGAAGAGAAAACCTTCATGGCTAGATGATAGCATCAACCAAAATTGTCTATTCAGGAAGGATTCTTTATGAAGCGTTTAAGAATAAAATTTCTAAAGAGCAATTCATCAGTTCATTTCCTAGAGACTCCCGATATGAATATGAGACGGTTCTACTATTGACTTTTACATACGTATTCAATGATGTAACTGGAAAAATTTCAAGTTTTTTTAAAATTTGAAAAGAGCCTTGAGGACACTAAGAAAATTTTATCGGTACACAAGGCTTGATGCTTGAGCCAAGTCTAAACGAAATCAATCACATTAGATGAGACATTATATATGACACTGTCAAAATTTCGAGTCGATGACTTTGCGTTTGAACCAATTACTCTGTACTTGAATGATTTCTTGATTGACACAATCAATTTTCGAAGTAATCTATGTATATAGTTTACAGGAGTAGTCAGGCCTCAGTATTCAAGTACATCAAAATCTCAAGGCTGTCAACTTGGATTCAAGGCTCCAACTCTTCTAAAGTCAGTTTTACTGTGACGAGTATCTCTGGCTTCTCAGGATTGTGAGGATTGCAACTGTTGGACAAATTCTTAGCATCACCAATCTAGCATGTATACCATTCTCTAACAATTCGTACTCCCTTTAAAGTCTATTGAAACTTCTCTAGTTTATTTCATACCTATAATAAGCTGAATTGCAAAACTATTATTCGCTTCCAAATCTTTTGCAGTGCTACTGCAAAAGCAACCCAAGTATAAACCTATCCAAATGAATGAATCAGTAATTGTGAAGAAAGGACCAATTCGTACTGGGCTCATTATTATTATTTGTAGAATCGAAAAAAATGTAGATTAGATTCTGTTTAAAAGCAAAGTTCGCTCCAAATAGAGTTGCTATTTGTCGACAAGAGACAATCCCGAGACTGATATCTCAAGAATAACAGAATACTTGAAATGCCCTAGAAATACTCTAAGCTTCAATCTTACATCCATACAACCAGTATCAGATAGTAATGATAAAAGAATAAATTGTTTTCATAGAACATTGGATTATGATTCATTCTCTCAAAGATACAACTCACAAGACAAAAGATAGCAGTACAATTCATTTTGAAAAATAAAGTTACATTGAAAGACTGTATTGGGATATCCAAAGTATTTTGAAAACTAAAGCAAAGGAAGAAATATTCGCTACGAGAACAAACCTTGAACACTACGATAAGGTAGACTAGTGTATGTTGAATTGACAAAGTGCAGAGATCTTGAAAAATATTGTATTCGAAACAAGTTGTCTAGTAAAGGATTGAGTGAATGAGATGAAATAAAAAAGATTGTTTCAAAGATATATCAAATTTGATGAACATTCCACATTCTAAAGCTGTTTTGGGAAATAGTTTGAATCCAAATTTGCAAACAGAATTCATTGAGTTTTGTCAATCACACAAGTTCTATTTTTTTCATTTGGTTCCCTTTATCGATATTCACAATATATAAAGAATGTATGCAAAGAAATGAATGTGGTAAAGGAAAGGCGAACATGACTCGTTCAATGAGTTATTGTTCAAAAAGAATTTACTTGAATTATTCGGTTGATTGATAAATTTTATTCAAAAGATCAAGAATTATAGGGAAATTATTGGTTTTTAGAACTTTGTACACTCAAGAGACAATCAATGAACCGTTATCTTTTCATTCTATTTCACATGTCAGTAAAACTCTTCTCCTCTTAAAACTCTTTCTGGTAAAAATTTGAAGCTTTGGCAGTATGTAAGAGAATATGGAACAGAAAGAGAATAGATTCATTTTTATTCCTCAAATAGTGAAAGGTTGCAAAAGTAACAACAAAAAAGGCCAAGAGATTGCACAATAGAGATAATCATACTATACAAGGAGAAGCCACTGAGAAAGAATGGAATTCAAACTATAGTCCAACTTTATTTCTAAACACAGAAGGAAGAAAGACAGTAGTACTACAAAAAACAGGAACAAAGAATCAACTGCTTTCTAATATATAACAAAATAGCCTACCTGACGAATGATTCTCTGAGTTCAGTCATTATTAAAAAATAAAAATTGAACAAGAAAGTCATGTCATAAGTGTACATATTGAGAAGCCAACAAAGTGATTCTAAGCTTAGCCCTGTTGAGAATAGATAAAAAGAGTTTTAAAATGTTTCATCCAAAACTCAAAGTTCATTTTTGGGGAATTCAAGAAGACTACCAGTGTAATAGCCATCATTATCTTCATCATGGCCATTTTAGTGTCATCAACGGGAAATAACTATAGTATATTTGGAGCTTACAGGAATGATTCAACTCCAATGAATTTTGCAATCGACAATTGTAAAGGTTATTCTATTTAAAATGGATTCGAAACATCCTTATAAATAAGAATTGGGTTTCCACTCCAATTCGTTCGACATACTTGCCCGAACGGATACAAATATAGTAGAATTGTGACCATAGACAGATGCGTTTTGAATCACAAGAACAATTCAAGCATAGAATCGAAGCACAAAAGAAGCTACGTATTTACTCAATTCATTTTGTTGGAGAGTAGCATTGTTGGAGAGTAGCATTGTGACGTGCAAAGATTCAAGATTCAGTGAAAGTAAAATAATTCCGCTTCAATGGAATGATACTGCCTCAAAACAAAACGATAAATTTCGACAATAATTCCTAAAAGCATTAAACAGTGGGTTTCAACGTGAAACTCTTCGAGACCAAACTTTGCCATCCAAGACCTGCTAGTATTGGTCGTAAACTTTCAATGACTTGAAACTTGAGTTCCATAAAGCTTGAAAAATACTTGTCTTGAGTCCAAGTTCATGTTGTACGTACCTCAACCTGGATCCTTGTTGAAAACTGTCGCTCTTCATTTTCTGGTAAATTTATAGGCGTTTCTTACTATGTAGAGTACTATAAAAAGAAAAGTCGGCACAAAAAGCTGCCAATTGTTTCAAGTTCGAACCCCTGTTCCCTATATAGTCTTGTAGTGTAACTTGGTTTTTCAAGTCAAAGTATACTACAAAGTAAAGCCTTGTGAATTACTGCTATGAATCTTCTTTTGTGGCACACTCATCAAGGTCTTTTGTAGCACTCGAAGTATATTCTGTGTTGATTCTTGTGTTTTTCAAACAACCGGTTCCTTTATTTGTCGGTTTATGACCATTTCGAGTCTCACCCAACTGGAGATGAGAGAGGAGCGAATTGCTTTGATTGGAACAGGCGGAGTGATGATGGCAGCTTTCAACCTTGCGTTGACCGACTTGAAGAAATCACCAAAGTTGCGATATATGAGCTAGTTGACTGGGAATTAGATAAAGCTTTATGACTGTTTGAGTGCTTGACCAGTTGATATGTTTCAAAATTGTACAACAGATCCAACTTTGAGATTTGTCGCTGCTTTTTAGAATATATGTAGAAACTAGCTAACTTTGAAATTTTTTTATGAGAGCGGAGTTTTAATAGAACTTTTATAGATGCGTCTGTGTTGTTTATCGGAGAAACTCTGAGGGAACTAGAGACTGAGTTCCGGTACTAGCTTCATAGCGTGTTCAAGTACTCTGGGTATGGTTGAAAAATTTAGGAGTTGCTGCTTTCTTTCCTTTTTGCTCTTTGTTTTATGGTTTTACTAGCACAGACAAATTGTTGTCTTGGGAAGCCACCCTTGACAACTTGGTTATGTTTTTCAACTTTGGACTGCTCTAGTGTTTCTAGAATTTTCCGTGATAGATTGTTGAGTTTTGTGAAACACAGACTGTCTGAAACTTTGCGCTGTTTTAGATGTATGGGAGGAAGTGTGCCGAGCATCTGTGTTGGTGACTTTTGTTGTCAAGGGACAAACAAGGCAAGGATCTTGCAACGACACTTATTATGTGAGTCGTGACGCTATGCCATTATGGACAGTTTTCATATATAGCTTTTATACAAAATAGAAAGAGTCAACAACTAATTCGCTATTTTCGCAATTCAATTATACAAAAGCAGAATATGCAACACTTGGTCTATGTATTCAAGCTGTTTGAGAAACTTGACTGGATTCTTTATCAAAATACTTGTAGGCAAAATACAAATTATATACATGTGTCACTTCCAATGTGTACTTAAACGTTTTGTTGATAATTGAAATACTCGACCAGCGTGTATAAACTCTGATCTGCACAAGTCTAAAAAGTACTTGATACTGGTAACACAAAAATCACAATCTTTCAAACTGCAAACAGCTCAGCTAGATATTTATCAGCACAAGTGTTCACTCTACTTGCCGAAATTTCTCCATGACAACTTGCCAACTACACACCAAATCGTTCCAAGTTGTGCGAAACACGTCTTTCTTCTTGAACGTGGCAGATAATACTTTCTTGAAATGATTCCTATCAAATAGAGCTCAATGTTCTCCAAATCAACTTGAAGCAAGTAAATCTCCAAGGTGAATAACAAAGGTGAGTTTATCTCACTATACAATGGCGGGCTTTACTCTCAGGGGTATGACGACACTCATTCTGACACAACGGTTCTCTTCAAATAATGCAACCTTAGAGAATCAATAGTATTCTAGGTAAACCTTTGAGTGGAAGGTTCCCTTGGAAAGTTTTCACTAGGTACACATAAAACTATATATGGCACTTTTGACGATACTCGAAGAGCTCTTCAACATCACTTTGCTCAATCTTCCTTTTGTGATTGTTTTGCTCAACTGTGGCTGTAGTTGCTTTGTTACCACCTGTTTTGAAGTGGATAAAATTGTTCCTTTTTATGAAAATTCAAGTAGAGTTGAATTTAGAGAAGAACTTTTTAGTACGACCAAACTTTGAGGTTTTATGATTTCGCATTTTTTGAAATACCAACCAAGGCCCGGTTTGGTTTGGTCGTTTCCTGTCAACGACTTGGTTTGAACCTCAAAGTCGCTTCCAAGTTCTTGTCGAATGCAGCGTAGGTACTGCTCGAGAATTTGCTGATCTTTAGTCTCTGGTCTGTTTGAAGACGTTGACCCTGCGGAGTAGTGGGGAACCAGTCGGCACAAAGGCTCCAAATAGTCTTTGACCTTGAATCCTTGTCCCACTCTAGTCTTCCAATGTAACTTAGTTTTTCCATTTGAATTGTACAGCTAACTGTTGTCCTGTGAACAACAGAGGAGGACTCTCTCTTGTGGAACAATTACCAAGATCGTTTGTAACAATCGGAGTATATTCTGAGATGAGTCTCTTTGGCTCTTCACAAAAACGATTCTTGTCATTGTCAGTTTTTGTCTATTGAGAATCTATTGTCCAAGTGGAGAGGGGAGATTGGCTCGTGGCAACTCAACTGTGCAGTTCAACTGTGAGTTGCTGTTTCGAAAACGGACGTGAACAGAGTTTGTACACCCACTTTGAAGCATCTTTACGTCGTTGTTTGCTAATCTTACTTGACGAGGTCACTTGAAGGATGCAAATTCGAAACAAGACTTGGAAGAAAAAGAGTGTCTGATGGGAAAAACTTTCACAAAAGAGAGGCTTCGCAACTCGTCGGCATAGTGTATGTTTGGAATAGCTACCTTAGTCTTTTGTGCTCAAGTCTATAAATACTTAGCAGTTGACAGTTTGTGAGACACAGTTTTGGAAAGGATATTGTTTGAATTGTATTACTGTAGGCAATTAAATAGTCCTCTCTTTCTATTGGGAAACCACAACCAGTTATACAACGTACAATTCTATAAAAAGGCTGACAAGCACAAAGTATACAAACTGACAACTGTCCACGAAATTATGAATACATTGCTCATTTTAGACAGCGATTCTTTCTGCATATTAAATTACTCTACTGAGCAACATTCCTATATATGCGCAAGATATTCCAGGATCTTCCTACTTTACAAAGCAAAATTGAGCAAGACATGAATATTTTATTCTTGATGCCCTGTTTACTTGAACGATCGATCTTCATACTGTGGGTACGGTTGCTAAAATTTTATTTTCGTAGAAGTCTAGCGTCCGTGAATGAATACACACTGAATTTCGTGACTAGTTAATTATACAAGAAGAACTCTAGCCAACATTTGGATTGACATAATGATGAAAATGTCTGAAAGGCAAGGAATTTTTTTTCATTCAATTGATAATAAAAAATGTACACTACACGTAATTTCATTTATAGACAAATTACCTTGTCAATTATATACAAACGAGAAAGAATTTTAGCCAAGAAAGAAAGACAAACACCAACTGTAATACACAGCACAAAAAAAGACCATTATAGAAGGAAAATACAATTGACAATATCCAAGAAATCGAATCTTGGCAATTTGCATATGCTTTAACCCAATTCAGGAGAGGCGACACTCAACGTTTAGCCACTTTGAGTCACAAACCCGTAAACAGAGAGACTTCAGAGAATCAACGCAAATTCTTAAAAAAAGGCAAAAACTAGAATTGACCATTCAAGTTTTACTAATCAGCCAATCAGAATTATTCATAATTGGACAGAGCTGGGGCCAATGCAGTAGAGCTATCACCCAACGCCCAAAAAAGAAAGTTCTCGTATCGCTTCATAACAAAAACTTTATTATGAAGAACAACTATACAAAAATGCTTCTAAGACCACAGTTTAAAAGAAAAGTTTCAAACAACCCAATATCAATCAAAACAATAAATAGAGATGCAAGACAATTGACATGAGATGCTTTATTTATCACAGAAACTTATTGAAGACAACATGTACTTGTGAGAGTTCCACATAGAATATTCAATTGAAAAGAGAAAAAAAACCCAAAAATTTCTGGCAACAACAATATTAGCTCAAAACGAACTACTCAGCCAAAACAAGGACAAACACAATCAAATTGCTAAATTACAGGGTATCTAAGAGAAGAAAAAGTTTACGAATTTTATATAACACAGTGGCGAATTAAAACAATTAGGAAAACATATAAAAGCGGACCATACAAAAAGTTCGGAATAAAATACATTAAAACTATAAAGTTGTCTATAATAAACAATGCTGAAATCATTTCCAATTGCACTGTGATGTGAGAGGAAAAAGATTAACATAAAAAACACCTAAAGTAGTATCTGGAAAATATTATATATTCAAAAACCATACACACTCAACAAGAACAAATGCAATTTTACAAAGAAACCTCTATTCTTTACAAGCGACTAAATTAGAAAGTGATATCTGTGAAATCAATTGTAGCAAGTAATATATAGAACCTTAGTAGATTGTGTTGCAAATGAAAAACTTGTTGCATTGTAGATTTTACTAGGCTGAATTAGAATCCAAGCTTAGTCGTTGGGAAATCCATTAAGAAGTTATTTGAGTTCACACGAGGGTTCATGGATTCATTCCCCCTCATTTTCCTCTATTGCCTTTTGGCTGTCATGGGCTGCTTTTTGTTCTACGTAGCCAATTCTCGACAAAATTCAAAAATTTTTCAAAATTTTTTTAAAGCAGATATTTGTGGAAAGAACTTGTAGAAATTGGTTTGTATATACTAATTTGCGTTTTCTTGTTTCATATGAACTTTTTCACGATTAGCCAAGAGCAAGCTCCAACTGTCTAAAAAATGGATAGAGTGCTATTTATTTGTAAATATAAAGATAAGTAGTGGTCGAAATCAACAGAAATGGAGGAGTAAAAGAGTCGAACTTACCAAGCTCTTCCTTCATATTCCATTGTCCTCTGGAAAAGTTGAGGAAAGACCAACGATTGATTCAAAATCTCTATGGTGCATTTTTGCATACACGACATAGTTGGAAATTCTTGAGCCAGTTTGCAAGTACACTAGAATATTTACAAGTAGAGCTTCTCCTGCAGTGTCTCAAATACCACAGTATTTCAAGTTGAGCCGTCAACAAAGACTGCTAGTCTCAATCTTGCTCTTGCTTCCTATTAAAACGTAGAAATGAATATGTACCTCAGTAGAAGGCATTCATTTAATTTCTATTCGCCACGTACCGATCTAAACGCTAGATAAGTATGAAAAGCAATACGCATTGAAATTTCTTATGGTAATAATGGAAGAAATAGAATTTCGATTGGAGGACTTCCCAAGCAAAGAGTTTCAAGTAGAAAATTCTAGCAAAAAGAGCTAGGAAGAAACCAAAATATTATGCAATGCATACTAAAAGACTAAAAAAGAATTTAAAGATAAGAAAACAAAGAACAAATTGATTGTAAAGAAAAAGAGTGAAAGTACAATATGACCAATAAGGAAAAATGCCACGCAGTGATATAATCTTCTAATAGTTATTGCGCAAAGTATTGACCAGGTAGACATAAAGCAACAAGAAAGAGGAAGAACAGCAGACATTATGGAATATTAATGTTGTCGTTGTTAACTGCTTCTTTCAATTGAAAGCGTTCTTTATGGCATATGTATGGTATGGCTTATTTTTGGTTCAATATGTATACCATCAGCAAAGTAGCATTATAGCATACAAAGATACTCACAGAATGAAATAAGGAGTATACAATGATCATAAGAAAATAAAACCCTGTTTTGCGAAATTGCTAAGTGATAGATAGGACAACATAAGGAAAAAAATAGGGCGAAACAAGTTTGTACTCTTCAAACCACTGTCATTGTATCGAGAAAGGCTCTAACACGGTGGATTCCGTGTAAGATGGTTGCAAAAAAACGGAGCCAATTTAGTTTTGCAAGGTTTGAAGTAAATAATAAATTATGTTAGCTCCAAACAAATGAAAAGGTTTCCCCGAAACAAGTACTAGAGAAAATTCATGATCAGTCAAAAGCAGTACAAGTGCGCGAGTATGTTAGGGGATGAAGATTTCATAGGCGAAGATGAATTGACACGAATAGATCAACAAGCAAAACAAAACTTAAACACTACCCAATAACAAAGCAACAAGGTAAGTCAAAATATTTGAATTATTAAATAATTCTTTGCTTTATAACATTGGTTTCACGAGAACATAATTCATTGAAGGAAAGCACATGACGTATGTCATAGGACACTAGACAATTCTTTTTTTCTTAGACCGTTGTAACGTTTCTTTCTTTCGTACACATATAGACTTATAAATGAACGATACAGATAGCGATTTTGAAAATAACCCATAGAGAAGAGAAAGACAGCAAGAGAAATAGAATCTCTAGATAGTTGAAGAATTCTCATATACTACTTGTCTTTATTGAATAAGTATATCTCTAATTGTTTTCTTCAACGAACATCGATCGATAATGCAAAAGATAGTAAGAAGAAGTGTCCAAAATGCATGTTCAACGAAAAACCTACCTTATTCTCAGTCGGAAACAATTCAGTGCTTTTGTCAAATTGAAATACTTAAAAGAAATTTTATATATTTAAGAAGGAAAGAAACAAAAACAACAGGATGATTCCAAAGAACAAGAATCAAAATACAACAAACTCATGGAGGAAAGGTGCTCTTGAGAGATATGTTTCCCTACAAGCTGTTATTCAAAGCATAGTCAAACTGACATCAAGCATATAATGTCCAAGATGCTACAGAAAAAGTTGAACTTTTGTGGCTAGATTGCAACTACTTAATTCATTTGAGGCCTTTTTATGAGAAGAGTGTGGCTTGCTTTGTCTTCATTATATATATCAACAGTACAATTCGTGTATAATATTATGCCGATCAACATAAAATAGAACACAATGGATCCAGTTACCATAAGAAAGCAATTTTTTTTTTCAAAAAAAGTGTCTGATAAAAGATGCCACATAGTAACAACCAACAGTTGCAAGATTCTACTTTTCGAAAAACTGTCGCCTTTCAATATCGAAGACGACTATATTGAAACAAGCCATGCAATACGTTAGGTGTAAAAATTACCAGATTTAGATTTCGTAATACATCGAATTCATAACCAAATTGCTCAGCTCCCCCCAAAAATTAAAAACTTCGATAAAAGTGAAACAAATGAAACAATTGGATATCGCTTACATGCAATACAAATACAACTGTGGGGGTGATTCCCAAAAGATTTTAAAGTAAGAATTACTTTGTCACTCGAGGTAAATTAGCAAATTCACAAAAATCTTCGAGAATGTTGACACAATTTCACATATATGTAGCCCAATCTAAACCACTTAAATTTATATTCTACTAGATTCTTTTACGACGATCTAGTGAATTGCGAAAAACACATGCCTTTTAGAAAAAGGAATGAAAAGTCGTGTCTTTTCAAATAAAAAATTTAACTGTTTTTTGTAAAATTATCTACGTTTCATTAGAAGAGCTAGAAAAATGTCGTCTCGAATAGAGTTTATAGAAAAAGAAAGAATTTAATAAGGTCGGCCCATGAAAAAATTGAAGAATTTCAATGCATAACTTGTCTTTTATGGCATCAGTATTCCTAGCGGTTCTCAGGGGTAGACAGTGGTGATAATGCGATATTTAGTAAAAAGAAAAGTAGAACAAATTTGCATATAAAGAAGATCATTGTATTCTCACCTCGAACAGTTTAGTACATAGGTGAAATAAAACCTAGAAAAGCTTCATTACACATTCAAGGATTATAAGACAGAAACCACAAAAGGAACAAAGATAGTAGTACTAGAAGAGAAAGGATAAAGAAAATCAATGTTTTGAAATGTGAACAAAGAGCCTAAACGATGATTGAATCTTCTAATTCAGTCATTCTTATAAAATAACGATAGAACAAAAATCTATGGCATAAGAGTCCGCACATGAAGAACCAACAAATTGATTCGGAGTTTGACAATGTTGAGAATAGATAAAAGGCGGCCCGAAAAGTTTACCAAAATACAAAGTTTTGATTTTGAAAATCCAAGAATACCATAAGCATTGTTCATATTTTGCTAAATATGTATAGCGACACAATATTTCAAGTTAAGTGTACTCACAGATTGAAACAAGCAGAACCTTTAGGCCGTTAGAAAGTAAAACTACCTACCAATTGTTTACATTTTCAATAACACTGCAAGTAGAATACAATAAAGTGACCAAAAAACACTACTTAAATTTTGCTATCTAAGACAGATATTTCAAGACGATTTTCATAGGGCAAGGTTCAACCATAGAGGTCTTGGTGAAACGATCGAAACAGAAGTTTCGACACTAACCAAATTGAACTATTATTATTATGTATGCACTGAAGATAGCAACGATCTTAATAAGAAACATCAATAAAGAAATATCAATATCGTTACTAAGTAATACCCATACACACTAATATGAAAAGAGAAATTTGTGAGAAACATTATTGTGCCATTAATGCATAAAAAAAGTTCAAGAATTTATAAAATTTATGCCAATATTAAAAGAATAAAGAAAAAGATTTCAGCAGTTCAGTTTCAGTTCTATTATATTGGCATTATGGAAAGGTATTGAAGAGAAGTTTATGCAATACATCAAAGGGGAATAGCAATCTTTGCATTATAAGGGCTACATTTGACTCTAAAGTTTGTCAAAGGAACAATACAAATACCAATTTTATAAGGAAGCCATAGAGTAATAAGCATTTAGAGAAATAGAAACTTGAGAGTACATTGAAGAGTTTTCATATACCACATGTCTCTTACATCATCAGTACCTTGAACCTGTTCTCGTCCTGTAGACATTTGTCGACCGTGTGAAACGAAGTAAAAAAGTTACATCAAACTGCTCACAAAGAAGAAAAATACAATACTTTTGATGAAAGTGAATTTAGCAACTATACCACATTGAAATACAGAAGAAAAAATATTTTTTTTCTCATTGGAGGAAAAGTAGAACAAAGGATGGACAATCCTTGAAAACAACAATGAAAGCAGTAAGAAACAAAGAAATGAAAATGTTAGTAGTGTCAGATTGCTCTACTGTTGCAACGACTTGTTCACGTACATGCTCGCGTCTTAGATTTATGACACCAGAAGGGTACCATTCAAACGAATCACTTAAATTCTCGAAAAAAATACAAAAAACAGCAAAAATTTGTGAACTCCAAAAAAAATCTGAACTAAACGAGGAATGTAACAACTAAGTCTAGTTTCCAATCCAAAAAAAGCTTAAACAAAGTGTAGCTTACAGGAAACCAACCTTGGTCAGAAGCACAACGAGCATAAAAAAAAAACAAGACGTAACTATTCTTTGGCAAAAAACATAAACAAGAAATCAGACATAAACAATTTACTCCGCCCACTCCTACTTTGAGACTACTAGAGTGCAACGAATCGAAAAAAAATGAATGTCCTGGCTGAAAGCAATAAGCATTTTTTTCTTATTTCAGTTTTATTAGGTTTCATTAGGATATAATTTCAAGTTAAACATGCATATTTATCTAAAATTTCAAACACTATTGGAAGACATTAACAGGGTGATTTAAGGTAAATTCATCCAATATTAGAAACCAAAAGGATCATACACCAAATAGATTCTGCAAAAATACTAGACAAAGCAAAATATCATGATATGAAAAAACTCTATCACTTTAATGTGCCACTCAGTCAATCAAGAACGACGGTAACAATGTTAATAACAACAAAAAAGGAACCAATCAAGAAAAATGCTCACAATTTCTAAAAACCTCACGATATCGAATTACTGCAAAGCAACAGAAATGCTTCAACTCAAAAAAGCTTTAAAAAATAGCGCCTTAAAATTTTCAATAAATTCTTAGGTTTTCCAGTAACAAACAAAAAATACAAACGTACGAAAAGATAGCTCACAAGGCAAGTCACTTCATCACTGGCAAAACAAGCAGTACAGTTTGAGAATAATTATTTTCACCAGACTAAAAGCAAAAGTAAAGGTTTTGGTAGAACCAATTCACTTTCTTTCTCTAATGCATTGTGATGACCGAAAACATAATAAATTTTCAAATGCGGATGTTTTGGTACAGGGCAATGGGAGCTTTTTTATCAGGGTTTATTAATTTTTATTAAGGTTTATTGCTGTTTTTATCTAAAGTCACCAAATTATAGAAAAATATTAACAGGATAAATAAAGACACATTCATCCATTATAAGAAAGCTCGAGTATCCTTTACACAACATATAAGGGTTCAACGAAGAACAAAGAAAACTGATATGTATTAAAAGCTTTAAAAATTCATTTACAACTTGGTCAATGAAAGACGACAATGTCAAAACAACAGTTACTACAAAAAAGTTTCCATTTGAGCAAACCGCTTAAACTTTTCAATGAACACAAAACAACAGAAAAATGCCTAAACAAAAAAGGGCGACCAATATTTACGAGTAAAATGTAAACATTCTCTTTACGTTTGAAGCATTCTCGCAGTAAAACTCAAATAGAAACAGAACCGAAATAAGCTCATAAAAGAAGTCACATCGTCATCTTTAGAATACTCCTAAAAAATTTGCGACATAATTGATTCTACTAGAAGCAAGGGTAAAAAGCTTGATAGGATTAAGCGGCTTCTCTAATGCATTAATGAAAAAAATGAGTGACTTGCAAAATAAGTGCAGCCTGGCAGAAGGAAGCATGCATTTTTTTGTCTTATTGAGGTTCTACTGAGGGTTTACTATAGGGTCTACTTATGCTGTACTATTAGGGTTTATTAGGGAATGTTAGGGAATATTAAGGTTAACCGAAAAGAGCCAATAAAAGAAGTCACAACGCCATCTTTAAAATACTCATTAAGAATTTGCGACAAAACTGATTACATTAGAAGCAACGGTAAAAAGCATTATAGAATAAAGCGGATCCTGGAATGCATACATGAAAAAAGAAATGATTGAATTGCAAAATGTGTGTAGCCTGGCCGAAGGAAGCATGCATTTTTCTTTCTTATTGAGATTTTACTGATGTTTACTATACGGTCTACTTATAGTTTACTATTAGGGTTTAATAAAGACGATTCTCATAAGGTTCAACTATGAAAGTCTTGGTAAAACGATCGAAACAAAAGTTTCGAAACTATCCAAATCGAAAAGTTTTTCATTATATATGCACTGGAGATATCAACGAATTTAATAAGAAAAGGAAATAAAGAAATATCATTATCGTTACCAAGTAATACCCATACAAACCTATATGAAAAGACAAATTTGCGAGAAACATTACTGTAGCGTTATTGCATAAAAAATTCAATAATTTTTAAAATTAATGGCTACACTAAAAAAAAAAGATTTCAGCATTTTAGTTTCAGTTCTATCATAATGGCACTATGAAAAGGTATTGGAGAGGCATTTATGCAATGTATCAAAGGGGAATAGGCAATCTTTGCATTATAAGGGCTACACTTGTATCCAAAGTTTATTAAAGAAACAATACAAATACCAATTTTACGAGCAAACCAAACCATAGAATAGAAATCAGAGAAATAGAAAGAAGAGGATATATTGAAGAATTTACATATACCACATGTTGTTTACATCATCAATACATTGAACCTGTTCTCGTGGGGTAGATATTTGTCGACCGTGTGAAACGAAGTTAACACGTTACAGCAATCGACTCGTAGAAAAAAATACAATGCTTTCAATGAAAGGGAGTTCATTTGCTATATGACAATGAAATACAGAAGAAAAATGTTTTTTTCATTTATAGAAAAGTAGTAAAAAGAAGGGACAACCCTTGAATGCAATAACGAAAACAACAAAGAATAGAGCGAGGAAAATGTTAATTGTGACAGATTGCTCAACTGTTGCGACGACTTCTTCGCGTACATTGCTCGTTTTTTAGACTAACGTAGCCAGAAGAGCACCATTTAAACGAAAGACTTGAAATCTCAAAACAATGCAAAAGAAGCAGAAAATTGTGAACTTCAAAAAATCTGAATTAAACAAGGAATGTAACAACCAACTCTAGTTTCCAATCCAAAAGAATCTTAAACAAAATGTAGCTGACAGGAAACCAAACTTGGTCAGTAGCACAACGAGCATAAAAAATAAAAAATACGTAGCTATTCTTTGACAAAAAGCATAAATAAGAAACCAGACACAACCAATTTACTTTGCGTACTCCTACTTTGAGACAACTAGAGCGCAATGGATTGAAAAATTAGGTATGCCCAGGCTAAAAGCAATAAGAATTTTTCTTTATTTTGGATTTCAAGGCTTCAGTAGGGTATAATTTCTAGTTAAATAAGCATATTTAACTAAACTTTCAAATACAATTGGAAGATATTAACAGGGTGCTTCAAGGTAAATTCATCCAATATCAGAAACCAAAAGGATCTTACACCAAATAGATTTGGCACAAATATCAGACCAAAAAAAATAATGTGAAAACCAAATATAAATTTACTGTTCCACTAGGTCAATCAAGAATGTCGGTAATAATGCAAATGACAACAAAAAGGAGCTACTTAAGACAGATGGTCACAATTTCTAAATGCCTCCCAAATTCGAATTATTGCAAAGCAGCAGAGAAATGCTTCAACTCAAAAGAGCTTTGAATTAAAAATACCATCTTAAAATTTTCCTTAAATTTCCAGGTCTTCCCTTAATGAACAACAAATACAAACATACCAAAAACTGGCTTACAGGCACGTCATTTTATCACTAGCAAAACAAGAAGCACCATTTAAAATTGACTAATTTTACGAGACTAATAGCAAAAGTAAAGGTCTTCATAGAAAAACATCGCTTTTTTCTTTAACAAAACAATATGACATAGACAGTGATAATTGTTCAAATGTGGATGGAATGATACAGGGCAATAGGAACTCATTTTCTCAGGGTCAATTAAGTTTTATTTAGGTTTTGTACTGTTTTAACCAAAAGTCATATGCTATAAATAAATATAAACAGGATAAATAAAGGAACATTCATCCATTGTAAGAAAACTTGCGGATTCTCTACACATTATACAGGGCCTTAACTAAGAACAAAAAAAATGTAATAAAAGCTTTAATAATTTGCTTAATAACTTGGACAATAAAAGAGAAAGGAAATAAGACTAAAATCAACAAAAAAAAACTTTATTGAAGCAAACCACTTAAAATTTTTAATCGACACAACACACCAAAAAAACGGCTAAGCAAAAAAGGACGACAATTAATTAACGATAACATGTAAACCTTTTTTTGGGATTCTAAGTGTTCCCGCAATCAAACTCAAATCCACAAACAAAAAGAAGAACAAACCAAAAGTCATATGGCCATTAGAAAAACCTTCATAAAAACATGCGGCCTAATAAATTATACTAGAAGCAAGCGTAAAACGCGTGATAGAATTGAAGGACATTCATCTCTGATGCATTCATGAAAAAAAAGCAGTGAACTTTAAAATACACGTAGCCTGACAGAAAAGAATATGCATTTTTCTTTCTTATTCAGGCTTTAGTGAGGTTTTACTGAGGTTGTACTAGGTTCTATTAAGGTTTATTAGGTTCTATTAGGTTCTATTAGGGTTTATTAGGTTCTATTATGTTCTATTAGGTTCTATTAGGGTTTATTAGGTTCTATTATGTTCTATTAGGGTTTATTTGGTTCTATTAGGGTTTATTAGGGTTTATTTAGGGTTTATTAGGGTTTATTAGGGTTTATTAGGGTTTATTAGGGTTTATTAGGGTTTATTAGGGTTTATTAGGGTTTATTAGGGTTTATTAGGGTTTATTTAGGGTTTATTAGGGTTTATTTAGGGTTTATTAGGGTTTATTAGGGTTTATTTAGGGTTTAGGGTTTATTAGGGTTTATTTAGGGTTTATTAGGGTTTATTAGGGTTTATTAGGGTTTATTTAGGGTTTATTAGGGTTTATTAGGGTTTATTAGGGTTTATTTAGGGTTTATTAGGGTTTATTAGGGTTTAGGGTTTATTAGGGTTTATTAGGGTTATTTAGGGTTTATTAGGGTTTATTAGGGTTTATTAGGGTTATTTAGGGTTTATTAGGGTTTATTAGGGTTTATTAGGGTTTATTAGGGTTTATTAGGGTTTATTAGGGTTTATTAGGGTTTATTTAGGGTTTATTAGGGTTTATTTAGG